>OX155899.1:20549463-20986280 GCA_944588485.1 Phosphuga atrata | reverse complement strand
TAATTTAATGTAATTTGAAAATAATTAGATTTAATTAAATTTAAAAATAATTTAATTTATTTTATTTTAAAACTAATTTAATTTGATTTGAAAATATTTAAATTTAATTTGAAAATAATTTAATTTAATTTGAAAATAATTTAATTTAATTTAATTTAAAAAAAATTTAATTTGAAAATAATTCAATTAAATTTGAAAATAATTTAAATTAATTAAATTTGAAAATAATTTAAATTAATTAAATTTGAAAATAATTTAATTTAATTTGAAAATAATTAAATTTAAAAATAATTTAATTTCATTTAAAAATAATTAATTTAAAAAATAATTTAATTTAATTTGATAATAATTAAATTTAATAAAATTTAAAAATAATTAAATTTAATTGGAAAATTATTTAATTTAATTTGAAAATAATTAAATTTAATTAAATTTAAAAATAATTTAATTTAATTTGAAAATAATATAATTTAATTTGAAAATAAATTCATTTAATTTAATTTGAAAATAATTAAATTTAAAAATATTTTAATTTAAAAATAATTTAATTTAATTTGAAAATAATTTAATATAATTTTAAATTAAATTTATTTTGAAGATAATTAAATTTAATCAAATTTAAAATTAATTTAATTTAATTTGAAATTAATTTAATTTAATTTGAAAATAATTTAATTTAATTTGAAAATAATTAAATTTAATTAAATTTAAAAATAAATAAATTTAATTTGAAAATAATTTAACTTGAAAATAATTAAATTTAAATAAATTTAAAATTTTTTTATTTAATTTTAAAATAATTTAATTTAATTTGAAAATAATTTAATAAAATTTAAAAATAATTAAATTTAATTTGAAAATAATTAAATTTAATTTGAAAATAATTTCATTTATTTTGAAAATAATGAAATTTAAAAATAATTTTATTTAAAAATAATTTAATTTAATTTGAAAATAATTTAATTTAGTTTGAAAATAATTAAATTTAATTAAATTTTAAAATAATTTAATTTGAAAATTACTAAATTTAATAAAATTTAAAAATAATTTAATTTAATTGGAAAATTATTTAATTTAATTTAAAAATAATTAAATTTAATTAAATTTAAAAATAATTAAATTTAATTTGGAAATAATTTAATTTAATTTGAAAATAATTAAATTTAAGTAAATTTAAAAATAATTAAATTTAAATAAATTTAGAAAAATTTCATTTAGTTTTAAAATAATATAATTTAATTTGAAAATAATTTAATAAAATTTAAAAATAATTAAATTTAATTTGAAAATAATTAAATTTAATTTGAAAATAATTTAATTTAATTTGAAAATAATTTAATTTAATTTAAAAATAAATAAATTTAATTAAATTTAAAAATAATTTAATTTGAAAATAATTAAATTTAATAAAATTAAAAAAAAAATTAGTTTAATTTGAAAATAATTTTATTTATTTAAATTTAAAAATAATTTAATTTAATTTGAAAATAATTTAATTTGAATATAATTTAATTTAATTTGAAAATAATTTAATTTAATTTAAAAATAATTAAATTTAGAAATAATATAATTTAAAATTAATTTAATTTACTTTGAAAATAATTTATTTTAGTTTGAAAATAATTTAATTTTATTTGAAAATAATTAAATTTAATTAAATTTAAAAATAATTTAATTTAAAAATAATTTAATTTAATTTGAAAATAATTTAATTTAGTTTGAAAATAATTTAAGTTAATTTGAAAATAAAATTAATTTAATTAAATTTTAAAATAATTTAATTTGAAAATAATTAAATTTAATAAAATTTAAAAATAATTTAATTTAGAAATAATTTGATTTAATTTGAAAATAATTAAATTTAATTAATTTTAAAAATAATTTAATTTAATTTGAGAATAATTTAATTTAATTTGAAAATAATTTAATTTAATTTGTAAATAATTAAATTTATTTAAATTTAAAAATAAATTAATTTAATTTAAAAATAATTTAATTTAATTTGAAAATACTTAAATTTAATTAAATTTAAAAAAAAATAATTTAATTTAAAAATAATTAAATTTAATTACATTTAAAAATAATTAAAATAAAAAATTATTTAATTTAATTTGAAAATAATTAAATTTAATTTGAAAATAATTTAATTTAATTTGAGAATAATTTAATTTGAAAATGATTTAATTTAATATGAAAATAATTTAATTTAATTTGAAAATATTTAAATTTAATTAAATTAAAAAAAAAATAATTTAATTTGAAAATAATTAAATTTGAAAATAATTTAATGTAATTTGAAAATAATTAGATTTAATTAAATTTAAAAATAATTTAATTTATTTTATTTTAAAACTAATTTAATTTGATTTGAAAATATTTAAATTTAATTTGAAAATAATTTAATTTAATTTGAAAATAATTTAATTTAATTTAATTTAAAAAAAATTTAATTTGAAAATAATTCAATTAAATTTGAAAATAATTTAAATTAATTAAATTTGAAAATAATTTAAATTAATTAAATTTGAAAATAATTTAATTTAATTTGAAAATAATTAAATTTAAAAATAATTTAATTTCATTTAAAAATAATTAATTTAAAAAATAATTTAATTTAATTTGATAATAATTAAATTTAATTAAATTTAAAAATAATTTTATTTAATTTGAAAATAATTTAATTTACTTTGAAAATAATTAAACTTAATTAAATTTAGAAATTATTGAATTTAATTTGAAAATAATTTAATTTTATTTTGAAAATAATTAAATTTAATTAAATTTAAAAGTAATTTAATTTAATTTGAAAATAATTTAATTTAATTTGAAAATAATTTAATTTAATTTGAAAATAATTAAATTTTATTAAATTTAAAAATATTTTAATTTAATTTGAAAATAATTTAATTTAATTTGAAAATGTTTTAATTTAATTAAATTTGAAAATAATTAATTTTAATTTGAAAATAATTTAATTTAAAAATAATCTAATTTGTGAATAATTAAATTTAAAAATAATTTAATTTAATTTGAAAATAATTAAATTTAAATTGAAAATAATTAAATTTAATTTGAAAATAATTTAATTTATTTTATTTTAAAAATAATTTAATTTGATTTGAAAATAATTAAATTTAATTTAAAAATAATTGAATTTAATTAAATTTAAAAATAGTTTAACTTAATTTGAGAATAATTTAATTTAAATTGAAAATAATTTAATTTAATTTGAAAATAATTTAATTTAATTTGAAAATAATTAAATTTATTTAAATTTAAAAATAATTTAATTTATTTTGAAAATAATTTAATTTAATTTATAAATAATTTAATTTAATTTGAAAATAATTAGATTTAATTAAATTTAAAAATAATTTAATTTATTTTATTTTAAAACTATAATAATATTTAAATATTTAAAAAATAATTAAATTTAAATTGAAAATAATTTAATTTAATTTGAAAATAATTTAATTTATTTTGAAAATAATTTAATTTATTTTATTTTAAAAATAATTGAATTTGATTTGAAAATAATTAAATTTAATTTGAGAATAATTGAATTTATTTAAATTTAAAAATAATTTAACTTAATTTGAGAATAATTTAATTTAATTTGAAAATAATTTAATTTAATTTGAAAATAATTTAATTTAAATTGAAAATAATTTAATTTAATTTGAGAATAATTTATTTTATTTTATTTTAAAAATAATTCAATTTGATTTGAAAATAATTAAATTTAATTTGAAAATAATTTAATTTAATTAAATTTAAAAATAATTTAATTTATTTTGAGAATGATTTAATTTAATTTAAAAATAATTTAATTCAATTTGAAAATAATTAGATTTCATTAAATTTAAAACTAATTTAATTTATTTTATTTTAAAACTAATTTAATTTGATTTGAAAATAATTAAATTTAATTTGAAAATAATTGAATTTAATTAAATTTAAAAATAATTTAATTTAATTTGAGAATAATTTAAATTAATTTGAAAATAATTTAATTTAATTTGAAAATAATTAAATTTATTTAAATTTAAAAATAATTTAATTTAATTTAAAAATAATTTAATTTAATTTGAAAATAAATAAATTTAATTTGCAAATAATTTAATTTAAAAATAAATAAATTTAATTTAAAAATAATTTAATTTAAGTTGAAAATAATTAAAGTTATTTAAATTTAAAAATAATTTAATTTAATTTGAAAATAATTAAATTTTAATTACATTTCAAAATAATTTAATTAAAAAATTATTTAATTTAAATTGAAAATAATTAAATTTAATTTGAAAATAATTTAATTTAATTTGAGAATAATTTATTTTATTTTATTTTAAAAATAATTCAATTTGATTTGAAAATAATTAAATTTAATTTGAAAATAATTTAATTTAATTAAATTTAAAAATAATTTAATTTATTTTGAGAATGATTTAATTTACTTTGGAAATAATTTAATTTAATTTGAAAATAATTTAATTTAATTTGAAAATAATTAAATTTATTTAAATTTAAAAATAATTTAATTTATTTTGAAAATAATTTAATTTAATTTAAAAATAATTTAATTTAATTTGAAAATAATTAGATTTAATTAAATTTAAAAATAATTTTATTTATTTTATTTTAAAACTAATTTATTTTGATTTGAAAATAATTAAATTTAATTTGAAAATAATTGAATTTAATTAAATTTAAAAATAATTTAATTTAATTTGAGAATAATTTAATTTAATTTGAAAATAATTTAATTTAATTTGGAATTAATTAAATTTATTTAAATTTAAAAATAATTTAATTTAATTTAAAAATAATTTAATTTAATTTGAAAATAATTAGATTTAAAAATAATTTAATTTAAGTTGAAAATAATTAAAGTTATTTAAATTTAAAAATAAATTAATTTAATTTGAAAATAATTACATTTTAATTACATTTAAAAATAATTTAATTAAAAAATTATTTAATTTAATTTGAAAATAATTAAATTTAATTTGAAAATAATTTAATATAATTTGAGAATAATTTAATTTAATTTGAAAATAATTTAATTTGAAAATAATTTGATTTAATTTGAAAATAATTAAAGTTACTTAAATTTAAAAATAATTTAATTTATTTTGAAAATAATTTAATTTAATTTAAAAATAATTTAATTTAATTTGAAAATAATTAGATTTAATTAAATTTGAAAATAATTTAATTTATTTTATTTTAAAAATAATTTAATTTGATTTGAAAATAATTAAATTTAATTTGAAAATAATTGAATTTAATTAAATTTAAAAATAATTTAATTTATTTTGAGTATGATTTAATTTAATTTGAAAATAAGTTAATTTAATTTGAAAATAATTAAATTTATTTAAATTTAAAAATAATTTAATTTAATTTAAAAATAATTTAATTTAATTTGAAAATAATGAAATTTAATTAAATTTAAAAATAATTTGATTAAATTTGAAAATAATTTAATTTAATTTGAAAATAATTTACTTTAATTTGCAAATAATTTAATTTGATTAAATTTAAAAATAAATAAATTTAATTTAAAAATAATTTAATTTAATTTAAAAATAATTAAATTTAAAAATAATTTAATTTAAGTTGAAAATAATTAAATTTATTTAAATTTAAAAATAATTTAATTTAATTTTAAAATAATTAAATTTAATTACATTTAAAAATAATTTATTTAAAAAATAATTTAATTTAATTTGAAAATAATTAAATTTAATTTGAAAATAATTTAATTTAATTAAATTTGAAAATAATTTAATTTAATTTAATTTGAAAATAATTTTATTTAATTTGAAAATAATTAAATTTAAAAATAATTTAATTTAATTTGAAATAAATTAAATTTATTTAAATTAAAAAATAATTTAATTTAATTTGAAAATAATTAAATTTAATTAAAATTAAAAATAATTTGATTAAATTTGAAAATAATTTAATATAATTTGAAAATAATTTATTTTAATTTGAAAATAATTTAATTTAATTTGAAAATAATTTAATTTAATTTAAAAATAATTTAATTTATTAAAATTTACAAATAATTTAATTTATTTTGAAAGTAATTAAATTTAAAAATAATCTAATTTATTTTCAAAATAAATAAATTTATTTTTAAAATAATTTAATTTAATTTGAAAATAATTTAATTTAGTTTGAAAATAATTTAAGTTAATTTGAAAATAATTAAATTTAATTAAATTTTAAAATAATTTAATTTGAAAATAATTAAATTTAATAAAATTTAAAAATAATTTAATTTAGAAATAATTTGATTTAATTTGAAAATAATTAAATTTAATTAATTTTAAAAATAATTTAATTTAATTTGAGAATAATTTAATTTAATTTGAAAATAATTTAATTTAATTTGTAAATAATTAAATTTATTTAAATTTAAAAATAAATTAATTTAATTTAAAAATAATTTAATTTAATTTGAAAATACTTAAATTTAATTAAATTTAAAAAAAAATAATTTAATTTAAAAATAATTAAATTTAATTACATTTAAAAATAATTAAAATAAAAAATTATTTAATTTAATTTGAAAATAATTAAATTTAATTTGAAAATAATTTAATTTAATTTGAGAATAATTTAATTTGAAAATGATTTAATTTAATATGAAAATAATTTAATTTAATTTGAAAATATTTAAATTTAATTAAATTAAAAAAAAAATAATTTAATTTGAAAATAATTAAATTTGAAAATAATTTAATGTAATTTGAAAATAATTAGATTTAATTAAATTTAAAAATAATTTAATTTATTTTATTTTAAAACTAATTTAATTTGATTTGAAAATATTTAAATTTAATTTGAAAATAATTTAATTTAATTTGAAAATAATTTAATTTAATTTAATTTAAAAAAAATTTAATTTGAAAATAATTCAATTAAATTTGAAAATAATTTAAATTAATTAAATTTGAAAATAATTTAAATTAATTAAATTTGAAAATAATTTAATTTAATTTGAAAATAATTAAATTTAAAAATAATTTAATTTCATTTAAAAATAATTAATTTAAAAAATAATTTAATTTAATTTGATAATAATTAAATTTAATTAAATTTAAAAATAATTTTATTTAATTTGAAAATAATTTAATTTACTTTGAAAATAATTAAACTTAATTAAATTTAGAAATTATTGAATTTAATTTGAAAATAATTTAATTTTATTTTGAAAATAATTAAATTTAATTAAATTTAAAAGTAATTTAATTTAATTTGAAAATAATTTAATTTAATTTGAAAATAATTTAATTTAATTTGAAAATAATTAAATTTTATTAAATTTAAAAATATTTTAATTTAATTTGAAAATAATTTAATTTAATTTGAAAATGTTTTAATTTAATTAAATTTGAAAATAATTAATTTTAATTTGAAAATAATTTAATTTAAAAATAATCTAATTTGTGAATAATTAAATTTAAAAATAATTTAATTTAATTTGAAAATAATTAAATTTAAATTGAAAATAATTAAATTTAATTTGAAAATAATTTAATTTATTTTATTTTAAAAATAATTTAATTTGATTTGAAAATAATTAAATTTAATTTAAAAATTATTGAATTTAATTAAATTTAAAAATAGTTTAACTTAATTTGAGAATAATTTAATTTAAATTGAAAATAATTTAATTTAATTTGAAAATAATTTAATTTAATTTGAAAATAATTAAATTTATTTAAATTTAAAAATAATTTAATTTATTTTGAAAATAATTTAATTTAATTTATAAATAATTTAATTTAATTTGAAAATAATTAGATTTAATTAAATTTAAAAATAATTTAATTTATTTTATTTTAAAACTATAATAATATTTAAATATTTAAAAAATAATTAAATTTAAATTGAAAATAATTTAATTTAATTTGAAAATAATTTAATTTATTTTGAAAATAATTTAATTTATTTTATTTTAAAAATAATTGAATTTGATTTGAAAATAATTAAATTTAATTTGAGAATAATTGAATTTATTTAAATTTAAAAATAATTTAACTTAATTTGAGAATAATTTAATTTAATTTGAAAATAATTTAATTTAATTTGAAAATAATTTAATTTAAATTGAAAATAATTTAATTTAATTTGAGAATAATTTATTTTATTTTATTTTAAAAATAATTCAATTTGATTTGAAAATAATTATATTTAATTTGAAAATAATTTAATTTAATTAAATTTAAAAATAATTTAATTTATTTTGAGAATGATTTAATTTAATTTAAAAATAATTTAATTCAATTTGAAAATAATTAGATTTCATTAAATTTAAAACTAATTTAATTTATTTTATTTTAAAACTAATTTAATTTGATTTGAAAATAATTAAATTTAATTTGAAAATAATTGAATTTAATTAAATTTAAAAATAATTTAATTTAATTTGAGAATAATTTAAATTAATTTGAAAATAATTTAATTTAATTTGAAAATAATTAAATTTATTTAAATTTAAAAATAATTTAATTTAATTTAAAAATAATTTAATTTAATTTGAAAATAAATAAATTTAATTTGCAAATAATTTAATTTAAAAATAAATAAATTTAATTTAAAAATAATTTAATTTAATTTGAAAATAATTAAATTTAAAAATAATTTAATTTAAGTTGAAAATAATTAAAGTTATTTAAATTTAAAAATAATTTAATTTAATTTGAAAATAATTAAATTTTAATTACATTTCAAAATAATTTAATTAAAAAATTATTTAATTTAAATTGAAAATAATTAAATTTAATTTGAAAATAATTTAATTTAATTTGAGAATAATTTAATTTATTTTGAAAATAATTTAATTTATTTTATTTTAAAAATAATTGAATTTGATTTGAAAATAATTAAATTTAATTTGAGAATAATTGAATTTATTTAAATTTAAAAATAATTTAACTTAATTTGAGAATAATTTAATTTAATTTGAAAATAATTTAATTTAATTTGAAAATAATTTAATTTAAATTGAAAATAATTTAATTTAATTTGAGAATAATTTATTTTATTTTATTTTAAAAATAATTCAATTTGATTTGAAAATAATTATATTTAATTTGAAAATAATTTAATTTAATTAAATTTAAAAATAATTTAATTTATTTTGAGAATGATTTAATTTAATTTAAAAATAATTTAATTCAATTTGAAAATAATTAGATTTCATTAAATTTAAAACTAATTTAATTTATTTTATTTTAAAACTAATTTAATTTGATTTGAAAATAATTAAATTTAATTTGAAAATAATTGAATTTAATTAAATTTAAAAATAATTTAATTTAATTTGAGAATAATTTAAATTAATTTGAAAATAATTTAATTTAATTTGAAAATAATTAAATTTATTTAAATTTAAAAATAATTTAATTTAATTTAAAAATAATTTAATTTAATTTGAAAATAAATAAATTTAATTTGCAAATAATTTAATTTAAAAATAAATAAATTTAATTTAAAAATAATTTAATTTAATTTGAAAATAATTAAATTTAAAAATAATTTAATTTAAGTTGAAAATAATTAAAGTTATTTAAATTTAAAAATAATTTAATTTAATTTGAAAATAATTAAATTTTAATTACATTTCAAAATAATTTAATTAAAAAATTATTTAATTTAAATTGAAAATAATTAAATTTAATTTGAAAATAATTTAATTTAATTTGAGAATAATTTATTTTATTTTATTTTAAAAATAATTCAATTTGATTTGAAAATAATTAAATTTAATTTGAAAATAATTTAATTTAATTAAATTTAAAAATAATTTAATTTATTTTGAGAATGATTTAATTTACTTTGGAAATAATTTAATTTAATTTGAAAATAATTTAATTTAATTTGAAAATAATTAAATTTATTTAAATTTAAAAATAATTTAATTTATTTTGAAAATAATTTAATTTAATTTAAAAATAATTTAATTTAATTTGAAAATAATTAGATTTAATTAAATTTAAAAATAATTTAATTTATTTTATTTTAAAACTAATTTATTTTGATTTGAAAATAATTAAATTTAATTTGAAAATAATTGAATTTAATTAAATTTAAAAATAATTTAATTTAATTTGAGAATAATTTAATTTAATTTGAAAATAATTTAATTTAATTTGGAATTAATTAAATTTATTTAAATTTAAAAATAATTTAATTTAATTTAAAAATAATTTAATTTAATTTGAAAATAATTAGATTTAAAAATAATTTAATTTAAGTTGAAAATAATTAAAGTTATTTAAATTTAAAAATAAATTAATTTAATTTGAAAATAATTACATTTTAATTACATTTAAAAATAATTTAATTAAAAAATTATTTAATTTAATTTGAAAATAATTAAATTTAATTTGAAAATAATTTAATATAATTTGAGAATAATTTAATTTAATTTGAAAATAATTTAATTTGAAAATAATTTGATTTAATTTGAAAATAAAAAAAGTTACTTAAATTTAAAAATAATTTAATTTATTTTGAAAATAATTTAATTTAATTTAAAAATAATTTAATTTAATTTGAAAATAATTAGATTTAATTAAATTTGAAAATAATTTAATTTATTTTATTTTAAAAATAATTTAATTTGATTTGAAAATAATTAAATTTAATTTGAAAATAATTGAATTTAATTAAATTTAAAAATAATTTAATTTATTTTGAGTATGATTTAATTTAATTTGAAAATAAGTTAATTTAATTTGAAAATAATTAAATTTATTTAAATTTAAAAATAATTTAATTTAATTTAAAAATAATTTAATTTAATTTGAAAATAATGAAATTTAATTAAATTTAAAAATAATTTGATTAAATTTGAAAATAATTTAATTTAATTTGAAAATAATTTACTTTAATTTGCAAATAATTTAATTTGATTAAATTTAAAAATAAATAAATTTAATTTAAAAATAATTTAATTTAATTTAAAAATAATTAAATTTAAAAATAATTTAATTTAAGTTGAAAATAATTAAATTTATTTAAATTTAAAAATAATTTAATTTAATTTTAAAATAATTAAATTTAATTACATTTAAAAATAATTTATTTAAAAAATAATTTAATTTAATTTGAAAATAATTAAATTTAATTTGAAAATAATTTAATTTAATTAAATTTGAAAATAATTTAATTTAATTTAATTTGAAAATAATTTTATTTAATTTGAAAATATATAAATTTAAAAATAATTTAATTTAATTTGAAATAAATTAAATTTATTTAAATTAAAAAATAATTTAATTTAATTTGAAAATAATTAAATTTAATTAAAATTAAAAATAATTTGATTAAATTTGAAAATAATTTAATATAATTTGAAAATAATTTATTTTAATTTGAAAATAATTTAATTTAATTTGAAAATAATTTAATTTAATTTAAAAATAATTTAATTTAATTTAAAAATAATTTAATTTATTAAAATTTACAAATAATTTAATTTATTTTGAAAGTAATTAAATTTAAAAATAATCTAATTTATTTTCAAAATAAATAAATTTATTTTTAAAATAATTTAATTTAATTTGAAAATAATTAAATTTAATTAAATTTCAAATTAAATTAATTTAATTTGAAAATAATTAAATTTAATTTAAAAATAAATAAATTTTATTAAATTTAAAAATTTAATTTAATTTGAAAATAATTTAATTTAATTTGAAAATAATTTAATTTAATTTAAAAATAATTTAATTTTATTATATTTAAAAATAATTTAATTTAATTTAAGAATAATTTAATTTATTTTGAAAATAATTTAATTTAATTTGAAAATAATTAAATTTAATTAAATTTAAAAATAATTTAATTTAATTTGAAAATTAATAAATTTAATTAAATTTAAAAATAATTTGATTAAATTTGAAAATAATTAATTTAATTTGATAATAATTTTTTTTTTTTAAATAATTAAATTTAAAAAAATTAAAAAATAATTTAAATAAATTTGAAAATAATTTAATTTAATTTAAAAATAATTTAATTTATTAAAATTTACAAATAATTTAATTTATTTTAAAAGTAATTAAATTTAAAAATAATCTAATTTACTTTCAAAATAATTTGATTTATTTTGAAAATAATTTATTTTAATTTGAAAATAATTAAATTTAATTAAATTTAAAAATAAATTAATTTAATTTGATAATTTTTAAATTTAATTTGAAAATAATTAAATTTAATTTGAAAATAATTAAATTTAATTAAATTTAAAAATAATTGAATTTAATTTAAAATTAATTTAATTTTGAAAAGAATTTAATTTAATTTGAAAATAATTTAATTTAATTTAAAAATAATTTAATTTAATTTGAAAATAATTTAATTAAATTTGAAAATAATTTAATTTAATTAAATTTGAAAATAATTTAATTTAATTTAATTTGAAAATAATTTAATTTAATTTGAAAATAATTAAATTTAAAAATAATTTAATTTATTTTTGAAATAAATTAAATTTATTTAAATTAAAAAATAATAAAATTTAATTTGAAGATAATTAAATTTAATTAAAATTAAAAATAATTTGATTAAATTTGAAAATAATTTAATTTATCTAGAAAATAATTTAATTTAATTTGAAAATAATTAAATTTAATTAAATTTAAAAATATTTTAATTTAATTTGAAAATAATTAAATTTAATTAAATTTAAAATTAATTTCATTAAATTGGAAAATAAATAATTTAATTTGAAAATAATTTTTTTTTTAAATAATTATATTTAAAAAAATTAAAAAATAATTTAAATTAATTTGAAAATAATTTAATTTAATTTAAAAATAATTTAATTTATTAAAATTTACAAATAATTTAATTTATTTTAAAAGTAATTAAATTTAAAAATAATCTAATTTACTTTCAAAATAATTTGATTTATTTTGAAAATAATTTATTTTAGTTTGAAAATAATTAAATTTAATTAAATTTAAAAATAAATTAATTTAATTTGATAATTTTTAAATTTAATTTGAAAATAATTAAATTAAATTTGAAAATAATTAAATTTAATTAAATTTAAAAATATTTTAATTTAATTTAAAATTAATTTAATTTAATTTGAAAATAATTTAATTTAATCTGAAAATAATTGAATTTAATTATATTTAAAAATAATTTAATTTAATTTAAGAATAATTTAATTTATTTTGAAAATAATTTAATTTAATTTGAAAATAATTTAATTTAATCTGAAAATAATTGAATTTAATTATATTTAAAAATAATTTAATTTAATTTAAGAATAATTTAATTTATTTTGAAAATAATTTAATTTAATTTGAAAATAATTAAATATAATTAAATTTAAAAATAATTTAATTTGTTCTGAAAATAATTAAATTTAAAAATAATTTAATTTACTTTGAAAATAATTTAATTTAATTTGATAATAATTAAATTTAAAATTAATTTCATTAAATTTGAAAATAAATAATTTAATTTGAAAATAATTTTTTTTTTTTAAATAATTATATTTAAAAAAATTAAAAAATAATTTAAATTAATTTGAAAATAATTTAATTTAATTTAAAAATAATTTAATTTATTAAAATTTACAAATAATTTAATTTATTTTAAAAGTAATTAAATTTAAAAATAATCTAATTTACTTTCAAAATAATTTGATTTATTTTGAAAATAATTTATTTTAGTTTGAAAATAATTAAATTTAATTAAATTTAAAAATAAATTAATTTAATTTGATAATTTTTAAATTTAATTTGAAAATAATTAAATTTATTTTGAAAATAATTAAATTTAATTAAATTTAAAAATAATTTAATTTAATTTAAAATTAATTTAATTTAATTTGAAAATAATTTAATTTAATCTGAAAATAATTGAATTTAATTATATTTAAAAATAATTTAATTTAATTTAAGAATAATTTAATTTATTTTGAAAATAATTTAATTTAATTTGAAAATAATTAAATATAATTAAATTTAAAAATAATTTAATTTGTTCTGAAAATAATTAAATTTAAAAATAATTTAATTTACTTTGAAAATAATTTAATTTAATTTGAAAATAATTAAATTTAATTAAATTTAAAAATAATTTAATTTAATTTAAAAATAATTTAATTTAATTTGAAAATGTTTTAATTTAATTAAATTTGAAAATAATTAATTTTAATTTGAAAATAATTTAATTTAATATGAAAATAATTAAATTTAATTAAATTTAAAAATTATTTAATTAAATTTGAAAATAATTAAATTTAATTTGAAAATAATTTAATTTAAATTGAAAATAATTAAATTTAATTAAATTTAAAAATAATTTAATTTAATTTCAAAATAATTTTATTTAATTTCAAAATAATTTAATTTAATTTGAAAATAATTAAATTTATTTAAATCTAAAAAAAGTTTAATTTATTTTGAAAATAATTAAATTTAAAAATAATTTAATTTACTTTGAAAATAATTTAATTTAATTTGAAAATAATTTAATTTATTTCGAAAATAATTAAATTTAATTAAATTTAAAAATAATTTAATTTAATTTGAAAATAATTTAATTTAGTTTGAAAATGTTTTAATTTAATTAAATTTGAAAATAATTAATTTTAATATGAAAATAATTTAATTTAATTTAAAAATAATTTATTTTAATTTGTGAATAATTAAATTTAAAAATAATTTAATTTAATTTGAAAATAATTTAATTTATTTAAATTTAAAAATAATTTTATTAAGTTTGAAAATATTTTAATTTAATTTTAAAATAATTTAATTTAATTTGAAAATTGAATTTAACTAAATTTAAAAATAAATTAATTTACTTTGAAAATAATTAAATTTAATTAAATTTTAAAATAATTTAATTTAAAAATAATTTAATTTAATTTGAAAATGATTTAATTTAATTTGAAAATAATTAAATTTAATTTGAAAGTAATTAAATTTATTTAAATTTAAAAATAATTTAATTTAATTTAAAAATAATTTAATTTAATTTGAAAATAATGAAATTTAATTAAATTTAAAAATAATTTGATTAAATTTGAAAATAATTTAATTTAATTTGAAAATAATTTACTTTAATTTGCAAATAATTTAATTTGATTAAATTTAAAAATAAATAAATTTAATTTAAAAATAATTTAATTTAATTTAAAAATAATTAAATTTAAAAATAATTTAATTTAAGTTGAAAATAATTAAATTTATTTAAATTTAAAAATAATTTAATTTAATTTTAAAATAATTAAATTTAATTACATTTAAAAATAATTTATTTAAAAAATAATTTAATTTAATTTGAAAATAATTAAATTTAATTTGAAAATAATTTAATTTAATTAAATTTGAAAATAATTTAATTTAATTTAATTTGAAAATAATTTTATTTAATTTGAAAATAATTAAATTTAAAAATAATTTAATTTAATTTGAAATAAATTAAATTTATTTAAATTAAAAAATAATTTAATTTAATTTGAAAATAATTAAATTTAATTAAAATTAAAAATAATTTGATTAAATTTGAAAATAATTTAATATAATTTGAAAATAATTTATTTTAATTTGAAAATAATTTAATTTAATTTGAAAATAATTTAATTTAATTTAAAAATAATTTAATTTAATTTAAAAATAATTTAATTTATTAAAATTTACAAATAATTTAATTTATTTTGAAAGTAATTAAATTTAAAAATAATCTAATTTATTTTCAAAATAAATAAATTTATTTTTAAAATAATTTAATTTAATTTGAAAATAATTAAATTTAATTAAATTTCAAATTAAATTAATTTAATTTGAAAATAATTAAATTTAATTTAAAAATAAATAAATTTTATTAAATTTAAAAATTTAATTTAATTTGAAAATAATTTAATTTAATTTGAAAATAATTTAATTTAATTTAAAAATAATTTAATTTTATTATATTTAAAAATAATTTAATTTAATTTAAGAATAATTTAATTTATTTTGAAAATAATTTAATTTAATTTGAAAATAATTAAATTTAATTAAATTTAAAAATAATTTAATTTAATTTGAAAATAAATAAATTTAATTAAATTTAAAAATAATTTGATTAAATTTGAAAATAATTAATTTAATTTGATAATAATTTTTTTTTTTTAAATAATTAAATTTTAAAAAATTAAAAAATAATTTAAATAAATTTGAAAATAATTTAATTTAATTTAAAAATAATTTAATTTATTAAAATTTACAAATAATTTAATTTATTTTAAAAGTAATTAAATTTAAAAATAATCTAATTTACTTTCAAAATAATTTGATTTATTTTGAAAATAATTTATTTTAATTTGAAAATAATTAAATTTAATTAAATTTAAAAATAAATTAATTTAATTTGATAATTTTTAAATTTAATTTGAAAATAATTAAATTTAATTTGAAAATAATTAAATTTAATTAAATTTAAAAATAATTGAATTTAATTTAAAATTAATTTAATTTTGAAAAGAATTTAATTTAATTTGAAAATAATTTAATTTAATTTAAAAATAATTTAATTTAATTTGAAAATAATTTAATTAAATTTGAAAATAATTTAATTTAATTAAATTTGAAAATAATTTAATTTAATTTAATTTGAAAATAATTTAATTTAATTTGAAAATAATTAAATTTAAAAATAATTTAATTTATTTTTGAAATAAATTAAATTTATTTAAATTAAAAAATAATAAAATTTAATTTGAAGATAATTAAATTTAATTAAAATTAAAAATAATTTGATTAAATTTGAAAATAATTTAATTTATCTAGAAAATAATTTAATTTAATTTGAAAATAATTAAATTTAATTAAATTTAAAAATATTTTAATTTAATTTGAAAATAATTAAATTTAATTAAATTTAAAATTAATTTCATTAAATTGGAAAATAAATAATTTAATTTGAAAATAATTTTTTTTTTTAAATAATTATATTTAAAAAAATTAAAAAATAATTTAAATTAATTTGAAAATAATTTAATTTAATTTAAAAATAATTTAATTTATTAAAATTTACAAATAATTTAATTTATTTTAAAAGTAATTAAATTTAAAAATAATCTAATTTACTTTCAAAATAATTTGATTTATTTTGAAAATAATTTATTTTAGTTTGAAAATAATTAAATTTAATTAAATTTAAAAATAAATTAATTTAATTTGATAATTTTTAAATTTAATTTGAAAATAATTAAATTAAATTTGAAAATAATTAAATTTAATTAAATTTAAAAATATTTTAATTTAATTTAAAATTAATTTAATTTAATTTGAAAATAATTTAATTTAATCTGAAAATAATTGAATTTAATTATATTTAAAAATAATTTAATTTAATTTAAGAATAATTTAATTTATTTTGAAAATAATTTAATTTAATTTGAAAATAATTTAATTTAATCTGAAAATAATTGAATTTAATTATATTTAAAAATAATTTAATTTAATTTAAGAATAATTTAATTTATTTTGAAAATAATTTAATTTAATTTGAAAATAATTAAATATAATTAAATTTAAAAATAATTTAATTTGTTCTGAAAATAATTAAATTTAAAAATAATTTAATTTACTTTGAAAATAATTTAATTTAATTTGATAATAATTAAATTTAAAATTAATTTCATTAAATTTGAAAATAAATAATTTAATTTGAAAATAATTTTTTTTTTTTAAATAATTATATTTAAAAAAATTAAAAAATAATTTAAATTAATTTGAAAATAATTTAATTTAATTTAAAAATAATTTAATTTAATAAAATTTACAAATAATTTAATTTATTTTAAAAGTAATTAAATTTAAAAATAATCTAATTTACTTTCAAAATAATTTGATTTATTTTGAAAATAATTTATTTTAGTTTGAAAATAATTAAATTTAATTAAATTTAAAAATAAATTAATTTAATTTGATAATTTTTAAATTTAATTTGAAAATAATTAAATTTATTTTGAAAATAATTAAATTTAATTAAATTTAAAAATAATTTAATTTAATTTAAAATTAATTTAATTTAATTTGAAAATAATTTAATTTAATCTGAAAATAATTGAATTTAATTATATTTAAAAATAATTTAATTTAATTTAAGAATAATTTAATTTATTTTGAAAATAATTTAATTTAATTTGAAAATAATTAAATATAATTAAATTTAAAAATAATTTAATTTGTTCTGAAAATAATTAAATTTAAAAATAATTTAATTTACTTTGAAAATAATTTAATTTAATTTGAAAATAATTAAATTTAATTAAATTTAAAAATAATTTAATTTAATTTAAAAATAATTTAATTTAATTTGAAAATGTTTTAATTTAATTAAATTTGAAAATAATTAATTTTAATTTGAAAATAATTTAATTTAATATGAAAATAATTAAATTTAATTAAATTTAAAAATTATTTAATTAAATTTGAAAATAATTAAATTTAATTTGAAAATAATTTAATTTAAATTGAAAATAATTAAATTTAATTAAATTTAAAAATAATTTAATTTAATTTCAAAATAATTTTATTTAATTTCAAAATAATTTAATTTAATTTGAAAATAATTAAATTTATTTAAATCTAAAAAAAGTTTAATTTATTTTGAAAATAATTAAATTTAAAAATAATTTAATTTACTTTGAAAATAATTTAATTTAATTTGAAAATAATTTAATTTATTTCGAAAATAATTAAATTTAATTAAATTTAAAAATAATTTAATTTAATTTGAAAATAATTTAATTTAGTTTGAAAATGTTTTAATTTAATTAAATTTGAAAATAATTAATTTTAATATGAAAATAATTTAATTTAATTTAAAAATAATTTATTTTAATTTGTGAATAATTAAATTTAAAAATAATTTAATTTAATTTGAAAATAATTTAATTTATTTAAATTTAAAAATAATTTTATTAAGTTTGAAAATATTTTAATTTAATTTTAAAATAATTTAATTTAATTTGAAAATTGAATTTAACTAAATTTAAAAATAAATTAATTTACTTTGAAAATAATTAAATTTAATTAAATTTTAAAATAATTTAATTTAAAAATAATTTAATTTAATTTGAAAATGATTTAATTTAATTTGAAAATAATTAAATTTATTTAAATTTAAAAATAATTTTATTAAGTTTGAAAATATTTTAATTTAATTTTAAAATAATTTAATTTAATTTGAAAATTGAATTTACTTAAATTTAAAAATAATTTATTTTAATTTGAAAATAATTTAATTTAAATTGAAATTAATTTATTTTAATTTGAAAATAATTTAATTTATTTTATTTTAAAAATAATTTAAATTGATTTGAAAATAATTAAATTTAATTTAAAAATAATTAAATTTAATTAAATTTAAAAATAATTTAATTTAATTTGAGAATAATTTAATTTAATTTGAAAATAATTTAATTTAATTTGAAAATAATTAAATTTATTTAAATTTAAAAATAATTTAATTTATTTTAAAAATAATTTAAATTAATTTGAAAATAATTAAATTTAATTAAATTTAAAAATAATTTGATTAAATTTGAAAATAATTTAATTTAATTTGAAAATAATTTACTTTAATTTGCAAATAATGTAATTTAATTAAATTTAAAAATAAATTTAATTCAAAAATAATTTAATTTAATTTGAAAATAATTAAATTTAAAAATAATTTAATTTGAGTTGAAAATGATTAAATTTATTTAAATTTAAAAATAATTTTTTTAATTTGAAAATAATTAAATTTAATTACATTTAAAAATAATTTAATTAAAAAATGATTTAATTTAATTTGAAAATAATTTATTTTAATTTTAAAATAATTGAATTTATTTTGAAATTAATTAAATTTAATTTGAAAATAATTAAATTTGAAACTAATTAAATTTAAAAATAATTTAATTTAATTTGAAATATTTAATTTTAATTAAATTTAAAAATAATTTAATTTGAAAATAATTTAATTTAATTTAATTTGAAAATAATTTAATTTAATTTAATTTGAAAATAATTTAATTTAATTTGCAAATAATTAAATTTAATTAAATTTAAAAATAATTTAATTAAATTTGAAAAAAATTTAATTTAATTTGAAAACAATTTAATTTAATTTGAAAATAATTGAATTTAAATAAATTAAAAAATAATGTAATTATATTTAAAATAATTTAATTTAATATGAAAATAATTAAATTTAATTTGAAAATAATTTAATTTGATTTGAAAATAATTAAATTTAATTTAATTTTAAAATAATTTATTTTAATTAAATTTAAAAATAATTTCATTTAATTTGTGAATAACTTAATTTAATTTAAAAATAATTTAGTTAAATTTAAAAACAAGTTAATTAAATTTGAAAATAATTAAATTTAATTTGAAAATAATTTAATTTAATTTGAAAATAATTTATTTAATTTGTAAATAATTAAATTTAAAAATAATTTAATTCAATTTGAAAATAATTAAATTTAATTAAATTTAAAAGTAATTTAATTTAATTTAAAAATAATTAAATTTAATTTCAAAATAATTTAATTTAATTTAAAAATAATTAAATTTAATTAAATTTAAAAATAATTTAATTTAATTTGCAAATAATTTAATTTAATTTGAAAATGTTTTAATTTAATTAAATTTGAAAATAATTAATTTTAATTTGAAAATAATTTAATCTAATTTAAAAATAATTTAATTTAATTTGTGAATAATTAAATTTAAAAATAATTTAATTTAATTTGAAAATAATTAAATTTAATTAAATTTTAAAATAATTTAATTTAAAAATAATTTAATTTAATTTGAAAATATTTTAATTTAATTTGAAAATATTTTAATTTAATTTGAAAATAATTAAATTAAATTAAATTTAAAAATAATTTTATTAGGTTTGAAAATAATTTAATTTAATTTTAAAATTGAATTTAATTAAATTTAAAAATAATTTATTTTAATATGAAATAAATTTAATTTAAATTGAAATTAATTTAATTTAGTTTGAAAATAATTTAATTTATTTTATTTTAAAAATGATTTAATTTGATTTGAAAATAATTAAATTTAATTTGAAAATAATTAAATTTAATTAAATTTAAAAATAATTTAATTTAATTTGAAAATAATTTATATTAATTTGAAAATAATTAAATTTATTTAATTTTAAAAATAATTTAATTTAATTTAAAAATAATTTAATTTTAAAATAATTAAATTTAATTAAATTTAAAAATAATTTGATTAAATTTGAAAATAATTTAATTTAATTTGAAAATAATTTACTTCAATTTGCAAATAATGTAATTTATTTAAATTTAAAAATAAATTATATTAATTTAAAAATAATTTAATTTAATTTGAAAATAATTAAATTTAAAAATAATTTAATTTAAGTTGAAAATAATTAAATTTATTTAAATTTAAAAATAATTTAATTTAATTTGAAAATAATTAAATTTAATTACATTTAAAAATAATTTAATTAAAAATAATTTAATTTAATTTGAAAATAATTAAATTTAATTTGAAAATAATTTAATTTAATTAATTTTAAAAATAATTTAATTTAATTTGCAAATAATTTATTTTAATTTTAAAATAATTTGATTTATTTTGAAAATAATTAAATTTAATTTGAAAATAATTAAATGTGAAAATAATTAAATTTAAAAATAATTAATTTAAATTAAATTTAAAAATAATTTAATTTAATTTGAAAATAATTAAATTTAATTAAATTTAAAAATAATTTAATTTAAAAATAATTTAATTTAAAAATAATTTAATTTAATTTGCAAATAATTAAATTTAATTAAATTTAAAAATAATTTAATTAAATTTAAAAAAAAATTAATTTAATTTGAAAACAATTTAATTTAATTTGAAAATAATTGAATTTAATTAAATTTAAAAATAATGTAATTATATTTAAAATAATTTAATTTAATATGAAAATAATTAAATTTAATTTGAAAATAATTTAATTCAATTTGAAAATAATTAAATTTAATTTAAATTTAAATTAATTTATTTTAATAAATTTAAAAATAATTTCATTTAATTTGTGAATAACTTAATTTAATTTGAAAATAATTTAGTTAAATTTAAAAATAATTTAATTTAATTTGAAAATAATTAAATTTAATTAAATTAAAAAAAAATTAATTTTATTTGAAAATAATTAAATTTAATTAAATTTAAAAATAATTTGATTAAATTTGAAAATAATTTAATTTAATTTGAAAATAATTTATTTTAATTTGCAAATAATTTAATTTAATCTGAAAATAATTTAATTTAATTTGAAAATATTTAAATTTATTTAAAAGTTTAATTTGAATATAATTAAATTTAATTAAATTTAAAAATAATTTAATAATAATTGAATTGTACTAAATTTAAAAATACTTTAATTTAATTTGAAAATAATTTAATTTATTTTATAATTAATTAAATTTAATTTGGAAATAATTTAATTTAAATTGAAAATAATTAAATATAATATAAATAAACTTAAAAAAAATTAATTAAATTTAAAAATAATTGAATTGCACTAAATTTAAAAATAATTTAATTTAATTTGAAAATAATTAAATTTAATTTGAAAATAATTTATTTTACGTTGAAAATAATTTAATTTAATTTGAAAATAATTAAATTTAATTAAATTTAAAAATATTTTAATTTAATTTGAAATTTAATTAAATTTAAAAATAATTGAATTTAATTTGAAAATAATTTAATTTAATTTTAAAATAATTTAATTTAATTTGAAAATAATTAAATTTAATTTGAAAATAATTTAATTTGAAAATCAAATTTAAAAATAATTTAATTTAATTTGAAAATAATTAAAATTATTTAAATTTAAAAATGATTTAATTTAATTTGAAAATAATTTAATTTAATTTGAAAACAATTTAATTTAATTTGAAAATAATTGAATTTAATTAAATTTAAACATGATGTAATTTAATTTAAAAATAATTTAATTTAATATAAAAATAATTTAATTTAATTTGAAAATAATTTAATTTAATTTGAAAATAATTAAATTTAATTTAATTTAAAAATAATTTAATTTAATTTGAAAATAATTAAATTTAATTTGAAAATAATTTAATTTAATTAAATTTAAAAATAATTTAATTTAATTTGAGAATAATTTAATTTGAAAATAATTTAATTAAATTTAAAAATAAGTTAATTTAAAAATAATTTAATTTAATTAAATTTGAAAATAATTAAATTTAATTTGCAAATAATTAAATTTAATTAAGTTTAAAAATATTTTAATTAAATTTGAAAAAAAATTAATTTAATTTGAAAACAATTTAATTTAATTTGAAAATAATTTAATTTAATTAAATTTAAAAATAATGTAATTATATTTAAAATAATTTAATTTAATATGAAAATAATTAAATTTAATTTGAAAATAATTTAATTCAATTTGAAAATAATTAAATTTAATTTAAATTTAATTTAATTTATTTTAATTAAATTTAAAAATAATTTCATTTAATTTGTGAATAACTTAATTTAATTTGAAAATAATTTAGTTAAATTTAAAAATAATTTAATTAAATTTGAAAATAATTAAATTTAATTTGAAAAGAATTTAATTTAATTTGAAAATAATTTATTTAATTTGTAAATAATTAAATTTAAAAATAATTTAATTTAATTTGAAAATAATTTAATTTAATTTTAAAATAATTTAATTTAATTTGAAAATAATTAAATTTAATTTGAAAATAATTAAATTTAAAAATAATTTAATTTAATTTGAAAAAAATTAATTTTAATTAAATTTAAAAATAATTTAATTTAATTTGAAAATAATTAAATATAATTAAATTTAAAAATAATTTAATTTAATTTAAAAATAATTTAATTTAATTTGAAAATAATTAAATTTATTTAAATTAAAAAAAGATTTAATTTAATTTGAAAATAATTTAATTTAATTTGAAAACAATTTAATTTAATTTGAAACTAATTGAATTTAATTAAATTTAAACATAATGTAATTTAATTTGAAAATAATTTAATTTAATTTGAAAATAATTTAATTTAATTTGAAAATAATTAAATTTAATTTAATTTAAAAATAATTTAATTTAATTTGAAAATAATTAAATTTAATTTGAAAATAATTTAATTTAATTAAATTTAAAAATAATTTAATTTAATTTGAGAATAATTTAATTTGAAAATAATTTAATTAAATTTAAAAATAATTTAATTTAATTTGAAAATAATTTAATTTAATTTGATTGAAATGATTAAATTTAATTAAATTTGAAAATAATTAAATTTAATTTGAAAATAATTTATTTTAATTTGAAAATAATTAAATTTAATTAAATTTAAATATAATTTAATTTAATTTAAAATTTAATTAAATTTAAAAATAATTTAATTTAGTTTGAAAATAATTTAATTTAATTTAAAAATAATTTAATTTAATTTGAAAATAATTAAATTTAATTAAATTTAAAAATAATTTAATTTATTTTGAAAATAATTTAATTAAATTTAAACATAATGTAATTTAATTTGAAAATAATTTAATTTAATTTGAAAATAATTTAATTTAATTTGAAAATAATTAAATTTAATTTAATTTAAAAATAATTTAATTTAATTTGAAAATAATTTAATTTAAGTTGAAAATATTTAAATTTATTTAAATTTAAAAATAATTTAATTTAATTTGAAAACAATTAAATTTAATTACATTTAAAAATAATTTAATTAAAAAATAATTTAATTTAATTTGAAAATAATTAAATTTATATTGAAAATAATTTAATTTAATTTAAGAATATTTAAATTTAATTACATTTAAAAGTAATTTAATTTAATTTGAAGATAATTAAATTTAATTTGAAAATAATTTAATTTAATTTGAAAATAATTCAATTTAATTTGAAAATAATTTAATTTAAATTAAAAATATTTTAATTTAATTTAAAAATAATTTAATTTAATTTGAAAATAAATTAATTTAATTTGAAAATAATTTAATTTAATTTTAAAATAATTTAATATTATTTGAAAATAACTTAATTTAATTTGAAAATATTTTAATTTAATTTGAAAATAATTAAATTTAATTTAAAATTAATTAAATTTAATTTGAAAATAATTTAATTTAATTTGAAAATAATTAAATATAAATAAACTTAAAAATAATTTAATTTAATTTAAAAATAATTTAATTGTATAAAATTTAGAAATAATTTAATTTAATTTAAAAATATTTAAATTTAATTTGCAAATAATTTAATTTAATTTGGAAAAAATTTAATTTAATTTGAAAATAATTTAATTTAATTTGAAAATAATTTAATTTAATTTTAAAATAATTTAATTTAATTTGAAAATAATTAAATATAAATAAACTTAAAAATAATTTAATTTAATTTAAAAATAATTTAATTGTATAAAATTTAGAAATAATTTAATTTAATTTGAAAATATTTAAATTTAATTTGAAAATAATTTAATTTAATTAAGAAATAATTTAATTTGAAAAAAATTTAATTTAATTTGAAAATAATTTAATTTAATTTTAAAACAATTTAATTTAATTTGAAAATAATTAAATTTAATTTGAAAATAATTTAATTCGAAAATAATTAAATTTAAAAATAATTTAATTTAATTTGAAAATAATTAATTTTAATTAAATTTAAAAATAATTTAATTTATTTTGAAAATAATTAAATTTAATTACATTTAATAATAATTTTATTAAAAAATAATTAAATTTAATTTGAAAATAATTAAATTTAATTTGAAAATAATTTAATTTAATTTGAGAATAATTTAATTTAATTTGGAAATAATTTAATTTAATTTGAAAATGATTTAATTTAATTTGAAGATAATTTAATTTAATTGGAAAATAATTTAATTCAAAAATATTTAAATTTAAGAATAATTTAATTTAATTTGAAAATAATTTAATTTAATCTTAAAATAATTTAATTTAATTTGAAAATAATTTAATTCGAAAATAATTAAATTTAAGAATAATTAAATATAATTTGAAAATAATTTAATTTAATTTTAAAATAATTTAATTTAATTTGAAAATAATTTAATTTAATTTGAAAATAATTTAATTTAGTTTAACTTAAAAATAATGTAATTTAATTTGATAATAATTAAATTTAATTAAATTTAAAAATAATTTGATTAAATTTGAAAATAATTTAATTTAATTTGAAAATAATTAAATTTAAAAATAATTTAATTTAAGTTGAAAATAATTAAATTTATTAAAATTTAAAAATAATTTAATTTAATTTGAAAATAATTGAATTTAATTACATTTGATAATAATTTAATTACAAAATAATTTAATTCAATTTGAAAATAATTAAATTTAATTTGAAAATAATTTAATTTAATTTGAGAATAATTTAATTTAATTTGAAAATAATTTAATATAATTTGAAAATAATTTAATTTAATTTTAAAATATTTTAATTTAATTTGAAAATATTTAAAGTTAATTAAATTTAAAAATAATTTAATTTAATTTGAAAATAATTAAATTCAATTACATTTAAAAATAATTTAATTAAAAAATAATTTAATTTAATTTAAAAATAATTAAAATTAATTTGAAAATAATTAAATTTAATTAAATTTAAAAACAATTAAATTTAATTTGAAAATAATTTATTTTAATTTAAAAATAATTAAATTTAATTTAATTTAAAAATAATTTAATTTAATTTGAAAATAATTTAATTTAATTTAAAAATAATATAATTTAATTTAATATAAAAATAATTTAATTTAGTTTGAAAATAATTTAATTTAAATTAAAAATAATTTAATTTAATTAAATTTGAAAATAATTTAATTATATTTAATTTAAAAATAATTTAATTTAATTTGAAAATAATTAAATTTAAAAATAATTAAATTTAATTTGAAAATAATTAAATTTAATTAATTTAAATAATAATTCAAATTAATTTGAAAATAATTAAATTTAATTAAAATTAAAAATAATTTGAATAAATTTGAAAATAATTTAATTTACTTTGAAAATATATTATTTTAATTTGCAAATAATTTAATTTAATTTTAAAATAATTTAATTTAATTTGAAAATAATTTAATTTATTAAAATTTAAAAATAATTTAATTTAGTTTAAAAGTAATTAAATTTAAAAATATTCTAATTTAATTTGAAAATAATTAAATTTAATTAGAAAATAATTAAATTTAAAAATAATTTAAGTTAATTTGTAAATAATTTAATTTAATCTGAAAATAATTTAATTTAATTTGAAAATAATTGAATTTAATTAAATTTAAAAATAATTTAATTTGATAATAATTTAATTTAATTTAAGAATAATTTAATTTAATTTGAAAATTATGTAATTTTATTTGAATATAATTAAATTTAATTAAATTTAAAAATAAATAAATTTAATTTCAAAATAATTTATTTTAATTTAAAAATAATTAAATTTAATTCGAAAATATTTTATTTCAATTTAAAATAATTAAATTTAATTAAATTTAAAAATAATTTAATTTCATTTGAAAATAATTCAATTTAATTTGAAAATAATTTAATTTAAAAATAATTTAATTTAATTTGAAAATAATTTAATTTGAAAATAATTTAATTTATTAAATTTGAAAATAATTTAATTTAATTACATTTGAAAATAATTTAATTTAATTTGAAAATAATTAAATTGAAAAATAATTTAATTTATTTTGAAAATAATTAAATTTAATTAATTTAAAAAATAATTTAACTTAATTTGAAAATAATTAAATTTTATTAAAATTAAAAATAATTTTATTAAATTTGTAAATAATTTAATTTAATTTGAAAATAATTGATTTTAATTTGCAAATAATTTAATTTAATTTGAAATTAATTTAATTTAATTTGAAAATAATTTAATTTAATTTGAAAATAATATAATTTAATTAAATTTGAAAATAATTTAATTTAATTTGAAAATATTTTAATTTAATTTAATTTGAAAATAATTAAATTTAAAAATAATTTATTTTAATTTTAAAATAATTAATTTTAATTAAATTAAAAAATAATTTAATTTAATTTGAAAATAATTAAATTTAATTAAAATTAAAAATAATTTGATTAAATTTGAAAATAATTTAATTTAATTTTAAAATAATTGAATTTAATTAAATTTAAAAATAATTTAATTTGAAAATAATTTGATTTAATTAAATTTGAAAAAAATTTAATTTAATTTGAAAATAATTTAATTTAATATGAAAATAATTTAATTTATTAAAATTTAAAAATAATTTAATTTATTTTGAAAGTAATTAAATTTAAAAATAATCTAATTTACTTTGAAAATAATTTGATTTAGTTTGATAATAATTTAATTTATAATAATTTAATTTATAATAATTTAATTTGAAAATAATTGAATTTAATTGTTCCGTCCTTAAATTATTTTTGATATTGTTCTAGTGTTAATGTATTTGTTAATGTATTTTAATGTGATTGATTTTTTTTGTACCTAAAGGAGCAGTTATTAAAAGTGTCAAAGCGATAACCAGTGTTCTCAACTTAATTATTCCATTCACTTAATTTTTTTGCCAGCATTAAAGATTTTTTTGGTGCAAATATAAGTTTTAATTTGTACGTAACATCAAAGCACGCGGTAAACCAATCGCGAGACCTCACATTGGTCCTTCGAGCCGGATTGCTTAAAATTACGTAGCTTTCCAGTGTTAATTTTTATTATTACATTTGAGTCAGTGCGTACTCATCGTGTAAGGAATTAAGTGAAACATACATTTTTTCATCATCGCTCAGTGCACATGGTCACCATCAATTATTGAAATTTCGTCATCTGTTCCTGATCAACAACCATCACTTGTTGAAACTGCATCGTCTGTGCCTGTGCAGCGCCCAGTATCCAGCATCATTATTTGGTTCTGTAATTATCTTCCAGTTGGTCAATTAAGTCGATTGGCTAACGGTAATGGATATATTCGGTTTTACGGGTCTGTCTTGAAAATATGTTTGTGTACTTTTACCTGTTGTAACTGTTGTTAAGTCTTTGGCACTCTTTTATTAAGCTCCGCAAGTAAAAATTAAGCCTCTACGTTGTTTTTGTTGAATTTTTTTTTGACATTTTTAAGATTGCAGACAGTATATGTGAACGCAATTATTTGGATGTTGCCACGTTTATTCTTGCCCGTTTATATCAAAGAGGATCCGATCCTGTTTGCTTTTATATGAAAAACTAACAATGGCAGCATATATATATTAATTTAAGCGTCGTATTGAATTTGCATTCATATTTCAACCAGATTTCAACGAACAGCTACGGTACAATGTCTCGTGTGGATTTTATTGGTGGTTTTACCTTGGTTAGATTAGGTTGTCCGCCGTGAAGCGGGAAGATAAATCAAGGCAACATAAGCGCGGCAGCGCGAACTCTCGGTCCAATGTTGGACAAAGTGGCAAGGGCCGTTGGTTTAACCCTGGTTAGAGTAGGTTGCCCGCCGCGAAGCGGGAAGATATATCAAGACAACATACGCGCGGCAGCCCGAACTCTCGATCCAATATAGGACAAAGTGACAAGAACCGTTGGTTTTACCTTGGCTAGATTAGGTTGTCCGCCGCGAAGCGGAAAGATAAATCAAGACAACATACTCGCGGCAGCGCAAACTCTCGGTCCAATGTAAGGTTTTATGTTTTTTTTTTTTAATTTCAAAATTTAATTTGTATTTTCCAGATGGAGGATCTGGCGATTTTTTTAAATTTAATTTGATGAAAATCTTAATTTATTAGCTTTCCAGTGTTAATTTTTATTATTACATTTGAGTCAGTGCGTACTCATCGTGTAAGGAATTAAGTGAAACATACATTTTTTCATCATCGCTCAGTGCACATGGTCACCATCAATTATTGAAATTTCGTCATCTGTTCCTGATCAACAACCATCACTTGTTGAAACTGCATCGTCTGTGCCTGTGCAGCGCCCAGTATCCAGCATCATTATTTGGTTCTGTAATTATCTTCCAGTTGGTCCATTAAGTCGATTGGCTAACGGTAATGGATATATTCGGTTTTACGGGTCTGTCTTGAAAATATGTTTGTGTACTTTTACCTGTTGTAACTGTTGTTAAGTCTTTGGCACTCTTTTATTAAGCTCCGCAAGTAAAAATTAAGCCTCTACGTTGTTTTTGTTGAATTTTTTTTTGACATTTTTAAGATTGCAGACAGTATATGTGAACGCAATTATTTGGATGTTGCCACGTTTATTCTTGCCCGTTTATATCAAAGAGGATCCGATCCTGTTTGCTTTTATATGAAAAACTAACAATGGCAGCATATATATATTAATTTAAGCGTCGTATTGAATTTGCATTCATATTTCAACCAGATTTCAACGAACAGCTACGGTACAATGTCTCGTGTGGATTTTATTGGTGGTTTTACCTTGGTTAGATTAGGTTGTCCGCCGTGAAGCGGGAAGATAAATCAAGGCAACATAAGCGCGGCAGCGCGAACTCTCGGTCCAATGTTGGACAAAGTGGCAAGGGCCGTTGGTTTAACCCTGGTTAGAGTAGGTTGCCCGCCGCGAAGCGGGAAGATATATCAAGACAACATACGCGCGGCAGCCCGAACTCTCGATCCAATATAGGACAAAGTGACAAGAACCGTTGGTTTTACCTTGGCTAGATTAGGTTGTCCGCCGCGAAGCGGAAAGATAAATCAAGACAACATACTCGCGGCAGCGCAAACTCTCGGTCCAATGTAAGGTTTTATGTTTTTTTTTTTTTAATTTCAAAATTTAATTTGTATTTTCCAGATGGAGGATCTGGCGATTTTTTTAAATTTAATTTGATGAAAATCTTAATTTATTTACATTTTTCCCTGGATATATTACTGGTTTTCCTTTTTTAAATTTTTTTTTGATAATTAGAAAAAATAATAAACGTGGAAACATCTAGTTATTTGCGTTCGCGTCGACTATCTGTCACGTTGACAATGTTTACAACTATTTCAAGAAAAACACGAATATTTATTGAACCAGATAACTTATAAGCTTCATTTTTGCTTTCCGACCTTTGCGACCTTTCCGTTAATCCGTGACAAGGACGATTAATAAGTTACACCAGGTAAAAAGTCCATAACACTAAATTTCGGCTATTATGAAGAATATGGGAATGGTGGAGTTACCTTCACTAACTGTTGCTAATCGTCTTCCAAACTGTATTTCTAAACGTGGAAAGTAAAAATGAATCTTCTACGTCGGCTGGTTCAAGAAATATACGGGCTTTTGTAATCCAAAAAACTGACATTTTTTAATACAACAACAAATATAACTGCAACTTCTGTCCGGTTATTTGACAGAAAATATGTTTATACAGCAGATACGCTGTTGCCAAGTTCAATTCTTTTGCAGAGATTATACTTTTTTTCTGTGTCGCTACAATTTAAGTATTATATGTATTAAATATATTTAATTTTATTTTAATTCTTGCGCAGGGGTCATGTTAATCTTCTATGTATTCTTCTTATTCTTATGCATATTCACTAATGAATGTTTGCGACCACGATAATGACTTGAAAGTCGTCATCATGTGGTTCTCTTGGGAAGTATAATGGAGGTGATTTCCCGTTATCTTCCTCCATGGGTATGAAATTACCATGGGTATAAATTAGATTAGGTTGTCCGAGAGAGAATAGATCAAGACCTCATATAGCACGGCAGGGCAAACTCTCGATCACATGCGCGCGCAGCGCGCATGTGGTTTGATCGAGAGTTCGCGCTGCCGCACGCATGTGGTTTAAACTTTAACTTCGTAGATCCAAACTTTTATGGTACTCTCGGTCTAATGTAGAACAAAGTGGCAACGACCGGTGGTTTGATCGAGAGTTCGCGCTGCCGCACGACAAAGTTGCAACGACCGGTGGTTTCACCTTGGTTAGATTAGGTTGTCCGCCGCGAAGCGGGAAGATAAATCAAGACAACATACGCGCGGCAGCGCGAACTCTCGATCACATGCGCGCGCAGCGCGCATGTGGTTTGATCGAGAGTTCGCGCTGCCGCACGCATGTGGTTTAAACTTTAACTTCGTAGATCCAAACTTTTATGGTACTCTCGGTCCAATGTAGAACAAAGTGGCAACGACCGGTGGTTTTACCTTGGTTAGATTAGGTTGTCCGCCGCGAAGCGGGAAGATAAATCAAGACAATATACGCGCGGCAGCGCGAACTCTCGGTCCAATGTGGGACAAAGTTGCAACGACCGGTGGTTTCACCTTGGTTAGATTAGGTTGTCCGCCGCGAAGCGGGAAGATAAATCAAGACAACATACGCGCGGCAGCGCGAACTCTCGATCGTTCGCGCTGCCGCACGACAAAGTTGCAACGACCGGTGGTTTCACCTTGGTTAGATTAGGTTGTCCGCCGCGAAGCGGGAAGATAAATCAAGACAACATACGCGAGGCAGCGCGAACTCTCGATCACATGCGCGCGCAGCGCGCATGTGGTTTGATCGAGAGTTCGCGCTGCCGCACGACAAAGTTGCAACGACCGGTGGTTTCACCTTGGTTAGATTAGGTTGTCCGCCGCGAAGCGGGAAGATAAATCAAGACAACATACGCGCGGCAGCGCGAACTCTCGATCACATGCGCGCGCAGCGCGCATGTGGTTTGATCGAGAGTTTGCGCTGCCGCACGCATGTGGTTTAAACTTTAACTTCGTAGATCCAAACTTTTATGGTACTCTCGGTCCAATGTAGAACAAAGTGGCAACGACCGGTGGTTTTACCTTGGTTAGATTAGGTTGTCCGCCGCGAAGCGGGAAGATAAATCAAGACAATATACGCGCGGCAGCGCGAACTCTCGGTCCAATGTGGTCTGTGTCTCCTTCGGTACCTATTTTTTTAATAATACCGTCAAGGGCCATAAATTTAAACGCACTGCTGCGCCTATATGGTCTAAAAAAAGATAAAGTTGCAAGAAGTATTGAGTTAACCTGAGTTAAACCAATTAGAATGAAATTAGAATTAAAAATTAAATTTATATTTCAATGTTGTTGTAAGTGCATGTGAAGAAATTGTATATTGAATGTTTACCAGAACAAGGTAAAATAAAAAGATAAAATTGGCAACGTCGGTTGGGCTTCTCCTGCACTTTTTGTTTGACAAGTAATTAGAGAGGTTAGGTAGTGAAGGAAAATATTAACTGTTGCGTCAAAAAAATGTCATTTTTTTCATAAAAACCCGTATATTTTTTTAATAAATCGACGTAGAAGCTTCGTTTTGGCTCTCTAAGTTTGCAAATACACTACGGAGGACGATTAGTAACAGTTATTCAAGGTAAAAATCCGCCAACTCCAAAAAAAATGGCCATTCCCATATTCTTCACAAATTCCCTAAATTTCAATATACGGGTCTATTGAAATTCGATAAGTTCCACGATAATTTTATCCTATCATATTTTCACAATTTGTATTGCCTATATCTCGTTATATTTTTTCATTTTGTACTATTTTTTACTGATTTGCTTTAATTATTCTCATAATATAGCTAATAAAGAAATAAAAGAATTAACAAATAAGCGTGCCGATGCCAAACGATCTTTAAACGCGTATTCCAATTTTTTAAATAAATTCAATCCAGAATCTGATGTTCCTGTTCTTGAAAAAAGATTTCGTGCAATAGAGGAAGTTCGTAATAAATTCGTATCATATCAAGACAGGCTTGAAGGATTGCTCGACGAATCAGATGCCCTTTTTACACATCGCGAAGAGTTTGAAGACGCTTACTTCAGCGCCTTTGGTACTGCCACTAAACTTCTAGAGCAATACTCTAAAAATTATTCTCCACTGGCCATTACAACGGAATCATTAACTAATAATTCTACAGATTTATTGAATTTGACAAATCAAGCACATTTAGAAACTCCAACTCGCGACTCGGAATCCACTAATCCACAACGGCAGGGGCAAAAACCCGTTAATGATAACAATGTACCTTCTCCACAAGAAAGTATACAAAATTTAGACGCTCTCAGTCAGCAACTTTTATTGTCTCAATTATCCAAATACTCGCTTGGCAATTTTCATTTATCATCCTTGCATACAATTCAGTTGCCAACTTTCAGTGGATCCGATGAAACTTGGTTAGGCTTTCATGATTTATTTAACTCGCTTGTTCACAAAGATCTTAAAATTCCTCCTGTCAAAAAAATATTCTACTTAAAAGGATGTTTAAAAGGTGAAGCAGCCGATATCATTTCAGCTATTGAATCTATGATGATCGAAATTCAGCTATGATGATCGAAAATATATACGTGATTGTCACATAAAAGCTCTTGTAGATATGCCATCCATATCAAAAGACCATTCTTTTCGTGCATTTTTAGATTGCCTTCAAAAACATCTACGCGCTCTTCAAGCGCTGGGAGAACCCATAAATTCGTGGGACTCCATATTAATTGTATTGTTACGGGAAAAGCTTGACTCTTCCGCTCGCGACCGATGGGAAGATTGCAGTAGTGGTATAGAGCACCCCACCTTAAATAACTTAATAGATTTTCTAAAAAGGCGTGCGCAGGTAGTAAACGCACCCGTAAAGCCTAATACTAATATTAGATTTAATATTCGTTCACAACAAACCTTTGCTGCTTCCACTCAGGAGCAGTCTTGTGTGTACTGTAATGAAACTAATCATCTTGTTTACAAATGCAGCAAATTTGCGCCGTTTTTTTTTTGCGCCAAAACTCTCATGCCCGTTACGAGGCATCGAAAAGGGGTAGTTGGTATACTAATTGTCTAAAAAGGGACAAAGAGCGTCCGTATGTTTCTCCCAATCCAGTCGAATTTGAAAACAAAAATATCATACTCTTTTACATTTTGAAAAAACAAATAATTCTTCTAATAAGCCAGAAAACTCTCAAGTTTCTTCGCATTTTGTGTCTAATAATACTAGCTTGCAAACTCAAGTAAGCTCACATGCTCTACTGGCTACCACCTTGGTTGACATGATAAATCATCAAGGAAAAACTAAAACCATTCGTGTATTTTTAGAAGCAGGCTCTCAGGCACATTTCATAACTGAACAAATTGCAAATTTGTTAAATCTAATTACAAAAACAGCTAATATTTATGTTACTGGAATTGATGATACCTCCACTGGCGTAAAGCATTCTGCTCGTGCGACATTGCAATCTCGATGCAATAATTACAGGGAATCTAATGTATTTTTAATCGTACCTTAAATTAGTCAGGCGATTCCGTCTATCAATATTGATCAAGCAGGTCTCGACATACCTAAAAACATTAAATTAGCTGATCCCGAATTCTTTAAGTCTTCAAAGGTTGACGCTTTGATTGGCGTTAAATTATTTTATAAATTGCTTTTTGTAGGACAATTATCATTAAAAAATCACCCCAATGCAATTCTTAAAAAAACTCAGCTGGGTTGGGTTGTTGCTGGTGAAATCAGTACACATTCTCAACCTTCGCTGGTATCTTGCCATATTACTATAGATTCAGATCCTCCTGATGTAAATTTGACCCGTCTTTGGGAGCTTGAAGAACTGTCAACAACTACTGTTTTATCCCCTGAGGAAAAGGCTTGTGAAGAGCATTACGCTCTTAACACAACGAGAAATATTGATGGAAGGTATGGAGTACGTTTACCATTTAATAATAAAAAATTTGGATTAGGTGAGTCGCATTCTGCTGCATTAAAACGCTTCTATGCGCTAGAGCGCAAATTTCAGCAGAAACCTGAGGTGCGACGTGATTATATTGCATTTTTAGATGAATATTTAGCATTGGGTCATATGTCTCTTGCAAAAGACCAAAATACCACTGATATAGGTTTCTTTCTTCCTCATCATACTGTGTTGAAGGAAGATAGTTTAACAACAAAAACTCGCGTTGCCTTTGATGGTTCAGCCAAAACTTCAAGTGGCATTTCATTGAATGATACCCTTATGGTAGGTCCCAAATTACAGGACGATTTGTTATGTATTCTTTCTCGATTTCGGTCTCATGCTTATGTGTTAACTGCTGATGCTGACAAAATGTATCACCAGGTTCGCGTTAACTCTGAAGATACTCAGTATCAAAAGGTTCTATCGACGAGATACTTCTGAACCTATTCAAATTTATATACTTGAAACTTCCACATATGTTACAGCTTGTGCGTCTTATTTAGTCATAAAAACATTATACCAACTTGCCAATGATGAGGAAAATAATTTTCCGATTGCAGCTCGAATATTGCGTAGAGACTTTTATGTAGATGATGTGCTCACAGGTGCACAAACAATTTCCGAGGCAATTATTCTACGCGATCTTATAGCTTTATTAAAAAAAGGTGGATTTTGCTTAATAAAATGGGCCTCAAATTATCCGTCTTTACTTATTGAGAATCAAGAGTATCCAAATAGCGCACATATGTCACTAGATCCTGATTCATCTATAAAGACTTTAGGTATTAGGTGGAACTGGCGAGAAGATTACTTCTTTTACGTTGTCAATCTCTCGCTTTCCAAAACTATTACAAAAAGGACTATCCTATCTCAAATTGCAAAGTTGTTTGATGCTCTTAGTCTCCTTGGTCCGATCATCGTGCATGCGAAAATTCTCATGCAGCTCCTGTGGAAGGCCGGAGTAGCGTGGGATGAATCTATTCTTATCGAGATTCATTCGTCTTGGTCTGCTTATGTGGACCAGCTACCATTAATAGAAAATTTACGTTTTCCTAGCGGAATTGCCATACCTGACCCAATTAAAGTACAGCTGCATGGATTTTGCGATGCTAGTGAAAAGGCTTATGGTGCCTGTTTGTACTTGCGTTCCATTTATGCTCAAGGGCAAGTGTATATACGTCTGATCTCTTCCAAGTCACGTGTTGCTCCTGTCAAACCTCTGTCATTACCGAGATTAGAACCTCAGTATTACTTGCTCGTCTTTATCATACCATAAAGCCCACTATTTTGACAAAAATTCACGAATCATCATACATGTGGTCAGACTCGACAATTGTGTTACATTGGATAAATACGCCAGCTCATCGCTTAAAAACATTCTGATCGAATCGTGTATCGGAAGTTCAAACCATTACTGAATCGTGTCATTGGCGACACGTTTTATCTCAAGACAATCCTGCAGATCTTATATCTTGAGGACAGCTTCCGTCGGAATTTATTGAAAGTTCCATTTGGAGTATCGGACCTTCATGGTTAACTCAGAAAAGCTCAGCATGGCCTAACGGAGTTCTTACTCCTATGGATGTTACAGAATTAAAACCCATTATTCCCAAAATTGCTTGCATTAAAATTGAAACTCAAAATCATAATATCATCGAAAAATACAGCTCCTTCGATAAGCTACATAGAGTTGTGGCATATATTCTGCGCTTTGTTCACAATACTAAGAAACTCAGCTCACAGCGTGAACTCGGTCCACTACTCACTCGTGAACTTACGTTAGCTCACGATTTGATTATACGATTAGTCCAGTTCAATTGCTTTAAAAAAGAAATTGAATCAATCAAAAGTGGGGAGCCACTTTATCTAGCAAGTTATTTGCATTAAATATAATTATGAATGAAAACGGTATTTTACGTGTTGGAGGTAGGCTCGTTCATTCTTCTATTGCTGAAGAGCAGCGTCACCCGATTTTGTTACCTACTCAACACCATGTGACTAAGCTGATTATAGAAGCTGACCATTCGCGACTTAAACATGCCGGTATGCAGGCAACTTTATCCTCGGTTCGTCAAACTTACTGGTCTCTAAATGGCCGCAGCATCACGCGTAGCTTAATTCGCAAATGTTAGGCATAACCTGTTTCCGTGCGAAACCGCGCCTTGCCGATCACCCAATGGGAATTCTTCCCATTCAGCGAGTCACTTCGTCGCGACCCTTCTTGCGTGTTTTAGTTGACTATTGTGGACCCTTTCATATTAAAGAAAAACGTCATCGCAATCGCGGCCGCATAAAAGTTTACGTGGCAGTATACATATGCATGTGCACAAAGGCTGTTCATTTGGAGCTTGTCAGTGATCTTACCACTGAAGCCTTTATAGCCAGCCTCAAGCGGCTTTTTTCAAGACGAGGCGTAGCAGTAGAAATTCATTCGGATAATGCTACTAACTTTGTCGGAGCTAAAAGTGAGCTTAACGAGCTCTATGATTTATTTAATTCTAAAGCTCATCAAAATACGATTATTAAATTTTGTAGCGCAAAAAAGATTAATTGGCACCTTATCCCTCCTCGAGCTCCGCACTTTGGTGGAATCTGGGAAGCGGCAGTAAAATCATTCAAGCATCATTTAATTAAAACCGTGGGTGATACGTTACTAACCTTTGAACAATTAGAAACATACATGATTGAGATTGAAGCAATACTAAATTCAAGACCTATCTCTCCTATGTCATCTGATCCTAATGACCTTCTTCTGACTCCAGCCCATTTCTTCATAGGTAGTCCGTTGACATCTTTTCCACAGGTTGATTTCACAGACACCCCAATCAATCATCTGTCAGCTTGTCAACACGCTCAGCAGCTCAAGCAACATTTTTGGATACGGTGGCATAAAGAATATCTCCATCAGCTCATAAAATTCCGTGGATGACAGCGCGAGTCAACGAATATGAAAACTGGAACTTTAGTACTCATCTTTGAAGAGAATTAACCCCCTCTACAGTGGGCTCTTGGACGCATCACAGCCATTCACCCTGAAAAGGATGGAATTGTAAGAGTAGTCACGCTGAGGACCAAAGCGGGCGAATATGGCCGCTGCTTTAAGAAACTTTGCCCACTTCAATCGATGAAGAAAACAACGACTTCACTCCACTAGTTTGAACTAAACAGTTCAAGGGGGCCGGCATGTTCCGTCGTTAAATTATTTTTGATATTGTTCTAGTGTTAATGTATTTTCATAATATAAACTTTATATATTGCTCCCTGTTGAAAATAGATCTAATACGTCCCTGTTAGTAGTTTTGGGACTAAAGAAGCAGTTATTAAAAGTGTCAAAGCGATAACCAGTGTTCTCAACTTAATTATTCCATTCATCTAATTCTTTTGCCAGCATTATAAGACTTTTTAGGTGCAAATATAAGTTTGAATTTACACGTAACATCAAAAGCTCGCGGTAAACCAATCGCGAGACCTCACATTAATTAAATTTAAAAATAATTTAATTTAATTTAAGAATAATTTAATTTAATAATAATTTAATTTAATTTTTAAAATAATTGAATTTAATTTGAAAATAATTAAATTTAAAAATAATTTAATATAATTTGATAATAATTTAATTTAATTTGAAAATAATTAAATTTAATAAAATTTTAAAATGATTTTATTTAATTTCAAAATAATTTAATTTATTTTAAAAATAATTTAATTTAATTTGAAAATTAATAAATTCAATTTGAAAATAATTTGATTTAATTTAAAAATAATTTAATTTAATTTGAAAATAATTTAATTTAATTTGAAAATAATTTAATTTAAATTAAAAATAATTTAATTTAATTTAATTTGAAAATAATTAAATTTAAAAATAATTTAATTTAATTTGAAAATAATTTTATTTAATTTGAAAATAATTAAATTTAAAAATAATTTAATTTATGCTGAAAATAATTTAATTTAATTTGAAAATAATTTAATTTAATTTAAAAATAATTTAATTTAATTTGAAAATAATTTAATTTAATTTGAAAATAATTTAATTTAATTTGAAAATAATTTAATTTAATTTGAAAATAATTTAATTCAATTTGAAAATTTTTTAATTTAATTTAAAAATAATTTAATTTAATTTGAAAATAATTAAACTTAATTAAATTTAAAAATATTTTAATTTAATTTGAAAATAATTTAGTTTAAAATAATTTAATTTAATTTGAAAATAATTGAATTTATTTAAATTTGAAAATAATTTAATTTAATCTGAAAATAATTTAATTTAATTTAAAAATAATTTAATTTAATTTGAAACTAATTAAATTTAATTTAATTTAAAAATAGTTTAATTTAATTTGAAAATAATTAAATTTAATTTGAAAATAATTTAATTTAATTAAATTTAAAAATTATTTAATTTAATTTGAGAATAACTTAATTTAATTTGAAAATAAATTAATTTTATTCGAAAATAATTAAATTTAATAAAATTTAAAAATAATTTAATTTAAATTGAAAATACTTTAATTTAATTTGAAAGTAATTTAATTAAATTTGAAAATAATTGAATTTAATTAAATTTAAAAATAATTTAATTTAATTTGAAAATGTCTTAATTTAATTAGATTTGAAAATAATTAATTTTAATTTGAAAATAATTTAATTTAATTTAAAAATAATTTTATTAATTTGAAAATAATTAAATTTAAAATTAATTTAATTTAATTTGAAAATAATTAAATTTATTTAAATTTGAAAATAATTAAATTTAATTAAATTTAAAAATATTTTAATTTAAAAATAATTTAATTTAATTTGAAAATATCTAATTTAATTTGAAAATAATTTAATTTGAAATTAATTGAATTTAATTAAATTTAAAAATAATTGAATTTAATTTGAAAATAATTTAATTTAATTTAAAAATAATTTAATTTAATTTGAAATAATTCAATTTAATTTAATTTAAAAATTATTTAATTTGATTTGAAAATAATTAAATTTAATTTGAAAATAATTTAATATAATTAAATTTGTTTTAAGAATAATTTAATTTAATTTGAAAATAATTAAATTTAATTAAATTTAAAAATAAATTAATTTAATTTGAAAATAATTTAATTTTATTTGAAAATAACTTAATTTAATTTGAAAATAATTTAATTTAATTTGACAATAATTAAATTTATTTTGAAAATAATTAAATTCAATTTAACTTAAAAATAATTTAATTTAATTTGAAAATAACTAAATTCAATTTAATTTAAAAATAATTTAATTTAATTTGAAAATAATTTGATTTAATTTGAAAATAATTTTATTTAATTTGAAAATAATTAAGTTAATTTTGAAAATAATTTAAATTAATTTGAAAATAATTGAAGTTATTTAAACTTAAAAATAAATTAATTTAATTTAAAAATAATTAAATTTAATTAAACTTAAAAATAATTTAATTTAATTAGAAAATAATTGAATTGAATTAAATTTAAAAATAATTTAATTTGAAAATAATTAAATTTAATTTGAAAATAATTTAATTTAATTTGAAAATAGTTAAATTTAATTTAAAAAAAAAAATTATATAATTTGAAAATAATTAATTCAATTTGAAAATAATTTAATTTAAATTCAAAATAATTATTTAGAAATCATTTAATATAATTTGAAAATACCTTAATTTACTTTTAAAATAATTTAATTTAATTTGAAAATAATTAAAATAATTTAATTTAATTTGAAATTAATTTAATTGAATTTGAAAATAATTTAATTTAATTTGAAAATAATTTAATTTGAAAATAATTTAATTTAATTTGAAAATAATTTAATTTAATTTAAAAATAATTTAATTCAATTTAAAATACCTTAATTTAATTTGAAAATGTTTACATTTAGAAATCATTTAATTTAATTTGAAAATACTTTAATTTACTTTAAAAATAATTTAATTTAATTTGAAAATAATTTAATTTTATTTGAAAAAAATTTGATTTAATTTGAAAATAATTTTATTTAATTTAAAAATAATTAAGTTGATTTTGAAAATAATTTAAATTAATTTGAAAATAATTGAATTTATTTAAAGTTAAAAATAATTTAATTTAATTTAAAAATAATTAAATTTAATTAAACTTAAAAATAATTTAATTTAATTTAATTAGAAAATAATTGAATTAAATTAAATTTAAAAATAATTTAATTTGAAAATAATCAAATTTAATTTGAAAATAATTTAATTTAATTTGAAAATAATTAAATTTAATTTAAAAAAAAATTATATAATTTGAAAATAAATTAATTCAATTTGAAAATAATTTAATTTAAATTGAAAATAATTATTTAGAAATCATTTAATATAATTTGAAAATACCTTAATTTACTTTAAAAACAATTTAATTTAATTTGAAAATAATTACATTTAGAAATAATTTAATTTAATTTGAAAATAATTTAATTTAATTTGAAATTAATTTATTTGAATTTCAAAATAATTTAATTTAATTTGAAAATAATTTAATTTTTTTTGAAAATAATTTAATTTAATTTGAAAATAATTTAATTTAATTTAAAAATAATTTAATTCAATTTAAAATAATTTAATTTAATTTGAAAATAAATACATTTAGAAATATTTTAATTTAATTTGAAAAGAATTAAATTCAATTAAATTTAAAAATAATTTAATTTGAAAATAATTAGATTTATTTAAATTTAAAAATAATTTAAGTAAGAAATAATTTTTTTTTTTAAATAATTTAATTTAATTTAAAAATAATTAAATGTATTTAAATTTAAAAATATCTTAATTTGAAAATTATTTAATTTAATTTGAAAATAATTTAATTTATCTTGAAAATAATTAAATTTAAAAATAATTTAATTTAATTTTAAAATAATTTAATTTAATTTGAAAATAATTAAATTTGAATAAATTTAAAAAAATTTCATTTAATTTGAAAATAATTTAATTTAATTTGAAAATAATTTAACATAATTTTAAAATAATACAACTTAATTTGAAAATAATTTAATTTAATTCGAAAATAATTTAATTTAATATGAAAATAATTTAATTTAATTAAATTTAAAAATAATTTAATTTTATTTGATAATAAATTAATTAACTTTAAAAATAATTTTATTTAATTTAAAAATAATTTAATTTAATTTGAAAATAATTTAATTTAATTTGAAATTAATTTAATTGAATTTGAAAATAATTTAATTTGATTTGAAAATAATTTAATTTAATTTGAAATTAATTTAATTGAATTTGAAACTAATTTAATTTAATTTGAGAATATTTTAATTTAATTTGAAAATAATTTAATTTAATTTGAAATTAATTTAATTGAATTTGAAAATAATTTAATTTAATTTGAAAATAATTTAATTTAATTAGAAAATAATTTAATTTAATTTGAAATTAATTTAATTGAATTTGAAAATAATTTAATTTAATTTGAAAATAATTTAATTTGAAAATAATTTAATTTAATTTGAAAATAATTTAATTTAATTTGAAAATAATTTAATTCAATTTAAAATAATTTAAATTAATTTGAAAATGCTTACATTTAGAAATCATTTAATTTAATTTGAAAATACTTTAATTTACTTTGAAAATAATTTAATTTAATTTGAAAATAATTACATTTCGAAATAATTTAATTTAATTTGAAAATATTTTAATTTGAAATTAATTTAATTTAATTTGAAAATAATTTAATTTAATTTGAAAATAATTTAATTTAATTTGAAAATAATTTAATTTAATTTGAAAATAATTTTATTTAATTTGAAAATAATTAAGTTGATTTTGAAAATAATTTAAATTAATTTGAAAATAATTGAATTTATTTAAAGTTAAAAATAATTTAATTTAATTTAAAAATAATTAAATTTAATTAAACTTAAAAATAATTTAATTTAATTAGAAAATAATTGAATTAAATTAAATTTAAAAATAATTTAATTTGAAAATAATCAAATTTAATTTGAAAATAATTTAATTTATTTTGAAAATAATTAAATTTAATTTAAAAAAAATTATATAATTTGAAAATAAATTAATTCAATTTGAAAATAATTTAATTTAAATTGAAAATAATTATTTAGAAATCATTTAATATAATTTGAAAATACCTTAATTTACTTTAAAAATAATTTAATTTAATTTGAAAATAATTACATTTAGAAATAATTTAATTTAATTTGAAAATAATTTAATTTAATTTGAAATTAATTTAATTGAATTTCAAAATAATTTAATTTAATTTGAAAATAATTTAATTTTTTTTGAAAATAATTTAATTTAATTTGAAAATAATTTAATTTAATTTAAAAATAATTTAATTCAATTTAAAATAATTTAATTTAATTTGAAAATAAATACATTTAGAAATATTTTAATTTAATTTGAAAATAATTAAATTTAATTAAATTTAAAAATAATTTAATTTGAAAATAATTAGATTTATTTAAATTTAAAAATAATTTAAGTAAGAAATAATTTTTTTTTTTTTAAATAATTTAATTTAATTTAAAAATAATTAAATGTATTTAAATTTAAAAATATCTTAATTTGAAAATTATTTAATTTAATTTGAAAATAATTTAATTTATCTTGAAAATAATTAAATTTAAAAATAATTAAATTTAATTTGAAAATAATTAAATTTTAATAAATTTAAAAATAATTTAATTTAATTTGAAAATAATTAAATTTAATTTGCAAATAATTTTATTTAATTTGAAAATAATTTAATTCAATTTGAAAATAATTGAATTTAATTTGAAAATAATTTAATTTAATTAAATTTAAAAATAATTTAATTTAATTTGAAAACAATTAAATTTAATTTGAAAATAATTTAATTTAATTTGAAAATAATTTAATTCAATTTAAAATAATTTAATTTAATTTGAAAATGCTTACATTTAGAAATCATTTAATTTAATTTGAAAAAACTTTAATTTACTTTGAAAATAATTTAATTTAATTTGAAAATAATTACATTTCGAAATAATTTAATTTAATTTGAAAATATTTCAATTTGAAATTAATTTAAGTTAATTTGAAAATAATTTAATTTAATTTGAAAATAATTTAATTTAATTTGAAAATAATTTTATTTAATTTGAAAATAATTAAGTTGATTTTGAAAATAATTTAAATTAATTTGAAAATAATTGAATTTATTTAAAGTTAAAAATAATTTGATTTAATTTAAAAATAATTAAATTTAATTAAACTTAAAAATAATTTAATTTAATTTAATTAGAAAATAATTAAATTAAATTAAATTTAAAAATTATTTAATTTGAAAATAATCAAATTTAATTTGAAAATAATTTAATTTAATTTGAAAATAATTTTATTTAATTTGAAAATAATTAAGTTGATTTTGAAAATAATTTAAATTAATTTGAAAATAATTGAATTTATTTAAAGTTAAAAATAATTTGATTTAATTTAAAAATAATTAAATTTAATTAAACTTAAAAATAATTTAATTTAATTTAATTAGAAAATAATTAAATTAAATTAAATTTAAAAATTATTTAATTTGAAAATAATCAAATTTAATTTGAAAATAATTTAATTAAATTTGAAAATAATTAAATTTAATTTAAAAAAAAAATTATATAATTTGAAAATAATTTAATTCAATTTGAAAATAATTTAATTTAAATTGAAAATAATTATTTAGAAATCATTTAATATAATTTGAAAATACCTGAATTTACTTTGAAAATAATTTAATTTAATTTGAAAATAATTACATTTAGAAATAATGTAATTTAATTTGAAAATAATTTAATTTAATTTGAAATTAATTTAATTGAATTTGAAAATAATTTAATTTAATTTGAAAATAATTTAATTTAATTTGAAAATAATTTAATTTAATTTGAAAATAATTTAATTCAATTTAAAATAATTTAATTTAATTTGAAAATAATTACATTTAGAAATCATTCAATTTAATTTGAAAATACTTTAATTTACTTTGAAAATAATTTAATTTAATTTGAAAATAATTACATTTCGAAATAATTTAATTAAATTTGAAAATATTTTAGTTTGAAATTAATTTAATTTAATTTGAAAATAATTTAATTTAATTTGAAAATAATTTAATTTATTTTGAAAATAATTTAATTTAATTTGAAAAAAAATTAATTTAATTTGAAAATAATTTAAATTAATTTGAAAATAATTTCATTCAATTTGAAAATAATTTAATTTAATTTGAAAATAATAACATTTAGAAATCATTTAATTTAATTTGAAAATACTTTAATTTACTTTGAAAATAATTTAATTTAATTTGAAAATAAATACATTTAGAAATTATTTAATTTAATTTGAAAATAATTAAATTCAATTAAATTTAAAAATAATTTAATTTGAAAATAATTAGATTTATTTAAATTTAAAAATAATTTAATGGAGAAATAATTTTTTTTTTTTTTTAAATTTAATTTAATTTAAAAATAATTAAATGTATTTAAATTTAAAAATAACTTACTTTGAAAATTATTTAATTTAATTTGAAAATAATTTAATTGATCTTGAAAATAATTAAATTTATCTTGAAAATAATTAAATTTATAAATAATTTAATTAAATTTTAAAATAATTTAATTTAATTTGAAAATAATTAAATTTGAATAAATTTAAAAAAAATTCATTTAATTTGAAAATAATTTAATTTAATTTGAAAATAATTTAATGTAATTTGAAAATAATTTAATTTAATTTGAAAAGAATTTAATTTAATTTGAAAATAATTTAAATTAATTTGAAAATAATTTAATTCAATTTGAAAATAATTTAATTTAATTTGAAAATAATTACATTTAGAAATCATTTAATTCAATTTGAAAATACTTTAATTTACTTTGAAAATAATTTAATTTAATTAGAAAATAAATACATTTAGAAATATTTTAATTTAATTTGAAAATAATTAAATTAAATTAAATTTAAAAATAATTTAATTTGAAAATAATTAGATTTATTTAAATTTAAAAATAATTTAATGGAGAAATAATTTTTTTTTTTGAAAATAATTTAATTTAATTTAAAAATAATTAAATGTATTTAAATTTAAAAATAACTTAATTTGAAAATTATTTAATTTAATCTGAAAATAATTTAATTTATCTTGAAAATAATTAAATTTAAAAATAATTTAATTTAATTTTAAAATAATTTAATTTAATTTGAAAATAATTAAATTTGAATAAATTTAAAAAAATTTCATTTCATTTTAAAATAATTTAATTTAATTTGAAAATAGTTTAACATAATTTTAAAATAATACAATTTAATTTGAAAATAATTTAATTTAATTCGAAAATAATTTAATTTAATTTGAAAATAATTTAATTTAATTAAATTTAAAAATAATTTAATTTAATTTAAAAATAATTAAATTTAATTTGAAAATAATTTAATTTAATTTGAAAATAATTTAATTTAATTTGAAAATAATTTTATTTAATTTGAAAATAATTTAATTCAATTTGAAAATAATTTAATTTAATTTGAAAATAATTTAATTTAATTTGAAAATAATTTAATTTAATTTAAAAATAATTTAATTTATTTTGGAAATAATTAAATTTAATTAAATTAAAAAATAATTTATTTTGAAAATTTTTTAATTTAATTTGAAAATAATTTAATTTATATTGAAATTAATTAAATTTTATTAAATTTAAAAATAATTTAATTTAATTTGAAAATAAATTAATTTAATTTGGAAATAATTAAATTTAATTAAATTTAAAAATAATTGAATTTAATTAAATTTAAAAATAATTAAATTTAATTTGAAAATAATTAAATTTAATTTGAAAATAATTTAATTTAATTTGAAAATAATTTAATTTAATTTGAAATTAATTTAATTTAATTTGAAAATAATTTAATTTATTTTGTAAATAATTTAATTTAATTTGAAAATAATTTAATTTAATTTGAAAATAATTTAATTTAATTTGAAAATAGTTTAATTTAATTTAAAAATAATTTAATTCAATTTGAAAATAATTTAATTTAATTTAAAAATAATTACATTTAGAAATATTTTAATTTAATTTGAAAATAATTAAATTCAATTAAATTTGACAAAAAATTAATTTCAAAAAAATTAGATTTAAATTTAAAAATAATTTAATTAAGATGTAGAACCGATGTAGTTAAGTTATGTAGATCCCAAAAAAACTTTCTTAATGTAATTCAATGTCAGTCGAGGTGTTTGCCAGTGAAGTAGTTGTTTTTAAGAAAGTTTGTTAAAGAAAGATTATTATAAGTTCTATACGCAATGATGTTAACTTTGTTAACGAAATGTATAAAACAATTTCCTAGAAATTATAATCTATAAAGATAAGATACAAACACTAATGTTTAAAATAATTAAGATTATTTTGAAAATAATTAAATTTATTCAAATTTAAAATTAATTTAATTTAATTTGAAATTAATTTAATTTAATTTGAAAATAATTTAATTTAATTTGAAAATAATTAAATTTAAAAATAATTTAATTTAATTTGAAAATAATTAAATTTAAAAAAAATTCATTTTAATTTAAAATAATTTAATTTAAATTGAAAATAGTTTATATAATTTAAAAATAATTAAATTTCATTTGAACATAATTAAATTTAATTTATAAATAATTTAATTTAATTTGAAAATAATGAAATTTAAAAATAATTTAATTTAAAAATAATTTAATTTACTTTGAAAATAATTTAATTTAGTTTGAAAATAATTTAATTTAGTTTGAAAATAATTTAATTTAATTTGAAAATAATTAAATTTGAAAATAATTTATTTTTTAAAAATAATTTAATTTACTTTGAAATTAATTTAATTTAGTTTGAAAATATTTTAATTTAATTTGAAAATATTTAAATTTAATTAAATTTAAAAATAATTTAATTTAAAAATAATTTAATATAATTTCAAAATAATTTTATTCAATTTAAAAATAATTTAAATTAATTTAAAAATAATTAAATCTAATTAAATTAAAAAATAATTTAATTTAATTTGAAAAAAATTTAATTTAATTTTAAAATAATTTAATTTATTTTGAAAATAATTAAATTGAATCAAATTTAAAATTAATTTAATTTAATTTGAAATTAATCTAATTTATTTAGAAAATAATTTAATTTAATTTGAAAATAATTAAATTTAATTAAATTTAAAAATTATTTAATTTAATTTGAAAATAAATAAATTTAAAAATAATTTAATTTAATTTGAAAATAATAAATTTAAAAATAATTTAATTTACTTTGAAAATAATTTAATTTAGTTTGAAAATAATTTAATTTAATTTGAAAATAATTAAATTTAATTAAATTTAAAAATATTTTAATTTAGAAATAATTTAATTGAATTTGAAAATAATTTAATTTAATTTGAAAATAATTAAATTTAAAAATAATTGAATTTGAAAATAATTAAATTTAAAAAAATTTAAAACTAATTTAATACAATTTGAAAATAATTTAATTTATTTAAATTTAAAAATAATTTAATTTAATTTGAAAATAATTTAATTTAATTTGAAAATAATTTAGTTTAATATAAAAATAATTAATTTTAATTTAAAAATAATAAAATTTAATTAAATTTAAAAATAATTTAATTTACTTTGAAAACAATTTAATTTAGCTTGAAAATAATTTAATTTAATTTGAAAATAATTAAATTTAAAAATAATTTTATTTAAAAATAATTTAATTTGAAAATAATTTAATTTAATTTGAAAATAATTTAATTTAATTAAATTTAAAAATAATTTAATTTGAAAATAATTAAATTTAATAAAATTTAAAAATAATTTAATTTAAATGGAAATTTATTTAATTTAATTTGAAAATAATTAAATTTAATTAAATTTAAAAATAATTTAATTTAATTTGAAAATAATATAATTTAATTTGAAAATAATTTAATTTAATTTGAAATTAATTTAATTTAATATGAAAATAATCAAATTTAAAAATAATTTAATTTAAAATTCATTCAATTTACTTTGAAAATAATTTAATTTAGTTTGAAAATAATTTAATTTGAAAATAATTAAATTTAATTTAATTTAAAAATAATTTAATTTAATTTGAAAATAATTTAATTTAATTTGAAAATAATTTGATTTAATTTAAAAATAATTAAATTTAAAAATATTTTAATTTAAAATTCATTTAATTTACTTTGAAAATAATTTAATTTAGTTTGAAAATAATTTAATTTGAAAATAATTAAATTTAATTTATAAATAATTTAATTTAATTTGAAAATAATTTAATTTAAAAATAATTTAATTTAATTTGAAAATAATTTAATTTAATTTGAAAATAAATTAATTTAATTTAAAAATAATTAAATTGAATTAAAATTAAAAATAATTTAATTTAATTTGAAAATAATTAAATTTAATTAAACTTAAAAAGAATTTAATTTAATTTGAGAATAATTAGGTTTAGTTTGAAAATAATTTAATTTAATTTGAAAATAATTTAATTTCATTTGAAAATAAATAAATTTAATTAAAAACAAAAATAATTTAATTTAATTTGAAAATAATTAAATTTAATTAAACTTAAAAATAATTTAATTTAATTTGAGAATAATTAAATTTAGTTTGAAAATAATTTAATTTAATTTGAAAATAATTTAATTTAAAAATATTTAAATTTAAATAAATTTAAAAAAATTTCATTTAATTTTAAATAATTTAATTTAATTTGAAAATAATTTAATTTAATTTTAAAATAATTAAATTTATTTTGAAAATAATTAAATTTAATCAAATTTAAAATTAATTTAATTTAATTTGGAATAAATTTAATTTAATTTGAAAATTATTTAATTTAATTTGAAATAATTAAATTTAAAAATAATTTAATTTAATTTGAAAATAATTTAATTTGAAAATATTTAAATTTAAATAAATTTAAAAAAAATTCATTTAATATTAAAATAATTTAATTTAATTTGAAAATAATTTAATATAGTTTAAAAATAATTAAATTTTACTTTAAAAATAATTTAATTTAGTGTGAAAATAATTTAATTTAATTTGAAAATAATTAAATTTAATGATTTAATTATAAATAAATTAAATTAATTTATTTTCAAATTAAATTAAATTATTTTCAAATTAAGGTGAATTATTTTCAAACTAAATAAAATTATTTTTAAATTTAAATAAATTTAATTATTTTCAAAAGAAATTAAATTATTTTTAAATTAAATTTAATTAGTTTCAAATTAAATTTAATTATTTTTAAATTATATTAAATTATTTTCAAATTAAATTAAATTATTTTTAAATTTAATTAAATTTAATTATTTTTAAATTAAATTAAATTATTTTCAAATTAAATTTAATTATTTTCAAATTAAATTAAATTATTTTTAAATTTTATTAAATTTAATTATTTTCAAATTAAATTATTTTTAAATTTAATTAAATTCAATTATTTTCAAATTAAATTATTTTTAAATTTAATTAAATTTAATTATTTTTAAATTAAATTTAATTATTTTCATATTAAATTAAATTATTTTCAAATTAAATTGAATTATTTTCAAACTAAATTAAATTATTTTTAAATTTAAATAAATTAAATTATTTTCAAATTAAATTAAATTATTTTTAAATTTAATTAAATTTAATTATTTTCAAATTAAATTAAATTATTTTTAAATTTAATTAAATTTAATTATTTTCAAATTAGATTAATTAATTTTTCAATAAAATTAAATTATTTTTAAATTTTATTAAATTTAATTATTTTCAAATTAAATTAAAATACTTTCAAATTAAATTAAATTATTTTTAAATTAAATTATTTTTAAATTTAATTATTTTCAAATTAAATTAAATTATTTTTAAATTTAAATAAATTAAATTATTTTCAAATTAAATTAAATTATTATTAAATTTAATTATTTTCAAATTAAATTATTTTTAAATTTAATTAAATTCAATTATATTCAAATTAAATTAAATTATTTCTAAATTCAATTATTTTTAAATTTTATTAAATTTAATTATTTTCAAATTAAATTAAATTATTTTCAAATTAAATTGAATTATTTTCACACTAAATTAAATTATTTTTAAATTTAAATATATTAAATTATTTTCAAATTAAATTAAATTATTTTTAAATTTTATTATATTTAATTATTTTCAAATTAAATTATTTTTAAATTTAATTAAATTCAATTATTTTCAAATTAAATTATTTTTAAATTTAATTAAATTTAATTATTTTTAAATTAAATTTAATTATTTTCATATTAAATTTAATTATTTTTAAATTAAATTGAATTATTTTCAAACTAAATTAAATTATTTTTAAATTTAAATAAATTAAATTATTTTCAATTAAATTAAATTATTTTTAAATTTTATTAAATTTAATTATTTTCAAATTTAATTAAATTTAATTATTTTCAAATTAAATTAAATTATTTTCAAACTAAATTAAATTATTTAAAAGTAAATTAACTTATATTTAAATTATTTTTATATTTAATTATTTTCAAATTAAATTAAATTATTTTCAAATTAAATTTAATTATTTTTAAATTAAATTTAATTATTTTTAAATTAAATTTACTTATTTTAAATTTAATTAAATTTAATTATTTTCAAATTAAATTAAATAATTTTTAAATTAAATTAATTTAATTTTAAATTTTATTAAATTTAGTAATTTTCAAATTAAATTATTTTTAAATTTAATTAAATTTAATTATTTTCAAATTAAATTAAATTATTTTCAAATTAAATTAAATTATTTTTAAATTAAATTATTTTTAAATTTAATTAAATTTAATTATTTTCAAATAAAATTAAATTATTTTCAAACTAAAATAAATTATTTTCAAAGTAAATTAAATTATTTTTAAATTATATTATTTCTAAATTAAATTATTTTTAAATTAAATTAAATTATTTTCAAATTAAATTAAATTATATTCAAATAAAATTATTTTCAAATTAAATTAAATTATTTTTAAATTTAAATAAATTAAATTATTTTCAAATTAAACTATTTTTTTTTAATTTTATTTAATTTAATTATTTTCAAATTAAATTATTTTTAAATTTAATTAAATTTATTTATTTTTAAATTAAATTAAATTATTTTCAAATTTAATTAAATTATTTCTAAATTAAATTATTTTTAAATTTAATTTAATTTGAATAATTTCAAATTAAATTAAATTATTTTCAAACTAAATTAAATTATTTTTAAATTAAGTTATTTTTAAATTTAATTATTTTCAAATTAAATTAAATTATTTTTAAATTTTATTATATTTAATTATTTTCAAATTAAATTAGTTTTAAATTTAATTAAATTCAATTTTCAAATTAAATTATTTTTAAATTTAATTAAATTTAATTATTTTTAAATTAAATTTAATTATTTTCATATTAAATTTTATTATTTTTAAATTAAATTGAATTATTTTCAAACTAAATTAAATTATTTTTAAATTTAAATAAATTAAATTATTTTCAATTAAATTAAATTATTTTTAAATTTTATTAAATTTAATTATTTTCAAATTTAATTAAATTTAATTATTTTCAAATTAAATTAAATTATTTTCAAACTAAATTAAATTATTTAAAAGTAAATTAACTTATATTTAAATTATTTTTATATTTAATTATTTTCAAATTAAATTAAATTATTTTCAAATTAAATTTAATTATTTTTAAATTAAATTTAATTATTTTTAAATTAAATTTAATTATTTTAAATTTAATTAAATTTAATTATTTTCAAATTAAATTAAATAATTTTTAAATTAAATTAATTTAATTTTAAATTTTATTAAATTTAGTAATTTTCAAATTAAATTATTTTTAAATTTAATTAAATTTAATTATTTTCAAATTAAATTAAATTATTTTCAAATTAAATTAAATTATTTTTAAATTAAATTATTTTTAAATTTAATTAAATTTAATTATTTTCAAATAAAATTAAATTATTTTCAAACTAAAATAAATTATTTTCAAAGTAAATTAAATTATTTTTAAATTATATTATTTCTAAATTAAATTATTTTTAAATTAAATTAAATTATTTTCAAATTAAATTAAATTATATTCAAATTAAATTATTTTCAAATTAAATTAAATTATTTTTAAATTTAAATAAATTAAATTATTTTCAAATTGAACTATTTTTTTTTAATTTTATTTAATTTAATTATTTTCAAATTAAATTATTTTTAAATTTAATTAAATTTATTTATTTTTAAATTAAATTGAATTATTTTCAAATTTAATTAAATTATTTCTAAATTAAATTATTTTTAAATTTAATTTAATTTGAATAATTTCAAATTAAATTAAATTATTTTCAAACTAAATTAAATTATTTTTAAATTAAATTATTTTTAAATTTAATTATTTTCAAATTAAATTAAATTATTTTCCATTTTTTAAATTTTATTAAATTATTTTCAAATTAAATTAAATTATTTTAAAACTAAATGAAATTTTTCTAAATTTAATTAAATTTAATTATTTTCAAATTAAATTTAATTATTTTCAAATTAAATTAAATTAAATTAATTTCAAATTAAATTAAATTAATTTTAAATTTGATTAAATTTAATAATTTTCAAAATAAATTTAATTAATTTAAAATTATTATTTTCAAATTAAATTAAATTATTTTTAAATTTAATTAAATTTAATTATTATTTAATTAAATAATTTTCCAATTAAATTAAATTATTTTTTAATTTTATTAAATTTAATTATTTTCAAATTAAATTATTTTTAAATTTACTTAAATTTAATTATTTTCAAATTAAATTAAATTATTTTCAAATTAATTTAAATTATTTTTAAATTTAATTAAATTTAATTATTTTCAAATTAAATTAAATAATTTTCCAATTAAATTAAATTATTTTTATATTTTATTAAATTTAATTATTTTTAAATTAAATTATTTTTAAATTTAATTATTTTCAAATTAAATTAAATTATTTTCAAATCAAATTAAATTATTTTTAAATGTAATTTAATTTAATTATTTTCAAATTAAATTAAATTATTTTCATACTAAACTAAATTATTTTCAAAGTAAATTAAATTATTTTTAAATTTAATTAAATTTAATTATTTTCAAATTAAATTAAATTAATTTCAAATTAAATTAATTTATTTTCAAATTAAATTATATTGTTTTCAAATTAAATTAAATTATTTTTAAATTTAATTATTTTCAAATTAAATTAAATAATTTTTCAATAAAATTAAATTATTTTTAAATTTAATTATTTTCAAATTAAATTAAATTATTTTCAAATTAAATTAAATTATTTTTAAATTAAATTATTTTTAAATTTAATTATTTTCAAATTAAATTAAATTATTTTCAAACTAAATTAAATTATTTTCACAGTTAATTAAATTATTTTTAAATTTAATTAAATTTAATTATTTTTAAATTAAATTTAATTATTTTCAATTGAAATTTAATTTTTTTTAAATTATATAAATTATTTTCAATTTAAATTAAATTATTTTAAATTAAAATGATTTTTTTTTAAATTTATTTAAATTTAAATATTTTCAAATTAAATTTTCAAATTAAATTAAATTATTTTTAAATTTAATTAAATTTAATTATTTTGAAATTAAATTAAATTATTTTCAACTTAAATTAAATTAATTTCAAATTAAATTAAATTAATTCTAAATTTGAATAAAATTAATTATTTTTAAAATAAACTTAATTATTTTAAAATTAATATAAATTATTTTCAAATTAAATTAAATTATTGTTAATTTTAATTAAATTTTTTTATTTTTAAATTAAATTAAATCATTTTCAAATTAAAATAAATTATTTTCAAATTAAATTAAATTATTTCTAAATTAAATTATTTTTAAATTTAATTAAATTTAATTATTTTCAAATTAAATTAAATTATTTTCAAACTAAATTAAATTATTTTCAAAGTAAAATTTAATTATTTTTAAATTATATTAAATTATTTTCAAATTAAATTAAATTATTTTAAATTTAAATAAATTTAAAAAAAATTCATTTAATTTTAAATAATTTAATTTAATTTGAAAATAATTTAATTTAATTTTAAAATAATTAAATTTATTTTGAAAATAATTTAATATAATTTAAAAATAATTAAATTTAATTAAATTATTAAATTATTTTCAATTTAAATTAAATTATTTTAAATTTAAATAAATTTAAAAAAAATTCATTTAATTTTAAATAATTTAATTTAATTTGAAAATAATTTATATTAATTTTAAAATAATTAAGTTTATTTTGAAAATAATTAAATTTATTCAAATTTAAAATTAATTTAAATTAAATTTAAACTAAATTAAATTATTTTCAAAGTAAAATTTAATTATTTTTAAATTATATTAAATTATTTTCAAATTAAATTAAATTATTTTAAATTTAAATAAATTTAAAAAAAATTCATTTAATTTTAAATAATTTAATTTAATTTGAAAATAATTTAATTTAATTTTAAAATAATTAAATTTAATTAAATTTAAAAATAATTTAATTTAAAAATAATTTAATTTAATTTGAAATTAATTTAATTTAATTTGAAAATAATTAAATTTAATTAAATTTAAAAATAATTTAATTTGAAAATTACTAAATTTAATAAAATTTAAAATTAAATTAATTTAATTTAAAAATTATTTAATTTAATTTGAAAATAATTAAATTTAATTAAATTTAAAATAATTAAATTTAATTTGAAAATAATTAAATTTAATTTAAAAATAATTAAATTTAATTTAAAAATAATTAAATTTAATTTGAAAATAATTTAATTTAATTTGAAAATAATTAAATATAAAAATAATTTAATTTAAATATAATTTAATTTACTTTTAAATAATTTAATTTAGTTTAAAAATAATTTAATTTAATTTGAAAATAATTAAATTTAATTAAATTTTAAAATAATTTAATTTGAAAATAATTAAATTTAATAAAATTTAAAAATATTTTAATTTAGAAATAATTTAATTTAATTTGAAAAGAATTGAATTTAACTAAATTTAAAAATAATTTAATTTGAAAATAATTAAATTTAAAATTTAAAAATAATTTAATTTAATTTGAAAATAATTTAATTTATTTAAATTAAAAAATAATTTAATTTAGTTTGAAAATAATTTAATTTAATTTGAAAATAATTTAATTTAATTTGAAAATAATTAAATTTAATAAAATTTAAAAATAATTTAATTTAGAAATAATTTAATTTAATTTGAAAATAATTGAATTTAATTAAATTTAAAAATAATTTAATTTGAAAATAATTAAATTTAATAAAATTTAATAATAATTTAATTTAATTTGAAAATAATTTAATTTATTTAAATTTAAAAATAATTTAATTTAATTTGAAAATAATTAAATTTAAAAATAATTTAATTTAAAAATAATTTAATTTAATTTGAAAATAATTTAATTTAATTTGAAAATAATTAAATTTAATAAAATTTAAAAATAATTTAATTTTATTGAAAAATTAATTAATTTAATTTGAAAATAATTAAATTTAATTAAATTTAAAAATAATTTAATTTAATTTGAAAATAATATAATTTAATTTCAAAATAATTTAAATTAATTTGAAAATAATTAAATTTAATTAAATTTAAAAATAATTTAATTTACTTTGAAAACAATTTAATTTATTTTGAAAATAATTTAATTTAATTTGAAAATAATTAAATTTAATTACATTTAAAAATAATTTAATTAAAAAATAATTTAATTTGATTTGAAAATAATTTAATTTATTTTGAAAATAATTAAATTTAAAAATAATTTATTTTAAAAATAATTAAATTTAATAAAATTTAAAAATAATTTAATTTAATTGGAAAATTATTTAATTTAATTTGAAAATAATTAAATTTAATTAATTTTAAAAATAATTTAATTTGAAAATAATTAAATTTAATAAAATTTAAAAATAATATAATTTAATTTGAAAATAATTTAATTTATTTAAATTTAAAAATAATTTAATTTAGTTTGAAAATAATTCAATTTAATTTGAAAATAATTTAATTTAATATGAAAATAATTAAATTTAATTTAAAAATAATTAAATTTAATTAAATTTAAAAATAATTTAATTTACTGTAAAAATAATTTAATTTAGTTTGAAAATAATTTAATTTAATTTGAAAATAATTAAATTTAAAAATAATTTAATTTAAAAATAATTTAATTTAATTTGAAAATAATTAAGTTTAGTTTGAAAATAATTTAATTTAATTTGAAAATAATTAAATTTAATAAAATTTAAAAATAATTTAATTTAGAAATAATTTAATTTAATTTGAAAATAATTGAATTTAATTAAATTTAAAAATAATTTAATTTAAAAATAATTAAATTTATTAAAATTTAGTAATAATTTAATTTAATTTGAAAATAATTTAATTTATTTAAATTTAAAAATAATTTAATTTAATTTGAAAATAATTAAATTTAAAAATAATTTAATTTTAAAATAATTTAATTTAATTTGAAAATAATTTAATTTAATTTGAAAATAATTAAATTTAATAAAATTTAAAAATAATTTAATTTTATTGAAAAATTAATTAATTTAATTTGAAAATAATTAAATTTAATTAAATTTAAAAATAATTTAATTTAATTTGAAAATAATATAATTTAATTTCAAAATAATTTAAATTAATTTGAAAATAATTAAATTTAATTAAATTTAAAAATAATTTAATTTACTTTGAAAATAATTTAATTTATTTTGAAAATAATTTAATTTAATTTGAAAATAATTAAATTTAATTACATTTAAAAATAATTTAATTAAAAAATAATTTAATTTGATTTGAAAATAATTTAATTTAATTTGAAAATAATTAAATTTAAAAATAATTTATTTTAAAAATAATTAAATTTAATAAAATTTAAAAATAATTTAATTTAAATGGAAAATTATTTAATTTAATTTGAAAATAATTAAATTTAATTAATTTCAAAAATAATTTAATTTGAAAATAATAAAATTTAAAAATAATTTAATTTAATTTGAAAATAATTTAATTTATTTAAATTTAAAAATAATTTAATTTAGTTTGAAAATAATTCAATTTAATTTGAAAATAATTTAATTTAATATGAAAATAATTAAATTTAATTTAAAAATAAATAAATTTAATTAAATTTAAAAATAATTTAATTTACTGTAAAAATAATTTAATTTAGTTTGAAAATAATTTAATTTAATTTGAAAATAATTAAATTCAATTACATTTAAAAATAATTTAATTTAAAAATAATTTAATTTGATTTGAAAATAATTTAATTTGAAAATAATAAAATTTAAAAATAATTTAATTTAAAAATAATTAAATTTAATAAAATTTAAAAATAATTTAATTTAATTGGAAAATTATTTAATTTAATTTGAAAATAATTAAATTTAATTAAATTTAAAAATAATTTAAATTAATTTGAAAATAATTTAATTAAATTTGAAAATAATCAAATTTAAGTAAATTTAAAAATAATTTAATTTGAAAATAATTAAATTTAATAAAATTAAAAATAATTTAATTTAATTGGAAAATTAATTAATTTAATAATAATTAAATTTAATTAAATTAAAAAATAATTTAATTTAATTTGAAAATAAATAAATTTAAAAATAATTCAATTTAATTTGAAAATAATAAATTTAAAAATAATTTAATTTACTTTGAAAATAATTTAACTTAGTTTGAAAATAATTTAATTTAATTTGAAAATAATTAAATTTAATTAAATTTAAAAATATTTTAATTTAGAAATAATTTAATTGAATTTGAAAATAATTTAATTTAATTTGAAAATAATTAAATTTAAAAATAATTGAATTTGAAAATAATTAAATTTAATAAAATTTAAAACTAATTTAATACAATTTGAAAATAATTTAATTTATTTAAATTTAAAAATAATTTAATTTAATTTGGAAATAATTTAATTTAATTTGAAAATAATTTAATTTAATATAAAAATAATTAAATTTAATTTAAAAATAATAAAATTTAATTAAATTTAAAAATAATTTAATTTACTTTGAAAACAATTTAATTTAGTTTGAAAATAATTTAATTTAATTTGAAAATAATTAAATTTAATTTAAAAATAATTAAATTTAATTTAAAAATAATTAAATTTAATTTGAAAATAATTTAATTTAATTTGAAAATAATTAAATATAAAAATAATTTAATTTAAATATAATTTAATTTACTTTTAAATAATTTAATTTAGTTTAAAAATAATTTAATTTAATTTGAAAATAATTTAGTTTAGTTTGAAAATAATTTAATTTAATTTGAAAATAATTAAATTTAATAAAATTTAAAAATAATTTAATTTAGAAATAATTTAATTTAATTTGAAAATAATTAAATTTAATTAAATTTAAAAATAATTTAATTTGAAAATAATTAAATTTAATAAAATTTAGTAATAATTTAATTTAATTTGAAAATAATTTAATTTATTTAAATTTAAAAATAATTTAATTTAATTTGAAAATAATTAAATTTAAAAATAATTTAATTTAAAAATAATTTAATTTAATTTGAAAATAATTTAATTTAATTTGAAAATAATTAAATTTAAAAATAATTTAATTTTATTGAAAAATTAATTAATTTAATTTGAAAATAAATAAATTTAATTAAATTTAAAAATAATTTAATTTAATTTGAAAATAATATAATTTAATTTCAAAATAATTTAAATTAATTTGAAAATAATTAAATTTAATTAAATTTAAAAATAATTTAATTTACTTTGAAAATAATTTAATTTAATTTGAAAATATTTAAATTTAATTACATTTAAAAATAATTTAATTAAAAAATAATTTAATTTGATTTGAAAATAATTTAATTTAATTTGAAAATAGTTAAATTTAAAAATAATTTATTTTAAAAATAATTAAATTTAATAAAATTTAAAAATAATTAAATTTAATTGGAAAATTATTTAATTTAATTTGAAAATAATTAAATTTAATTAATTTCAAAAATAATTTAATTTGAAAATAATTAAATTTAATAAAATTTAAAAATAATTTAATTTAATTTGAAAATAATTTAATTTATTTAAATTTAAAAATAATTTAATTTAGTTTGAAAATAATTCAATTTAATTTGAAAATAATTTAATTTAATATGAAAATAATTAAATTTAATTTAAAAATAATTAAATTTAATTAAATTTAAAAATAATTTAATTTACTGTAAAAATAATTTAATTTAGTTTGAAAATAATTTAATTTAATTTGAAAATAATTAAATTTAATTACATTTAAAAATAATTTAATTTAAAAATAATTTAATTTGATTTGAAAATAATTTAATTTAATTTGAAAATAATAAAATTTAAAAATAATTTAATTTAAAAATAATTAAATTTAATAAAATTTAAAAATAATTTAATTTAATTGGAAAATTATTTAATTTAATTTGAAAATAATTAAATTTAATTAAATTTAAAAATATTTTAATTTAGAAATAATTTAATTGAATTTGAAAATAATTTAATTTAATTTGAAAATAATTAAATTTAAAAATAATTGAATTTGAAAATAATTAAATTTAATAAAATTTAAAACTAATTTAATACAATTTGAAAATAATTTAATTTATTTAAATTTAAAAATAATTTAATTTAATTTGGAAATAATTTAATTTATTTTGAAAATAATTTAATTTAATATAAAAATAATTAAATTTAATTTAAAAATAATAAAATTTAATTAAATTTAAAAATAATTTAATTTACTTTGAAAACAATTTAATTTAGTTTGAAAATAATTTAATTTAATTTGAAAATAATTAAATTTAATTTAAAAATAATTAAATTTAATTTAAAAATAATTAAATTTAATTTGAAAATAATTTAATTTAATTTGAAAATAATTAAATATAAAAATAATTTAATTTAAATATAATTTAATTTACTTTTAAATAATTTAATTTAGTTTAAAAATAATTTAATTTAATTTGAAAATAATTAAATTTAATTAAATTTTAAAATAATTTAATTTGAAAATAATTAAATTTAATAAAATTTAAAAATAATTTAATTTAGAAATAATTTAATTTAATTTGAAAAGAATTGAATTTAATTAAATTTAAAAATAATTTAATTTGAAAATAATTAAATTTAATAAAATTTAAAAATAATTTAATTTAATTTGAAAATAATTTAATTTATTTAAATTTAAAAATAATTTAATTTAGTTTGAAAATAATTCAATTTAATTTGAAAATAATTTAATTTAATATGAAAATAATTAAATTTAATTTAAAAATAATTAAATTTAATTAAATTTAAAAATAATTTAATTTGAAAATAATTGAATTTAATTAAATTTAAAAGTAATTTAATTTGAAAATAATTAAATTTAATAAAATTTAAAAATAATTTAATTTAATTTAAAAATAATTTAATTTATTTAAATTTAAAAATAATTTAATTTAGTTTGAAAATAATTCAATTTAATTTGAAAATAATTTAATTTAATTTGAAAATAATTAAATTTAATAAAATTAAAAAAAAATTGAATTTAGAAATAATTTAATTTAATTTGAAAATAATTGAATTTAATTAAATTTAAAAATAATTTAATTTGAAAATAATTAAATTTAATAAAATTTAATAATAATTTAATTTAATTGGAAAATTATTTAATTTACTTTGAAAATAATTAAATTTAACTAAATTTAAAAATAAATTAATTTAATTTGCAAATAATTTAATTTAAAAATAATTTAATTTAATTTGAAAATAATTAAATTTAATTTGAAAATAATTTAATTTAATTTGAAAATAATTTAATTTATTTAAATTTAAAAATAATTTAATTTAATTTGAAAATAATTAAATTTAAAAATAATTTAATTTAATTTGAAAATAATTTAATTTAATTTGAAAATAATTAAATTTAATAAAATTTAAAAATAATTTAATTTTATTGAAAAATTAATAAATTTAATTTTAAAATAATTAAATTTAAAAATAATTTAATTTAATTTGAAAATAATATAATTTAATTTGAAAATAATTTAATTTAATTTGAAAATAATTAAATTTAATTAAATTTAAAAATAATTTAATTTACTTTGTAAATAATTTAATTTATTTTGAAAATAATTTAATTTAATTTGAAAATAATTAAATTTAATTACATTTAAAAATAATTTAATTAAAAAATAATTTAATTTGATTTGAAAATAATTTAATTTAATTTGAAAATAATTAAATTTAAAAATAATTTATTTTAAAAATAATTAAATTTAATAAAATTTAAAAATAATTTAATTTAATTGGAAAATTATTTAATTTAATTTGAAAATAATTAAATTTAACTAAATTTAAAAATAAATTAATTTAATTTGCAAATAATTTAATTTAAAAATAATTTAATTTAATTTGAAAATAATTAAATTTTATTTGAAAATAATTTAATTTAATTTGAAAATAATTTAATTTATTTAAATTTAAAAATAATTTAATTTAGTTTGAAAATAAATCAATTTAATTTGAAAATAATTTAATTTGAAAATAATTAAATTTAAAAATAATTTAATTTTATTGAAAAATTAATTAATTTAATTTGAAAATAATTAAATTTAAAAATAATTTAATTTAATTTGAAAATAATATAATTTAATTTTAAAATAATTTAATTTAATTTGAAAATAATTAAATTTAATTAAATTTAAAAATAATTTAATTTACTTTGAAAATAATTTAATTTATTTTGAAAATAATTTAATTTAATTTGAAAATAATTAAATTTGATTACATTTAAAAATAATTTAATTTAAAAATAATTTAATTTGATTTGAAAATAATTTAATTTAATTTGAAAATAATTAAATTTAAAAATAATTTATTTTAAAAATAATTAAATTTAATAAAATTTAAAAATAGCTTAATTTAATTGGAAAATTCTTTAATTTAATTTGAAAATAATTAAATTTAACTAAATTTGAAAATAAATTAATTTAATTTGCAAATAATTTAATTTAAAAATAATTAAATTTAATTTGAAAATAATTAAATTTAATTTGAAAATAATTTAATTTAATTTAAAAATAATTAAATTTAATTAAATTTAAAAATAATTTAATTTAATTTGAAAATAATTTAATTTTAAATTAATTAAATTTATTTTGAAAATAATTAAATTTAATCAAATTTAAAATTAATTCAAGTTAATTTGAAATTAATTTAATTTAATTTGAAATTAATTTAATTTAATTTAAAAATAATTAAATTTAATTAAATTTACAAATAATTTAATTTAATTTGAAAATAATTTAATTTGAAAATAATTAAATTTAAATAAATTTAAAAAAAATTCATTTAATTTTAAAATAATTTAATTTAATTTAAAAATAATTTAATATAATTTAAAAATAATTAAATTTAATTTAAAACTAATTAAATTTAATTTGAAAATAATTTAATTTAATTTGAAAATAATTAAATTTAAAAATAATTTAATTTAAAAATAATTCAATTTACTTTGAAAAAAATTTAATTTAATTAAATTTAAAAATAATTTAATTTGAAAATAATTAAATTTAATAAAATTTATAAATAATTTAATTTAATTTGAAAATAATTTAATTTATTTCAATTTAAAAATAATTTAATTTAGTTTGAAAATAATTCAATTTAATTTGAAAATAATTTAATTTAATTTAAAAATAAATTAATTTAATTTAAAAATAATTAAATTGAATTAAAATTAAAAATAATTTAATTTAATTTGAAAATAATTAAATTTAATTAAACTTAAAAAGAATTTAATTTAATTTGAGAATAATTAGGTTTAGTTTGAAAATAATTTAATTTAATTTGAAAATAATTTAATTTTATATGAAAATAAATAAATTTAATTAAAAATAAAAATAATTTAATTTAATTTGAAAATAATTAAATTTAATTAAATTTAAAAATAATTTAATTTAATTTGAGAATAATTAAATTAAGTTTGAAAGAAATTTAATTTAATTTGAAAATAATTTAATTTGAAAATATTTAAATTTAAATAAATTTAAAAAAAATTCATTTAATTTTAAATAATTTAATTTAATTTGAAATAATTGAATTTAATTTTAAAATAATTAAATTTATTTTGAAAATAATTAAATTTAATCAAATTTAAAATTAATTTAATTTAATTTGAAATAAATTTAATTTAATTTGAAAATTATTTAATTTAATTGGAAAATAATTAAATTTAATTAAATTTAAAAATGATTTAATTTAATTTGAAAATAATTTAATTTGAAAATATTTAAATTTTAATAAATTTAAAAAAAAATCATTTAATTTTAAAATAATTTAATTTAATTTGAAAATAATTTAATATAATTTAAAAATAATTAAATTTAATTTGAAAATAATTAAATTTAATTTGAAAATAATTTAATTTAATTTAAAAATAATTAAATTTAATTAAATTTAAAAATAATTTAATTTAATTTGAAAATAATTTAATTTTAAATTAATTAAATTTATTTTGAAAATAATTAAATTTAATCAAATTTAAAATTAATTCAAGTTAATTTGAAATTAATTTAATTTAATTTGAAATTAATTTAATTTAATTTAAAAATAATTAAATTTAATTAAATTTACAAATAATTTAATTTAATTTGAAAATAATTTAATTTGAAAATAATTAAATTTAAATAAATTTAAAAAAAATTCATTTAATTTTAAAATAATTTAATTTAATTTAAAAATAATTTAATATAATTTAAAAATAATTAAATTTAATTTAAAACTAATTAAATTTAATTTGAAAATAATTTAATTTAATTTGAAAATAATTAAATTTAAAAATAATTTAATTTAAAAATAATTCAATTTACTTTGAAAAAAATTTAATTTAATTAAATTTAAAAATAATTTAATTTGAAAATAATTAAATTTAATAAAATTTATAAATAATTTAATTTAATTTGAAAATAATTTAATTTATTTCAATTTAAAAATAATTTAATTTAGTTTGAAAATAATTCAATTTAATTTGAAAATAATTTAATTTAATTTAAAAATAAATTAATTTAATTTAAAAATAATTAAATTGAATTAAAATTAAAAATAATTTAATTTAATTTGAAAATAATTAAATTTAATTATACTTAAAAAGAATTTAATTTAATTTGAGAATAATTAGGTTTAGTTTGAAAATAATTTAATTTAATTTGAAAATAATTTAATTTTATATGAAAATAAATAAATTTAATTAAAAATAAAAATAATTTAATTTAATTTGAAAATAATTAAATTTAATTAAATTTAAAAATAATTTAATTTAATTTGAGAATAATTAAATTAAGTTTGAAAGAAATTTAATTTAATTTGAAAATAATTTAATTTGAAAATATTTAAATTTAAATAAATTTAAAAAAAATTCATTTAATTTTAAATAATTTAATTTAATTTGAAATAATTGAATTTAATTTTAAAATAATTAAATTTATTTTGAAAATAATTAAATTTAATCAAATTTAAAATTAATTTAATTTAATTTGAAATAAATTTAATTTAATTTGAAAATTATTTAATTTAATTGGAAAATAATTAAATTTAATTAAATTTAAAAATGATTTAATTTAATTTGAAAATAATTTAATTTGAAAATATTTAAATTTTAATAAATTTAAAAAAAAATCATTTAATTTTAAAATAATTTAATTTAATTTGAAAATAATTTAATATAATTTAAAAATAATTAAATTTAATTTGAAAATAATTAAATTTAATTTGAAAATAATTTAATTTAATTTGAGAATATTTAAATTTAAAAATAATTTAATTTAAAAATAATTTAATTTACTTTGAAAATAATTTAATTTAGTTTGAAAATAATTTAATTTAATTTAAAAATAATTAAATTTAATTAAATTTAAAAATAATTTAATTTAATTTGAAAATAATTTGATTTATTTAAATTTAAAAATAATTTAATATAATTTGAAAATAATTTAATTTAATTTGAAAATAATACATTTTAATTTGAAAATAATTTAATTTAATTTAAAATTAAAAAAATTTAATTAAAATTAACAATAATTTAATTTAATTTAAAAATAATTTATATTAATTTTAAAATAATTAAGTTTATTTTGAAAATTATTAAATTTATTCAAATTTAAAATTAATTTAATTTAATTTGAAATTAATTTAATTTAATTTGAAAAAATTTAATTTTATTTCAAAATAATTAAATTTAATTACATTTAAAATTAATTTAATTTAATTTGAAAATAATTTAATTTGAAAATATTTATATTTAAATAAATTTAAAAAAAATTCATTTTAATTTAAAATAATTTAATTTAAATTGAAAATAAATTATATAATTTAAAAATAATTAAATTTCAATTGAAAATAATTAAATTTAATTTAAAAATAATTAAATTTAATTAAATTTAAAAATAATTTAATTTAATTTGAAAATAATTTAATTTAATTTGAAAATAATTAAATTTAATAAAATTTAAAAATAATTTAATTTTATTGAAAAATTATTTAATTTAATTTGAAAATAATTAAATTTAAAAATAATTTAATTTAATTTGAAAATAATATAATTTAATTTGAAAATAAATTAATTTAATTTGAAATTAATTTAATTTAATTTGAAAATAATTAAATTTAATTAAATTTAAAAATAATTTAATTTACTTTGAAAATAATTTAGTTCAGTTTGAAAATAATTTAATTTAATTTGAAAATAATTAAATTTAATTACATTTAAAAATAATTTAATTTAAAATTAATTTAATTTGATTTGAAAATAATTTAATTTAATTTGAAAATAATTAAATTTAAAAATAATTTAATTTTAAAATAATTAAATTTAATAAAATTTAAAAATAATTTAATTTAATTGGAAAATTATTTAATTTAATTTGAAAATAATTAAATTTAATTAAATTTTAAAATAATTTAAATTAATTTGAAAAGAATTTAATTTAATTTGAAAATAATTAAATTTAAGTAAATTTAAAAATAATTTAATTTGAAAATAATTAAATTTAATAAAATAAAAAATAATTTAATTTAATTGGAAAATTATTTAATTTAATAATAATTAAATTTAATTAAATTTAAAAATAATTTATTTTAATTTGAAATTAATTTAATTTAATTTAATTTGAAAATAATTAAATTTAATTTGAAAATAATTAAATTTAATTAAATTTAGAAAAATTTCATTTAGTTTTAAAATAATTTAATTTAATTTGAAAATATTTTAATAAAATTTAAAAAATTGAAGATAATTTAATTTAATTTGAAAATAATTAAATATAATAAAATTTAAAAATAATTTAAATTAGAAATAATTTAATTTAATTTGAAAATAATTGAATTTAATTAAATTTAAAAATAATTTAATTTGAAAATAATTAAATTTAATAAAATTTAATAAAAATTTAATTTAATTTGAAAATAATTTAATTTATTTAAATTTAAAAATAATTTAATTTAATTTGAAAATAATTAAATTTAAAAATAATTTAATTTAAAAATAATTTAATTTAATTTGAAAATAATTTAATTTAATAAAATTTAAAAATAATTTAATTTTATTAAAAAATTAATTAATTTAATTTGAAAATAATTAAATTTAATTAAATTTAAAAATAATTTAATTTAATTTGAAAATAATATAATTTATTTTGAAAATAATTTAATTTAATTTGAAAATAATTAAATTTAATTTAGTTTAAAAATAATTTAATTTACTTTGAAAATCATTTAATTTATTTTGAAAATAATTTAATTAAATTTGAAAATAATTAAATTTAATTACATTTAAAAATAATTTAATTAAAAAATAATTTAATTTGACTTGAAAATAATTTAATTTAATTTGAAAATAATTAAATTTAAAAATAATTTATTTTAAAAATAATTAAATTTAATAAAATTTAAAAATAATTTAATTTAATTGGAAAATTATTTAATTTAATTTGAAAATAATTAAATTTAACTAAATTTGAAAATAAATTAATTTAAGTTGCAAATAATTTAATTTAAAAATAATTTAATTTATTTTGAAAATAATTAAATTTTATTTGAAAATAATTTAATTTAATTTAAAAATAATTAAATTTAATTAAATTTAAAAATAATTTAATTTAATTTGAAAATAATTTAATTTTAAATTAATTAAATTTATTTTGAAAATAATTAAATTTAATCAAATTTAAAATTAATTCAATTTAATTTGAAATTAATTCAATTTAATTTGAAAATAATTTAATTTAATTTAAAAATAATTAAATTTACAAATAATTTAATTTAATTTGAAAATAATTTACTTTGAAAATAATTAAATTTAAATAAAGTTAAAAAAATTTCATTTAATTTTAAAATAATTTAATTTAATTTAAAAATAATTTAATATAATTTAAAAATAATTAAATTTAATTTGAAACTAATTAAATTTAATTTGAAAATAATTTAATTTAATTTGAAAATAATTAAATTTAAAAATAATTTAATTTAAAAATAATTCAATTTACTTTGAAAAAAATTTAATTTAGTTTGAAAATAATTTAATTTGAAATTAATTAAATTTAATTAAATTTAAAAATAATTTAATTTAGAAATAATTTAATTTAAAAATAATTAAATTAAGAAATAATTTAATTTAAAAATAATTTAATTTACTTTGAAAATACGTTATTTTAGTTTGAAAATTATTTAATTATATTTTAAAATAATTAAATTTAATTAAATTTAAAAATAATTAAATTTAATTGAAAATAATTAAATTTAATTAAATTTAAAAATAATTTAATTTAATTTGAAATTAATTAAATTTAATAAAAATTTAAAAAAAATTTAATTTAGAAATAATTTAATTTAATTTGAAAATAATTTAATTTAATTTAATTTAAAAATAAATAAATTTAATAAAATTTAAAAATAATTTAATTTGGAAATAATTCAATTTAATAAAATTGAAAAATAAATTAATTTAATTGGAAAATTATTAAATTTGATTTGAAAATAATTAAATTTATTTAAATTTAAAAATAATTAAATTTAATTTGAAAATAATTAAATTTAATTTGAAAATAAATAAATTTAATTTGAAAATAATTTAATTTAATTTGAAATAAATTAAATTCAATAAATTTAAAAATAATTTGTTTTATAAATAATTTAATTTAGTTTAAAAATAATTTAATTTAATTTGACAATAATTTAATTTAATTTGAAAATAATTTAATTTAATTAAATTTAAAAATAATTTAATTTAATTCTAAAATAATTTAATTATAAATAGTTTAATTTAATTTGACAATAATTTAATTTAATTTGCAAATAATTTAATTTTATTTAAAAATAATTAAATTTAATTAAATTTAAAAATAATCAAATTTAATTTGAAAATAATTTAATTTAATTTTAAATAAATTAAATTTATTTTGAAAATAATTAAATTTAATCAAATTTAAAATTAATTTAATTTAATTTGAAATTAATTTAATTTAATTTGAAAATAATTTAATAAAATTTAAAAATAATTAAATTTAATTTGAAAATAATTAAATTTAATTTGAAAATAATTTAATTTAATTTGAAAATAATTAAATTTAATTAAATTTAAAAATAATTTAATTTGAAAATTACTAAATTTAATAAAATTTAAAAATAAATTAATTTAATTTAATTAGAAAATAATTAAATTTAATTAAATATAAAAATAATTAAATTTATTTTGAAAATGATTAAATTTAATTTGAAAATATTTAAATTTAATTTAAAAATAATTAAATTTAATTAAATTTAAAAATAATTTAAATTAATTTGAAAATAATTTAATTAAATTTGAAAATAATCAAATTTAAGTAAATTTAAAAATAATTTAATTTGAAAATAATTAAATTTAATAAAATTAAAAAATAATTAAATTTAATTGGAAAATTATTTAATTTAATAATAATTAAATTTAATTAAATTAAAAAATAATTTAATTTAATTTGAAAATAAATAAATTTAAAAATAATTTAATTTAATTTGAAAATAATAAATTTAAAAATAATTTAATTTACTTTGAAAATAATTTAACTTAGTTTGAAAATAATTTAATTTAATTTGAAAATAATTAATTTAATTAAATTTAAAAATATTTTAATTTAGAAATAATTTAATTGAATTTGAAAATAATTTAATTTAATTTGAAAATAATTAAATTTGAAAATAAATAAATTTAATAAAATTTAAAACTAATTTAATACAATTTGAAAATAATTTAATTTATTTAAATTTAAAAATAATTTAATTTAATTTGAAAATAATTTAATTTAATTAGAAAATAATTTAATTTAATATAAAAATAATTTAATTTAATTTAAAAATAATAAAATTTAATTAAATATAAAAATAATTTAATTTACTTTGGAAACAATTTAATTTAGTTTGAAAATAATTTAATTTAATTTGAAAATAATTAAATTTAAAAATAATTTTATTTAAAAATAATTCATTTTGAAAATAATTTAATTTAATTTGAAAAAAAATTAATTTAATTAAATTTAAAAATAATTTAATTTGAAAATAATTAAATTTAATAAAATTTAAAAATAATTTAATTTAAATGGAAATTTATTTAATTTAATTTGAAAATAATTAAATTTAAAAATAATTTAATTAAATTTAATGAAAATAATATAATTTAATTTGAAAATAATTTAATTTAATTTGAAATTAATTTAATTTAATTTGAAAATAATTAAATTTAAAAATAATTTAATTTAAAATTCATTTAATTTACTTTGAAAATAATTTAATTTAGTTTGGAAATAATTTAATTTGAAAATAATTAAATTTAATTTAATTTAATTTGAAAATAATTTAATTTGAAAATAATTTAATTTTATTTAAAAATAATTAAATTTAAATTTAAAAATAATTTAATTTATTTTGAAAATAATTTAATTTAATTTTAAATTAATTAAAATTTATTTTGAAAATAATTAAATTTAATCAAATTTAAAATTAATTTAATTTAATTTGAAATTAATTTAATTTAATTTGAAAATAATATAATTTATTTTGAAAAAAAATTAAATTTAATTAAATTTAAAAATAATTTAATTTAATTTGAAAATAATATAATTTGAAAATAATTAAACTTAAATAAATTTAAAAAAATTTAATTTAATTTGAAAATAATTTAATTTAATTTGAAAATAATTTATTATAAATTAAAAATAATTAAATTTAATTTGAAAAGAATTAAATCTAATTTGAAAATAAATAAATTTAATTTGAAAATAATTAAATTTAAAAATAATTTAATTTAAAAATAATTTAATTTACTTTGAAAATAATTTAATTTAGTTTGAAAATAATTCAATTTAATTTGAAAATAATTAAATTTAATTAAATATAAAAATAGTTTAATTTAGAAATAATTTAATTTAATTTGAAAATAATTTATTTGAATTTAAAAATAAATAAATTTAATTGAATTTAAAAATAACTTAATTTAATTGCAAATAATTTAATTTAATTTTAAATTAATTAAATTTATTTTGAAAATAATTAAATTTAATCAAATTTAAAATTAATTTAATTTAATTTCAAGTTAATTTAATTTAATTTGAAAATAATTTAATTTAATTTGAAAATAATTAAATTTAATTAAATTTAAAAATAATTTAATTTAATTTGAAAATAATTTAATTGTAAAATAATTTAATTTGAAAATAATTAAATTTAAATAAATTTAGAAAAATTTCATTTAGTTTTAAAATAATTTAATTTAATTTGAAAATAATTTAATAAAATTTAAAAATAATTAAATTTAATTTGAAAATAATTAAATTTAAATTGAAAATAATTTAATTTAATTTGAAAATAATTAAATTTAAAAATAATTTAAATTAAAAATAATTTAATTTAATTTGAAAATAATTTAATTTAGTTTGAAAATAATTAAATTTAATTAAATTTAAAAATAATTTAATTTGAAAATTACTAAATTTAATAAAATTTAAAAATAATTTAATTTAATTGGAAAATTATTTAATTTAATTTGAAAATAATTAAATTTAATTAAATTTAAAAATAATCAAATTTAATTTGAAAATAATTTAATCTAATTTGAAAATAATTTGATATACTTTGAAAATAATTTAATTTAAAAATAATTAAATTTAATTAAATCTAAAAATAATTTAAATTAATTTGGAAATATTTTAATTTAATTTGAAAATAATTAAATTTAAGTAAATTTAAAAATAATTTTTTTTTAAAATAATTAAATTTAATAAAATTAAAAAATAATTTAATTTAATTGGAAAATTATTTAATTTAATTTGAAAATAACTAAATTTAATTAAATTTAAAATTAATTTAATTTAATTTGAAATTAATTTAATTTAATTTGAAAATAATTTAATTTAATTTGAAAATAATTAAATTTAATTAAATTTAAAAATAATTTAATTTAATTGTAAAATAATTTAATTTGAAAATAAATAAATTTAAATAAATTTAGAAAAATTTCATTTAGTTTTAAAATAATTTAATTTAATTTGAAAATAATTTAATAAAATTTAAAAATAATTAAATTTAATTTGAAAATAATTAAATTTAATTTGAAAATAATTTAATTTAATTTGAAAATAATTTAATTTAATTTGAAAATAATTTAATTTAATTTAAAAATAATTAAATTTAATTAAATTTAAAAATAATTTAATTTAAAAATAATTAAATTTAATAAAATTAAAAAAAAAATTAGTTTAATTTGAAAATAATTTTATTTATTTAAATTTAAAAATAGTTTAATTTAATTTGAAAATAATTTAATTTGAATATAATTTAATTTAATTTGAAAATAATTTAATTTAATTTAAAAATAATTAAATTTAGAAATAATATAATTTAAAAATAATTTAATTTAATTTGAAAATAATTTATTTTAGTTTGAAAATAATTTAATTTTATTTGAAAATAATTAAATTTAATTAAATTTAAAAATAATTTAATTTAAAAATAATTTAATTTAATTTGAAAATAATTTAATTTAATTAGAAAATAATTAAATTTAAAAACCATTTAATTTGAAAATAATTAAATTTAATTAAATTTAAAAATAATTAAATTTATTTTGAAAATAATTAAATTTAATTTGAAAATATTTAAATTTAATTTAATAATAATTAAATTTAATTTAAAAATAATCAAATTTAATTTGAAAATAATTTAATTTAATTAGAAAATAATTAAATTTAATTAAATTTAAAAATTATTTAATTTAAAAATAATTTAATTTAGTTTGAAAATAATTTAATTTAATTTGAAAATAATTAAATTTAATTAAATTTTAAAATAATTTAATTTGAAAATAATTAAATTTAATAAAATTTAAAAATAATTTAATTTAGTTTGAAAATAATTCAATTTAATTTGAAAATAATTTAATTTAATATGAAAATAATTAAATTTAATTTAAAAATAATTAAATTTAATTAAATTTAAAAATAATTTTAATTTACTGTGAAAATAATTTAATTTAGTTTGAAAATAATTTAATTTAATTTGAAAATAATTAAATTTAAAAATAATATAATTTAAAAATAATGAAATTTAATAAAACTTAAAAATAATTTAATTTAATTTGAAAATAATTTAATTTAATTTGAAAATAATTAAATTTAAGTAAATTTAAAAATAATTTAATTTGAAAATAATTAAATTTAATAAAATTAAAAAATAATTTAATTTAATTGGAAAATTATTTAATTTTATAATAATTAAATTTAATTAAATTTAAAAATAATTTAATTTAATTTGAAAATAATATAATTTAATTTTAAATTAATTAAATTTATTTTGAAAATAATTAAATTTAATCAAATTTAAAATTAATTTAATTTAATTTGAAATTAATTTAATTTAATTTGAAAATAATTAAATTTAATTTGAAAATAATTAAATTTAATTAAATTTAGAAAAATTTCATTAAGTTTTAAAATAATTTAATTTAATTTGAAAATAATTTAATAAAATTTAAAAAATTGAAAATAATTTAATTTAATTTGAAAATAATTAAATTTAAAAATAATTTAATTTAAAAATAATTTAATTTAGTTTGAAAATAATTTAATTTAATTTGAAATTATTCAAATTAAATTAAATTTAAAAATAATTTAATTTAGAAATAATTTAATTAAATTTGAAAATAATTTAATTTAATTTAAAAATAAATAAATTTAATTAAATTTAAAAAATAATTTAATTTGAAAATAATTAAATTTATTAAAATTAAAAAAAAAAATAGTTTAATTTGAAAATAATTTAATTTATTTAAATTTAAAAATAATTTAATTTAATTTGAAAATAATTTAATTTGAATATAATTTAATTTAATTTGAAAATAATTTAATTTAATTTAAAAATAATTTAATTTAGAAATAATATTATTTAAAAATAATTTAATTTACTTTGAAAATAATTTATTTTAGTTTGAAAATAATTTAATTTTATTTGAAAATAATTAAATTTAATTAAATTTAAAAATAATTTAATTTAAAAATAATTTAATTTAATTTGAAAATAATTAAATATAAAAATAATTTAATTTAAATATAAATTAATTTACTTTTAAATAATTTAATTTAGTTTGAAAATAATTTAATTTAATTTGAAAATAATTGAATTTAATTAAATTTAAAAATAATTTAATTTGAAAATAATTAAATTTAATAAAATTTAAAAATAATTTAATTTAATTTGAAAATAATTTAATTTATTTAAATTTAAAAATAATTTAATTTAGTTTGAAAATAATTCAATTTAATTTGAAAATAATTTAATTTAATATGAAAATAATTAAATTTAATTTAAAAATAATTAGATTTAATTAAATTTAAAAAAAATTTAATTTGAAAATAATTAAATTTAATAAAATTTAAAAATAATTTAATTTAATTTGAAAATAATTTGATTTATTTAAATTTAAAAATAATTTAATTTAGTTTGAAAATAATTCAATTTAATTTGAAAATAATTTAATTTAATTTGAAAATAATTAAATTTAATAAAATTTAAAAATAATTTAATTTAGAAATAATTTAATTTAATTTGAAAATAATTGAATTTAATTAAATTTAAAAATAATTTAATTTGAAAATAATTAAATTTAATAGAATTTAAAAATAATTTAATTTAATTTGAAAATAATTTAATTTATTTAAATTTAAAAATAATTTAATTTAATTTAAAAATAATTAAATTTAAAAATAATTTAATTTAAAAATAATTTAATTTAATTTGAAAACAATTTAATTTAATTTGAAAATAATTAAATTTAATAAAATTTAAAAATAATTTAATTTTATTGAAAAATTAATTAATTTAATTTGAAAATAATTAAATTTAATTAAATTTAAAAATAATTTAATTTAATTTGAAAATAATATAATTTAATTTGAAAATAATTTAATTTAATTTGAAAATAATTAAATTTAATTAAATTTAAAAATAATTTAATTTAATTTGAAATTAATTTAATCTAATTTTAAAATAATTTAATTTAATTTGAAAATAATTAAATTTAATTAAATTTAAAAATAATTTAATTTAATTGTAAAATAATTAAATTTGAAAATAATTAAATTTAATTAAATTTAGAAAAATTTCATTTAGTTTTAAAATAATTTAATTTAATTTGAAAATAATTTAATAAAATTTTAAAATAATTAATTTAATTTGAAATTAATTTAATTTAATTTGAAAATAATTAAATTTAATTTGAAAATAATTAAATTTAATTAAATTTAGAAAAATTTCATTAAGTTTTAAAATAATTTAATTTAATTTGAAAATAATTTAATAAAATTTAAAAAATTGAAAATAATTTAATTTAATTTGAAAATAATTAAATTTAAAAATAATTTAATTTAAAAATAATTTAATTTAGTTTGAAAATAATTTAATTTAATTTGAAATTATTCAAATTAAATTAAATTTAAAAATAATTTAATTTAGAAATAATTTAATTAAATTTGAAAATAATTTAATTTAATTTAAAAATAAATAAATTTAATTAAATTTAAAAAATAATTTAATTTGAAAATAATTAAATTTATTAAAATTAAAAAAAAAAATAGTTTAATTTGAAAATAATTTAATTTATTTAAATTTAAAAATAATTTAATTTAATTTGAAAATAATTTAATTTGAATATAATTTAATTTAATTTGAAAATAATTTAATTTAATTTAAAAATAATTTAATTTAGAAATAATATTATTTAAAAATAATTTAATTTACTTTGAAAATAATTTATTTTAGTTTGAAAATAATTTAATTTTATTTGAAAATAATTAAATTTAATTAAATTTAAAAATAATTTAATTTAAAAATAATTTAATTTAATTTGAAAATAATTAAATATAAAAATAATTTAATTTAAATATAAATTAATTTACTTTTAAATAATTTAATTTAGTTTGAAAATAATTTAATTTAATTTGAAAATAATTGAATTTAATTAAATTTAAAAATAATTTAATTTGAAAATAATTAAATTTAATAAAATTTAAAAATAATTTAATTTAATTTGAAAATAATTTAATTTATTTAAATTTAAAAATAATTTAATTTAGTTTGAAAATAATTCAATTTAATTTGAAAATAATTTAATTTAATATGAAAATAATTAAATTTAATTTAAAAATAATTAGATTTAATTAAATTTAAAAAAAATTTAATTTGAAAATAATTAAATTTAATAAAATTTAAAAATAATTTAATTTAATTTGAAAATAATTTGATTTATTTAAATTTAAAAATAATTTAATTTAGTTTGAAAATAATTCAATTTAATTTGAAAATAATTTAATTTAATTTGAAAATAATTAAATTTAATAAAATTTAAAAATAATTTAATTTAGAAATAATTTAATTTAATTTGAAAATAATTGAATTTAATTAAATTTAAAAATAATTTAATTTGAAAATAATTAAATTTAATAGAATTTAAAAATAATTTAATTTAATTTGAAAATAATTTAATTTATTTAAATTTAAAAATAATTTAATTTAATTTAAAAATAATTAAATTTAAAAATAATTTAATTTAAAAATAATTTAATTTAATTTGAAAACAATTTAATTTAATTTGAAAATAATTAAATTTAATAAAATTTAAAAATAATTTAATTTTATTGAAAAATTAATTAATTTAATTTGAAAATAATTAAATTTAATTAAATTTAAAAATAATTTAATTTAATTTGAAAATAATATAATTTAATTTGAAAATAATTTAATTTAATTTGAAAATAATTAAATTTAATTAAATTTAAAAATAATTTAATTTAATTTGAAATTAATTTAATCTAATTTTAAAATAATTTAATTTAATTTGAAAATAATTAAATTTAATTAAATTTAAAAATAATTTAATTTAATTGTAAAATAATTAAATTTGAAAATAATTAAATTTAAATAAATTTAGAAAAATTTCATTTAGTTTTAAAATAATTTAATTTAATTTGAAAATAATTTAATAAAATTTTAAAATAATTAAATTTAATTTGAAAATAATTAAATTTAATTTGAAAATAATTTAATTTAATTTAAAAATTATTAAATTTAGAAATAATATAATTTAAAAATAATTTAATTTACTTTGAAAATAACTTATTTTAGTTTTAAAATAATTTAATTTTATTTGAAAATAATTAAATTTAATTAAATTTAAAAATAATTTAATTTAAAAATAATTTAATTCAATTTGAAAATAATTTAATTTAATTTGAAAATAATTAAATTTAATAAAATTTAAAAATAATTTAATTTAATTTGAAAATAATTTGATTTATTTAAATTTAAAAATAATTTAATTTAGTTTGAAAATAATTCAATTTAATTTGAAAATAATTTAATTTAATTTGAAAATAATTAAATTTAATAAAATTTAAAAATAATTTAATTTAGAAATAATTTAATTTAATTTGAAAATAATTGAATTTAATTAAATTTAAAAATAATTTAATTTGAAAATAATTAAATTTAATAGAATTTAAAAATAATTTAATTTAATTTGAAAATAATTTAATTTATTTAAATTTAAAAATAATTTAATTTAATTTAAAAATAATTAAATTTAAAAATAATTTAATTTAAAAATAATTTAATTTAATTTGAAAACAATTTAATTTAATTTGAAAATAATTAAATTTAATAAAATTTAAAAATAATTTAATTTTATTGAAAAATTAATTAATTTAATTTGAAAATAATTAAATTTAATTAAATTTAAAAATAATTTAATTTAATTTGAAAATAATATAATTTAATTTGAAAATAATTTAATTTAATTTGAAAATAATTAAATTTAATTAAATTTAAAAATAATTTAATTTAATTTGAAATTAATTTAATCTAATTTTAAAATAATTTAATTTAATTTGAAAATAATTAAATTTAATTAAATTTAAAAATAATTTAATTTAATTGTAAAATAATTAAATTTGAAAATAATTAAATTTAAATAAATTTAGAAAAATTTCATTTAGTTTTAAAATAATTTAATTTAATTTGAAAATAATTTAATAAAATTTTAAAATAATTAAATTTAATTTGAAAATAATTAAATTTAATTTGAAAATAATTTAATTTAATTTAAAAATTATTAAATTTAGAAATAATATAATTTAAAAATAATTTAATTTACTTTGAAAATAACTTATTTTAGTTTTAAAATAATTTAATTTTATTTGAAAATAATTAAATTTAATTAAATTTAAAAATAATTTAATTTAAAAATAATTTAATTTAATTTGAAAATAATTTAATCTAATTTGAAAATAATTAAATTTAATTAAATTTATAAATTTCATTTGGAAATAATTAAATTTAATTAAATTTAAAAATAATTAAATTTATTTTGAAAATAAATAAATTTAATTTGAAAATATTTAAATTTAATTTAAAAATAATTAAATTTAATTTAAAAATAATAAAATTTAATTTGAAAATAATTTAATTTAATTAGAAAATAATTAAATTTAAAAATAATTTAATTTAAATATAATTTAATTTACTTTGAAAATAATTTAATTTAGTTTGAAAATAATTTAATTTAATTTGAAAATATTTAAATTTAATTAAATTTTAAAATAATTTAATTTGAAAATAATTAAATTTAATAAAATTTAAAAATAATTTAATTTAGAAATAATTTAATTTAATTTGAAAATAATTAAATTTAATTAAATTTGAAAATAATTTAATTTGAAAATAATTAAATTTAATAAAATTTAAAAATAATTTAATTTAATTTGAAAATAATTTAATTTATTTAACTTTAAAAATAATTTAATTTAGTTTGAAAATAATTCAATTTAATTTGAAAATAATTTAATTTAATATGAAAATAATTATATTTAATTTAAAAATAATTAAATTTAATTAAATTTAAAAATAATTTAATTTACTGCGAAAATAATTTAATTTAGTTTGAAAATAATTTAATTTAATTTGAAAATAATTAAATTTAAAAATAATTTAATTTGAAAATAATTTAATTTGAAAATAATTTAATTTAATTTGAAAATAATTAAATTTAAAAATAATTTAATTTTATTTAAAAATTATTTAATTTAATTTGAAAATAATTAAATTTAAAAATAATTTAATTTAATTGGAAAATAATTTAATAAAATTTTAAAATAATTAAATTTAATTTGAAAATAATTAAATTTAATTTGAAAATAATTTAATTTAATTTAAAAATAATTAAATTTAGAAATAATATAATTTAAAAATAATTTAATTTACTTTGAAAATAACTTATTTTAGTTTTAAAATAATTTAATTTAATTTGAAAATAATTTAATTTAATTTGAAAATAATTAAATTTAATTAAATTTAAAAATAATTTAATTTGAAAATAATTAAATTTAATTAAATTTAAAAATAATTTAATTTGAAAATAATTAAATTTAATTAAATTTAAAAATAATTAAATTTATTTTGAAAAAAAATAAATTTAATTTGAAAATATTTAAATTTAATTTAAAAATAATTAAATTTAATTTAAAAATAATAAAATTTAATTTGAAAATAATTTAATTTAATTAGAAAATAATTAAATTTAAATATAATTTAATTTACTTTGAAAATTATTTAATTTAGTTTGAAAATAATTTAATTTAATTTGAAAATATTTAAATTTAATTAAATTTTAAAAAAATTTAATTTGAAAATAATTAAATTTAATAAAATTTAAAAATAGTTTAATTTAGAAATAATTTAATTTAATTTGAAAATAATTAAATTTAATTAAATTTGAAAATAATTTAATTTGAAAATAATTAAGATTAATAAAATTTAAAAATAATTTAATTTAATTTGAAAATAATTTAATTTATTTAACTTTAAAAATAATTTAATTTAGTTTGAAAATAATTCAATTTAATTTGAAAATAATTTAATTTAATATGAAAATAATTAAATTTAATTTAAAAATTATTAAATTTAAATAAATTTAAAAATAATTTAATTTACTGCGAAAATAATTTAATTTAGTTTGAAAATAATTTAATTTAATTTGTAAATAATTAAATTTAAAAATAATTTAATTTAAAAATAATTTAATTTAATTTGAAAATAATTTAATTTAATTTGAAAATAATTAAATTTAAAAATAATTTAATTTTATTTAAAAATTATTTAATTTAATTTGAAAATAATTAAATTTAAAAATAATTTAATTTAATTGGAAAATAATATAATTTAATTTGAAAATAAATTAATTTAATTTGAAATTAATTTAATTTAATTTGAAAAGAATTAAATTTAATTAAATTTAAAAAAATTTAATTTACTTTGAAAACAATTTAGTTTAGTTTGAAAATAATTTAATTGAATTTGAAAATAATTAAATTTAATAAAATTTAAAAATAATTTAATACAATTTGAAAATATTTTAATTTAAATAAATTTAAAAATAATTTAATTTAATTTGAAAATAATTTAATTTATTTTGAAAATAATTTAATTTAATATGAAAATAATTAAATATAATTTAAAAATAATAAAATTTAATTAAATTTAAAAATAATTTAATTTACTTTGAAAACAATTTAATTTAGTTTGAAAATAATTGAATTTAATTTGAAAATAATTAAATTTAAAAATAATTTAATTTAAAAATAATTTAATTTAAAAATAATTTAATTTAATGTGAAAATAATTTAATTTAATTAAATTTAAAAATAATTTAATTTGAAAATAATTAAATTTAATAAAATTTAAAAATAATTTAATTTAAATGGAAATTTATTTAATTTAATTTGAAAATAATTAAATTTAATTAAATTTAAAAATAATTTAATTTAATTTGAAAATAATATAATTTAATTTAAAAATAATTTAATTTAATTTGAAATTAATTTAATTTAATTTAAAAATTTAAATTTAAAAATATTTTAATTAAAAATTCATTTAATTTACTTTGAAAATAATTTAATTTAGTTTGAAAATAATTTAATTTAAAAATAATTAAATTTAATTTAAAAATAATTTAATTTAATTTGAAAATAATTTAATTTAAAAATAATTTATTTAATTTGAAAATAATTTAATTTAATTTGAAAATAAATTAATTTAATTTCAAAATAATTAAATTGAATTAAAATTAAAAATAATTTAATTTAATTTGAAAATAATTAAATTTATTATATATTTTTATAATTAATTTTATATTTTTAAATTAAATTAAATTATTTTCAATTTAAAATATATTATTTTCAAATTAAATTAAATTATTTTTAAATTATATTAAATTATTTTTAAATTTAAATAAATCAAATTATTTTCAAATTAAATTAAATTATTTTTAAATTTTATTAAATTTAATTATTTTCAAACTAAATTATTTTTAAATTTAATTAAACTTAATTATTTTCAAATTAAATTAAATTATTTTCAAATTAAATTTAATTATTTTCAAATTAAATTTAATTATTTTTAAATTATATTAAATTATTTTCAAATTAAATTAAACTATTTTAAAATTAAATTATTTTAAATTAAAATGAATTTTTTTTTAATTTATTTAAATTTAAATATTTTCAAATTAAATTATTTTCAAATTAAATTAAATTATTTTTAAATTTAATTAAATTTAATTATTTTCAAATTAAATTAAATAATTTTCAAATTAAATTAAATTTATTTCAAATTAAATTAAATTAATTTTAAATTTGATTAAATTTAATTATTTTCAAAATAAATTTAATTATTTTAAAATTAAATTAAATTATTTTCAAAATAAATTAAATTATTTAAAATTAAATGAAATTTTTTTAAATTTATTTAAATTTAAATATTTTTAAATTAAATTATTTTCAAATTAAATTAAATTATTTTCAAACTAAATTTAATTATTCTCAAATTAAATTAAATTATTTTTAATTTTAATTAAATTTAATTATTTTCAAATTAAATTAAATTATTTTTATTTTTAATTAAATTTATTTAGTTTCAAATAAAATTAAATTATTTTCAAATTAAATTAAATTATTTTCAAACTAAATTAAATTATTTTCAAACTAAATTAAATTATTTTCAAAGTAAATTAAATTATTTTTAAATTAAATTATTTTTAAATTTAATTATTTTCAAATTAAATTAAATTATTTTCAAATTAAATAAAATTAATTTCAAATTAAATTAAATTAATTTTAAATTTGTATAAATTTAATTATTTTCAAAATAAATTTAATTATTTTAAAATTAATATAAATTATTTTCAAATTAAATTAAATTATTGTTAATTTTAATTAAATTTTTTTATTTTTAAATTAAATTAAATTATTTTCAATTTAAAATATATTATTTTCAAATTAAATTCAATTATTTTTAAATTATATTAAATTATTTTTAAATTTAAATAAATCAAATTATTTTCAAATTAAATTAAATTATTTTTAAATTTTATTAAATTTAATTATTTTCAAACTAAATTATTTTTAAATTTAATTAAACTTAATTATTTTCAAATTAAATTAAATTATTTTCAAATTAAATTTAATTATTTTCAAATTAAATTTAATTATTTTTAAATTATATTAAATTATTTTCAAATTAAATTAAATTATTTTAAAATTAAATTATTTTAAATTAAAATGAATTTTTTTTAAATTTATTTGAATTTAAATATTTTCAAATTAAATTATTTTCAAATTAAATTAAATTATTTTTAAATTTAATTAAATTTAATTATTTTCAAATTAAATTAAATAATTTTCAAATTAAATTAAATTTATTTTAAATTAAATTAAATTAATTTTAAATTTGATTAAATTTAATTATTTTCAAAATAAATTTAATTATTTTAAAATTAATATAAATTATTTTCAAAATAAATTAAATTATTTAAAATTAAATGAAATTTTTTTAAATTTATTTAAATTTAGATATTTTCAAATTAAATTATTTTCAAATTAAATTCAATTATTTTCAAACTAAATTTAATTATTCTCAAATTAAATTAAATTATTTTTAAGTTTAATTAAATTTAATTATTTTCAAATTAAATTAAATTATTTTTATTTTTAATTAAATTTATTTAGTTTCAAATAAAATTAAATTATTTTCAAATTAAATTAAATTATTTTCAAACTAAACCTAATTATTCTCAAATTAAATTAAATTCTTTTTAAGTTTAATTAAATTTAATTATTTTCAAATTAAATTGAATTAAAATTAAAAATAATTTAATTTAATTTGAAAATAATTAAATTTAATTAAACTTAAAAAGAATTTAATTTAATTTGAGAATAATTAGGTTTAGTTTGAAAATAATTTAATTTAATTTGAAAATAATTAAATTTAATTAAACTTAAAAATAATTTAATTTAATTTGAGAATAATTAAATTTAGTTTGAAAATAATTGAATTTAATTTGAAAAAAATTTAATTTGAAAATATCTAAATTTAAATAAATTTAAAAAAATTTCATTTAATTTTAAATAATTTAATTTATTTTGAAAATAATTTAATTTAATTTTAAAATAATTAAATTTATTTTGAAAATAATTAAGTTTAATCAAATTTAAAATTAATTTAATTTAATTTAAAATAAATTTAATTTAATTTGAAAATTATTTAATTTAATTTGAAAATAATTAAATTTAAAAATAATTTAATTTAATTTGAAAATAATTTAATTTGAAAATAAATTCAAATAAATTTAAAAAAAATTCATTTTAATTTAAAATAATTTAATTTTAAAATAATTTAATTTAATTTGAAAATAATTTAATATAATTTAAAAATAATTAAATTTAATTTGAAAATAATTAAATTTAATTTGAAAATAATTTAATTTAATTTGAAAATAATTAAGTTTAATTAAATTTAAAAATAATTTAGTTTGAAAATAATTAAATTTAATAAAATTTAAAAATAATTTAATTTAATTTGAAAATAATTTGATTTATTTAAATTTAAAAATAATTTAATATAATTTAAAAATAATTGAATTTAATTTGAAAATAATATATTTTAAATTGAAAATAATTTAATTTAATTTAAAAATAAAAAAATTTAATTAAAATTAACAATAATTTAATTTAATTTGAAAATAATTTATATTAATTTTAAAATAATTAAGTTCATTTTGAAAATAATTAAATTTATTCAAATTTAAAATTAATTTAATTTAATTTGAAATTAATTTTATTTAATTTGAAAATAATTTAATTTAATTTCAAAATAATTAAATTTAATTAAATTTAAAATTAATTTAATTTAATTTGAAAATAATTTAATTTGAAAATATTTAAATTTAAATAAATTTAAAAAAAATTCATTTTAATTTAAAATAATTTATTTTAAATTGAAAATAATTTATATAATTTAAAAATAATTAAATTTCAATTGAAAATAATTAAATTTAATTTAAAAATAATTTAATTTAATTTGAAAATAATTAAATTTAAAAATAATTTAATTTAAAAATAATTTAATTTACTTTGAAAATAATTTAATTTAGTTTGAAAATAATTTAATTTAGTTTGAAAATAATTTAATTTAATTTAAAAATAATTTAATTTTATTTGAAACTAAATAAATTTAATTAAAAATAAAAATAATTTAATTTAATTTGAAAATAATTAAATTTAATTAAACTTAAAAATAATTTAATTTAATTTGAGAATAATTAAATTTAGTTTGAAAATAATTTAATTTAATTTGAAAATAATTTAATTTGAAAATATTTAAATTTAAATAAATTTAAAAAAATTTCATTTAATTTTAAATAATTTAATTTATTTTGAAACTAATTTAATTTAATTTTAAAATAATTAAATTTATTTTGAAAATAATTAAATTTAATCAAATTTAAAATTAATTTAATTTAATTTAAAATAAATTTAATTTAATTTGAAAATTATTTAATTTAATTTGAAAATAATTAAATTTAATTAAATTTAAAAATAATTTAATTTAATTTGAAAATAATTTAATTTGAAAATATTTAAATTTAAATAAATTAAAAAAAAATTCATTTTAATTTAAAATAATTTAATTTTAAAATAATTTAATTTAATTTGAAAATAATTTAATATAATTTAAAAATAATTAAATTTAATTTGAAAATAATTAAATTTAATTTGAAAATAATTTAATTTAATTTGAAAATAATTAAGTTTAATTATATTTAAAAATAATTTAGTTTGAAAATAATTAAATTTAATAAAATTTAAAAATAATTTAATTTAATTTGAAAATAATTTGATTTATTTAAATTTAAAAATAATTTAATATAATTTAAAAATAATTTAATTTAATTTGAAAATAATATATTTTAAATTGAAAATAATTTAATTTAATTTAAAAATAAAAAAATTTAATTAAAATTAACAATAATTTAATTTAATTTGAAAATAATTTATATTAATTTTAAAATAATTAAGTTCATTTTGAAAATAATTAAATTTATTCAAATTTAAAATTAATTTAATTTAATTTGAAATTAATTTTATTTAATTTGAAAATAATTTAATTTAATTTCAAAATAATTAAATTTAATTAAATTTAAAATTAATTTAATTTAATTTGAAAATAATTTAATTTGAAAATATTTAAATTTAAATAAATTTAAAAAAAATTCATTTTAATTTAAAATAATTTAATTAAAATTGAAAATAATTTATATAATTTAAAAATAATTAAATTTCAATTGAAAATAATTAAATTTAATTTAAAAATAATTTAATTTCATTTGAAAATAATTAAATTTAAAAATAATTTAATTTACTTTGAAAATAATTTAATTTAGTTTGAAAATAATTTAATTTAGTTTGAAAATAATTTAATTTAATTTGAAAATAATTAAATTTAAAAATAATTTAAATTACTTTGAAAATAATTTAATTTAGTTTGAAAATAATTTAATTTAATTTGAAATTAATTAAATTTAGTTAAATTTAAAAATAATTTAATTTAATTTGAAAATAATTTAATTCAATTTAAAAATAATTTATTTTAATTTGAAAATAATATAATTTAATTTGAAAATAATTTAATTTAATTTAAAATTAATTTAATTTAATTTGAAAATAATTAAATTTAAAAATAATTTAATTTAAAATTCATTTAATTTACTTTGAAAATAATTTAATTTAGTTTGAAAATTATTTAATTTAATTTGAAAATAATTAAATTTAAATAAATTTAAAAATAAATAAATTTAATTTGAAAATAATTTAACTTGAAAATAATTAAATTTAAATAAATTTAAAAAAATTTTATTTAATTTTAAAATAATTTAATTTAATTTGAAAATAATTTAATAAAATTTAAAAATAATTAAATTTAATTTGAAAATAATTAAATTTAATTTGAAAATAATTTAATTTAATTTGAAAATAATTAAATTTAAAAATAATTTAATTTAATTTGAAAATAATTTAATTTAGTTTGAAAATAATTAAATTTAATTAAATTTTAAAATAATTTAATTTGAAAATTACTAAATTTAATAAAATTAAAAATAATTTAATTTAATTGGAAAATAATATAATTTAATTTGAAAATAAATTAATTTAATTTGAAATTAATTTAATTTAATTTGAAAAGAATTAAATTTAATTAAATTTAAAAAAATTTAATTTACTTTGAAAACAATTTAGTTTAGTTTGAAAATAATTTAATTGAATTTGAAAATAATTAAATTTAATAAAATTTAAAAATAATTTAATACAATTTGAAAATATTTTAATTTAAATAAATTTAAAAATAATTTAATTTAATTTGAAAATAATTTAATTTATTTTGAAAATAATTTAATTTAATATGAAAATAATTAAATATAATTTAAAAATAATAAAATTTAATTAAATTTAAAAATAATTTAATTTACTTTGAAAACAATTTAATTTAGTTTGAAAATAATTGAATTTAATTTGAAAATAATTAAATTTAAAAATAATTTAATTTAAAAATAATTTAATTTAAAAATAATTTAATTTAATGTGAAAATAATTTAATTTAATTAAATTTAAAAATAATTTAATTTGAAAATAATTAAATTTAATAAAATTTAAAAATAATTTAATTTAAATGGAAATTTATTTAATTTAATTTGAAAATAATTAAATTTAATTAAATTTAAAAATAATTTAATTTAATTTGAAAATAATATAATTTAATTTGAAAATAATTTAATTTAATTTGAAATTAATTTAATTTAATTTAAAAATTTAAATTTAAAAATATTTTAATTAAAAATTCATTTAATTTATTTTGAAAATAATTTAATTTAGTTTGAAAATAATTTAATTTGAAAATAATTAAATTTAATTTAAAAATAATTTAATTCAATTTGAAAATAATTTAATTTAAAAATAATTTAATTTAATTTGAAAATAATTTAATTTAATTTGAAAATAAATTAATTTAATTTCAAAATAATTAAATTGAATTAAAATTAAAAATAATTTAATTTAATTTGAAAATAATTAAATTTATTATATATTTTTATAATTAATTTTATATTTTTAAATTAAATTAAATTATTTTCAATTTAAAATATATTATTTTCAAATTAAATTAAATTATTTTTAAATTATATTAAATTATTTTTAAATTTAAATAAATCAAATTATTTTCAAATTAAATTAAATTATTTTTAAATTTTATTAAATTTAATTATTTTCAAACTAAATTATTTTTAAATTTAATTAAACTTAATTATTTTCAAATTAAATTAAATTATTTTCAAATTAAATTTAATTATTTTCAAATTAAATTTAATTATTTTTAAATTATATTAAATTATTTTCAAATTAAATTAAATTATTTTAAAATTAAATTATTTTAAATTAAAATGAATTTTTTTTTAATTTATTTAAATTTAAATATTTTCAAATTAAATTATTTTCAAATTAAATTAAATTATTTTTAAATTTAATTAAATTTAATTATTTTCAAATTAAATTAAATAATTTTCAAATTAAATTAAATTTATTTCAAATTAAATTAAATTAATTTTAAATTTGATTAAATTTAATTATTTTCAAAATAAATTTAATTATTTTAAAATTAAATTAAATTATTTTCAAAATAAATTAAATTATTTAAAATTAAATGAAATTTTTTTAAATTTATTTAAATTTAAAAATTTTCAAATTAAATTATTTTCAAATTAAATTAAATTATTTTCAAACTAAATTTAATTATTCTCAAATTAAATTAAATTATTTTAAATTTTAATTAAATTTAATTATTTTCAAATTAAATTAAATTATTTTTATTTTTAATTAAATTTATTTAGTTTCAAATAAAATTAAATTATTTTCAAATTAAATTAAATTATTTTCAAACTAAATTAAATTATTTTCAAACTAAATTAAATTATTTTCAAAGTAAATTAAATTATTTTTAAATTAAATTATTTTTAAATTTAATTATTTTCAAATTAAATTAAATTATTTTCAAATTAAATAAAATTAATTTCAAATTAAATTAAATTAATTTTAAATTTGAATAAATTTAATTATTTTCAAAATGAATTTAATTATTTTAAAATTAATATAAATTATTTTCAAATTAAATTAAATTATTGTTAATTTTAATTAAATTTTTTTATTTTTAAATTAAATTAAATTATTTTCAATTTAAAATATATTATTTTCAAATTAAATTCAATTATTTTTAAATTATATTAAATTATTTTTAAATTTAAATAAATCAAATTATTTTCAAATTAAATTAAATTATTTTTAAATTTTATTAAATTTAATTATTTTCAAACTAAATTATTTTTAAATTTAATTAAACTTAATTATTTTCAAATTAAATTAAATTATTTTCAAATTAAATTTAATTATTTTCAAATTAAATTTAATTATTTTTAAATTATATTAAATTATTTTCAAATTAAATTAAATTATTTTAAAATTAAATTATTTTAAATTAAAATGAATTTTTTTTAAATTTATTTGAATTTAAATATTTTCAAATTAAATTATTTTCAAATTAAATTAAATTATTTTTAAATTTAATTAAATTTAATTATTTTCAAATTAAATTAAATAATTTTCAAATTAAATTAAATTTATTTTAAATTAAATTAAATTAATTTTAAATTTGATTAAATTTAATTATTTTCAAAATAAATTTAATTATTTTAAAATTAAATTAAATTATTTTCAAAATAAATTAAATTATTTAAAATTAAATGAAATTTTTTTAAATTTATTTAAATTTAGATATTTTCAAATTAAATTATTTTCAAATTAAATTCAATTATTTTCAAACTAAATTTAATTATTCTCAAATTAAATTAAATTATTTTTAAGTTTAATTAAATTTAATTATTTTCAAATTAAATTAAATTATTTTTATTTTTAATTAAATTTATTTAGTTTCAAATAAAATTAAATTATTTTCAAATTAAATTAAATTATTTTCAAACTAAACCTAATTATTCTCAAATTAAATTAAATTCTTTTTAAGTTTAATTAAATTTAATTATTTTCAAATTAAATTAAATTAAACTTAAAAAGAATTTAATTTAATTTGAGAATAATTAGGTTTAGTTTGAAAATAATTTAATTTAATTTGAAAATAATTTAATTTCATTTGAAAATAAATAAATTTAATTAAAAATAAAAATAATTTAATTTAATTTGAAAATAATTAAATTTAATTAAACTTAAAAATAATTTAATTTAATTTGAGAATAATTAAATTTAGTTTGAAAATAATTGAATTTAATTTGAAAATAATTTAATTTGAAAATATCTAAATTTAAATAAATTTAAAAAAATTTCATTTAATTTTAAATAATTTAATTTATTTTGAAAATAATTTAATTTAATTTTAAAATAATTAAATTTATTTTGAAAATAATTAAGTTTAATCAAATTTAAAATTAATTTAATTTAATTTAAAATAAATTTAATTTAATTTGAAAATTATTTAATTTAATTTGAAAATAATTGAATTTAATTAAATTTAAAAATAATTTAATTTAATTTGAAAATAATTTAATTTGAAAATAAATTCAAATAAATTTAAAAAAAATTCATTTTAATTTAAAATAATTTAATTTTAAAATAATTTAATTTAATTTGAAAATAATTTAATATAATTTAAAAATAATTAAATTTAATTTGAAAATAATTAAATTTAATTTGAAAATAATTTAATTTAATTTGAAAATAATTAAGTTTAATTAAATTTAAAAATAATTTAGTTTGAAAATAATTAAATTTAATAAAATTTAAAAATAATTTAATTTAATTTGAAAATAATTTGATTTATTTAAATTTAAAAATAATTTAATATAATTTAAAAATAATTGAATTTAATTTGAAAATAATATATTTTAAATTGAAAATAATTTAATTTAATTTAAAAATAAAAAAATTTAATTAAAATTAACAATAATTTAATTTAATTTGAAAATAATTTATATTAATTTTAAAATAATTAAGTTCATTTTGAAAATAATTAAATTTATTCAAATTTAAAATTAATTTAATTTAATTTGAAATTAATTTTATTTAATTTGAAAATAATTTAATTTAATTTCAAAATAATTAAATTTAATTAAATTTAAAATTAATTTAATTTAATTTGAAAATAATTTAATTTGAAAATATTTAAATTTAAATAAATTTAAAAAAAATTCATTTTAATTTAAAATAATTTATTTTAAATTGAAAATAATTTATATAATTTAAAAATAATTAAATTTCAATTGAAAATAATTAAATTTAATTTAAAAATAATTTAATTTAATTTGAAAATAATTAAATTTAAAAATAATTTAATTTAAAAATAATTTAATTTACTTTGAAAATAATTTAATTTAGTTTGAAAATAATTTAATTTGGTTTGAAAATAATTTAATTTAATTTGAAAATAATTTAATTTTATTTGAAACTAAATAAATTTAATTAAAAATAAAAATAATTTAATTTAATTTGAAAATAATTAAATTTAATTAAACTTAAAAATAATTTAATTTAATTTGAGAATAATTAAATTTAGTTTGAAAATAATTTAATTTAATTTGAAAATAATTTAATTTGAAAATATTTAAATTTAAATAAATTTAAAAAAATTTCATTTAATTTTAAATAATTTAATTTATTTTGAAACTAATTTAATTTAATTTTAAAATAATTAAATTTATTTTGAAAATAATTAAATTTAATCAAATTTAAAATTAATTTAATTTAATTTGAAATAAATTTAATTTAATTTGAAAATTATTTAATTTAATTTGAAAATAATTAAATTTAATTAAATTTAAAAATAATTTAATTTAATTTGAAAATAATTTAATTTGAAAATATTTAAATTTAAATAAATTAAAAAAAAATTCATTTTAATTTAAAATAATTTAATTTTAAAATAATTTAATTTAATTTGAAAATAATTTAATATAATTTAAAAATAATTAAATTTAATTTGAAAATAATTAAATTTAATTTGAAAATAATTTAATTTAATTTGAAAATAATTAAGTTTAATTAAATTTAAAAATAATTTAGTTTGAAAATAATTAAATTTAATTAAATTTAAAAATAATTTAATTTAATTTAAAAATAATTTAATTTATTTAAATTTAAAAATAATTTAATTTAATTTGAAAATAAATTAATTTAATTTGAAAATAATATATTTTAAATTGAAAATAATTTAATTTAATTTAAAAATAAAAAAATTTAATTAAAATTAACAATAATTTAATTTAATTTGAAAATAATTTATATTAATTTTAAAATAATTAAGTTCATTTTGAAAATAATTAAATTTATTCAAATTTAAAATTAATTTAATTTAATTTGAAATTAATTTTATTTATATTGAAAATAATTTAATTTAATTTCAAAATAATTAAATTTAATTAAATTTAAAATTAATTTAATTTAATTTGAAAATAATTTAATTTGAAAATATTTAAATTTAAATAAATTTAAAAAAAATTCATTTTAATTTAAAATAATTTAATTTAAATTGAAAATAATTTATATAATTTAAAAATAATTAAATTTCAATTGAAAATAATTAAATTTAATTTAAAAATAATTTAATTTAATTTGAAAATAATTAAATTTAAAAATAATTTAATTTACTTTGAAAATAATTTAATTTAGTTTGAAAATAATTTAATTTAGTTTGAAAATAATTTAATTTAATTTGAAAATAATTAAATTTAAAAATAATTTAATTTAAAAATAATTTAAATTACTTTGAAAATAATTTAATTTAGTTTGAAAATAATTTAATTTAATTTGAAATTAATTAAATTTAGTTAAATTTAAAAATAATTTAATTTAATTTGAAAATAATTTAATTCAATTTAAAAATAATTTATTTTAATTTGAAAATAATATAATTTAATTTGAAAATAATTTAATTTAATTTAAAATTAATTTAATTTAATTTGAAAATAATTAAATTTAAAAATAATTTAATTTAAAATTCATTTAATTTACTTTGAAAATATTTTAATTTAGTTTGAAAATTATTTAATTTAATTTGAAAATAATTAAATTTAAATAAATTTAAAAATAAATAAATTTAATTTGAAAATAATTTAACTTGAAAATAATTAAATTTAAATAAATTTAAAAATAATTTAATTTGAAAATAATTAAATTTAATAAAATTAAAAAATAATTTAATTTAATTTGAAAATAATTAAATTTAATTTGAAAATAATTTAATTTAATTTGAAAATAATTAAATTTAAAAATAATTTAATTTAAAAATAATTTAATTTAATTTGAAAATAATTTAATTTAGTTTGAAAATAATTAAATTTAATTAAATTTTAAAATAATTTAATTTGAAAATTACTAAATTTAATAAAATTTAAAAATAATTTAATTTAATTGGAAAATTATTTAAATTAATTTAAAAATAATTAAATTTAAAATTAATTTAATTTAATTTGAAATTAATTTAATTTAATTTGAAAATAATTTATTCAATCTAATTTGAAAATAATTTGATATACTTTGAAAATAATTTAATTTAAAAATAATTAAATTTAATTAAATCTAAAAATAATTTAATTTAATTTGGAAATAATTTAATTTAATTTGAAAATAATTAAATTTAAGTAAATTTAAAAATAATTTAATTTGAAAATAATTAAATTTAATAAAATTAAAAAATAATTTAATTTAATTGGAAAATTATTTAATTTAATTTGAAAATAATTAAATTTAATCAAATTTAAAATTAATTTAATTTAATTTGAAATTAATTTAATTTAATTTGAAAATAATTTAATTTAATTTGAAAATAATTTAATTTGAATATAATTTAATTTAATTTGAAAATAATTTAATTTAATTTAAAAATAATTAAATTTAGAAATAATATAATTTAAAAATAATTTAATTTACTTTGAAAATAATTTATTTTAGTTTGAAAATAATTTAATTTTATTTGAAAATAATTAAATTTAATTAAATTTAAAAATAATTTAATTTAAAAATAATTTAATTTAATTTGAAAATAATTTAATTTAATTTGAAAATAATTAAATTTAATTAAATTTAGAAATAATTTAATTTGAAAATTACTAAATTTAATAAAATTTAAAATTAAATTAATTTAATTTAAAAATTATTTAATTTAATTTGAAAATAATTAAATTTAATTAAATTTAAAATAATTAAATTTAATTTGAAAATAATTAAATTTAATTTAAAAATAATTAAATTTAATTTAAAAATAAATTTAATTTGAAAATAATTTAATTTAATTTGAAAATAATTAAATATAAAAATAATTTAATTTAAATATAATTTAATTTACTTTTAAATAAATTAATTTAGTTTGAAAATAATTTAATTTAATTTGAAAATAATTGAATTTAATTAAATTTAAAAATAATTTAATTTGAAAATAATTAAATTTAATAAAATTTTAAAATAATTTAATTTAATTTGAAAATAATTTAATTTATTTAAATTTAAAAATAATTTAATTTAGTTTGAAAATAATTCAATTTAATTTGAAAATAATTAAATTTAATATGAAAATAATTAAATTTAATTTAAAAATAATTAAATTTAATTAAATTTAAAAAAAATTTAATTTGAAAATAATTGAATTTAATTAAATTTAAAAATAATTTAATTTGAAAATAATTAAATTTAATAAAATTTAAAAATAATACAATTTAATTTGAAAATAATTTAATTTATTTAAATTTAAAAGAAATTTAATTTAGTTTGAAAATAATTCAATTTAATTTGAAAATAATTCAATTTAATTTGAAAATAATTAAATTTAATAAAATTTAAAAATAATTTAATTTAGAAATAATTTAATTTAATTTGAAAATAATTGAATTTAATTAAATTTAAAAATAATTTAATTTGAAAATAATTAAATTTAATAAAATTTAAAAATAATTTAATTTAATTTGAAAATAATTTAATTTATTTAAATTTAAAAATAATTTAATTTAATTTGAAAATAATTAAATTTAAAAATAGTTTAATTTAAAAATAATTTAATTTAATTTGAAAATAATATAATTTAATTTGAAAAAAAATTAAATTAATATGAAAATAATCAAATTTAATTAAATATAAAAATAATTTAATTTACTTTGAAAATAATTTAATTTATTTTGAAAATAATATAATTTAATTTGAAAATAATTTAATTTAATTTGAAAATAATCAAATTTAATTAAATTTAAAAATAATTTAATTTACTTTGAAAATAATTCAATCTACTTTGAAAAAAATTTAATTTAGTTTGAAAATAATTTAATTTAATTTGAAATTAATTAAATTTAATTAAATTTAAAAATAATTTAATTTAGAAATAATTTAATTTAAAAATAATTAAATTAAGAAATAATTTAATTTAAAAATAATTTAATTTACTTTGAAAATACGTTATTTTAGTTTGAAAATAATTTAATTATATTTTAAAATAATTAAATTTAATTAAATTTCAAAATAATTTAATTTAATTTGAAAATAAATAAATTTAATTGAAAATAATTAAATTTAATTAAATTTAAAAATAATTTAATTTAATTTGAAATTAATTAAATTTAATAAAAATTTAAAAATAATTTAATTTAGAAATAATTTAATTTAATTTAAAAATAATTTAATTTAATTTAAAAATAAATAAATTTAATATAATTTAAAAATAATTTAATTTGGAAATAATTCAATTTAATAAAATTTAAAAATAAATTAATTTAATTGGAAAATTATTAAATTTGATTTTAAAATAATTAAATTTAATTAAATTTAAAAATAATTAAATTTAATTTGAAAATAATTAAATTTAATTTGAAAATAATTAAATTTAATTTGAAAATAATTTAATTTAATTTGAAAATAATTAAATTTAATTAAATTTAAAAATATTTTTTTTTATAAATAATTTAATTTAGTTTAAAAATAATTTAATTTAATTTGAAAATAATTAAATTTAAAAATAATTTAATTTAAAAATAATTTAATTTTATTTCAAAATGATTGAAATGATGAAAATAATTAAATTTAATAAAATTAAAAAATAATTTAATTTGAAAATATTTAAATTTAATAAAATTTAAAAAAAATTTAATTAAATTGGAAAATTATTTAATTTAATTTGAAAAAAAATAAATTTAATTAAATTTAAAAATAATTTAATTTAGAAATAATTCAATTTAATTTAAAAATAATTTAATTTATTTTAAAAATAATAACATTTAATTAAATTTAAAAATAATTTATTTTGAAAATAATTCAATTTAATAAAATTTAAAAATAATTTAATTTAATTGAAAAATTATTTAATTTAATTTTAATATTATTAATTTTAATTAAATTTAAAAATAATTTAATTTAATCTGAAAATAATTTAATTTAATTTGAAAAAAAATTAATTTACTTTGAAAATAATTTAATTTAGTTTGAAAATAATTTAATTTAATTTGAAAATAATTAAATTTAATTAAATTTAAAAATGATTTAATTTAATTTGAAAATAATTTAATTTATTTTGAAAATAATTTAATTTAATTAAATTTAAAAATAATTTAATTTAAAAATAATTAAATTTAATAAAATCAAATTAAATTTAATTGGAAAATTATTTAATTTAATTTGAAAATAATTAAATTTAATTAAATTTAAAAATAATTTAATTTAATTCTAAAATAATTTAATTAAAAATAATTTAATTTAATTTGACAATAATTTAATTTAATTTGAAAATAATTTAATTTTATTTAAAAATAATTAAATTTAATTAAATTTAAAAATAATTTAATTTAATTTGAAAATAATTTAATTTAATTTTAAATTAATTAAATTTATTTTAAAAATAATTGAATTTAATCAAATTTAAAATTAATTTAATTTAATTTGAAATTAATTTAATTTAATTTGAAAATAATATAATTTATTTTGAAAATAATTAAATTTAATTAAATTTAAAAATAATTTAATTTAATTTGAAAATAATTTAATTTGAAAATTATTAAATTTAAATAAATTTAAAAAAAAATCATTTAATTTTAAAATAATTTAATTTAATTTGAAAATAATTTATTATAATTTAAAAATAATTAAATTTAATTTGAAAAGAATTAAATCTAGTTTGAAAATAAATTAATTTAATTTGAAAATAATTAAATTTAAAAATAATTTGATTTACTTTGAAAATAATTTAATTTAGTTTGCAAATAATTCAATTTAATTTGAAAATAATTAAATTTAATTAAATATAAAAATAGTTTAATTTAGAAATAATTTAATTTAATTTGAAAATAATTTATTTGAATTTGAAAATAAATAAATTTAATTAAATTTAAAAATAATTTAATTTAATTGAAAATAATTTTAAATTAATTAAATTTATTTTGAAAATAATTAAATTTAATCAAATTTAAAATTAATTTTATTAAATTTAAAAATAATTAAATTTAATTTGAAAATAATTTAATTTGAAAATAATTAAATTTGAATAAATTTAAAAAAATTTTATTTAATTTTAAAATAATTTAATTTAATTTGAAAATTATTTAATATAATTTAAAAATAATTAAATTTAATTTGAAAATAATTAAATCTAATTTGAAAATAAATTAATTTAATTTGAAAATAATTAAATTTAAAAATAATTTAATTTAAAAATAATTGAATTTATTTTAAAAATAATTCAATTTAGTTTAAAAATAATTTGATTTAATTTGAAAATAATTAAATTTAATTAAATATAAAAATAATTTAATTTAGAAATAATTTAATTTAATTTGAAAATAATTTAATTATAATTTGAAAATAATTAAATTTAATTAAATTTAAAAATACTTTAATTTAATTTTAATTAATTTAATTTAATTTGAAAATAATTTAGTTTAATTTGAAAATAATTCAATTTAATTTAAAAATAATTAAATTTAAATATAATTTAATTTAATTTGAAAATAATTTAATTTAATTTCAAAATAATATAATTTAATTTAAAAATAATTTAATTTAAATATATTTTAATTTAATTTGAAAATAATTTAATTTAATTTGAAAATAATTAAATTTAATTTGAAAATAATTTAATTTAATTAAATTTAAAAATAATTTAATTTAAAAATAATCTAATTTACTTTGAAAATAATTTAATATACTTTGAAAATAATTTAATTTAATTTGAAAATATTTAAATTTAATTAAATTTAAAAATAATTTAATTTAAAAATAATTTCATTTAAAATGATTTTTAATTTGAAAATGATTAAATTTAATTTAAAAATATTTGAATTTAATTTGAAAATAATTAAATTTAATTTAAAAATAATTAAATTTAATTTAAAAATAATTTAATTTAAATATAATTTAATTTAATTTGAGAATAATTAAATTTAGTTTGAAAATAATTTAATTTAAATTGAAAACAATTTAATTTTATTTGAAAATAAATTAATTTATTTAAATTTAAAAATAAATTAATTTAATTTGAAAATAATTTAATTTAATTTGAAATTAATTTAATTTAATTTGAAAATAATTTAATTAAATTTGAAAATATTTAAATTTAATTAAATTTAAAAATAATTTAATTTAAAAATAATTTATTTAATTGGAAAATTATTTAATTTAATTTGAAAATAATTAAATTTAATTAAATCTAAAAAAAATTAATTTAATTTGAAAATAATTTAATTTAATTTGAAAATAATTTAGTTTAATTTGAAAATAATTTAATTTAATTTAAAAATAATTAAATTTAAATATAATTTAATGTAATTTGAAAATAATTTAATTTAATTTCAAAATAATATAATTTAATTTAAAAATAATTTAATTTAAAAATAATTTAATTTAATTTGAAAATAATTTAATTTAATTTGAAAATAATTAAATTTAATTTGAAAATAATTTTATTTAATTTGAAATAAATTAAATTTAATTTAAAAATAATTAAATTTAATTTAAAAATAATTTAATTTAATTAAATTTAAAAATAATTTAATTTACTTTGAAAATATTTTAATATACTTTGAAAATAATTTACGTTAATTTGAAAATATTTAAATTTAATTAAATTTAAAAATAATTTAATTTAAAAATAATTTCTTTTAGAATGATTTTTAATTTGAAAATGATTAAATTTAATTTGAAAATATTTAAATTTAATTTGAAAATAATTTAATTTAATTTAAAAATAATTTAATTTATTTTAAAAATAATTAAATTTAAATATAATTTAATTTAATTTGAAAATAATTTAATTTAATTTGAAAAAAATTTAATTTAATTTAAAAATAATTAAATTTAATTTGAAAATAATTTAATTTAATTTAAAAATAATTAAATTTAATTAAATTTAAAAATAATTTAATTTAATTTGAAAATAATTTAATTTAATTTAAAAATAATTAAATTTAATTAAATTTAAAAATGGTTTAATTTAATTTGATAATAATTAAATTCAATTAAATTTAAAAATAATTTAATTTAAAAATAATTTGATTTAATTAAATTTAAAAATAATTTAATTGAAAAATAATTTATTTTTTTTGAAAATATTTTAATTTAATTTAAAAATAATTAAATTTATTTAAATTTAAAAATAATTTAATTTAAACATTATTTAATTTAATTTGAAAATAATTTAATTTATATTGAAAATAATTAAATTCAAAAATAATTTAATTTAAAAATAATTAAATTTAATTGGAAAATTATTTAATTTAATTTGAAAATAATTAAATTCAATTAAATCTAAAAAAAAATAATTTAATTTGAAAATAATTTAATTTAATTTGAAAATAATTTAGTTTAATTTGAAAATAATTTAATTTAATTTAAAAATAATTAAATTTAAATATAATTTAATGTAATTTGAAAATAAGTTAATTTAATTTCAAAATAATATAATTTAATTTAAAAATAATTTAATTTAAAAATAATTTAATTTAAAAATAATTTAATTTAATTTGAAAATAATTTAATTTAATTTGAAAATAATTAAATTTAATTTGAAAATAATTTAATTTAATTTGAAATAAATTAAATTTAATTTAAAAATAATTAAATTTAATTTAAAAATAATTTAATTTAATTAAATTTAAAAATAATTTAATTTACTTTGAAAATATTTTAATATACTTTGAAAATAATTTACGTTAATTTGAAAATATTTAAATTTAATTAAATTTAAAAATAATTTAATTTAAAAATAATTTCTTTTAGAATGATTTTTAATTTGAAAATGATTAAATTTAATTTGAAAATATTTAAATTTAATTTGAAAATAATTTAATTTAATTTAAAAATAATTTAATTTAATTTAAAAATAATTAAATTTAAATATAATTTAATTTAATTTGAAAATAATTTAATTTAATTTGAAAAAAATTTAATTTAATTTGAAAATAAATAAATTTAATTTGAAAATAATTTAATTTAATTTAAAAATAATTAAATTTAATTAAATTTAAAAATAAATTAATTTAATTTGAAAATAATTTAATTTAATTTAAAAATAATTAAATTTAATTAAATTTAAAAATGGTTTAATTTAATTTGATAATAATTAAATTCAATTAAATTTAAAAATAATTTAATTTAAAAATAATTTGATTTAATTAAATTTAAAAATAATTTAATTGAAAAATAATTTATTTTTTTTGAAAATATTTTAATTTAATTTAAAAATAATTAAATTTATTTAAATTTAAAAATAATTTAATTTAAACATTATTTAATTTAATTTGAAAATAATTTAATTTATATTGAAAATAATTAAATTCAAAAATAATTTAATTTAAAAATAATTAAATTTATTTTAAAAATAATTCAATTTAGTTTAAAAATAATTTAATTTAATTTGAAAATAATTTAATTTAATTTTAAATAAATTAAATTTATTTTAAAAATAATTAAATTTAAAATTAATTTAATTTAATTTGAAATTAATTTAATTTAATTTGAAAATAATATAATTTATTTTGAAAATAATTAAATTTAATTAAATTTAAAAATAATTTAATTTAATTTGAAAATAATTTAATTTGAAAATTATTAAATTTAAATAAATTTAAAAAAAATTCATTTAATTTTAAAATAATTTAATTTAATTTGAAAATAATTTATTATAATTTAAAAATAATTAAATTTAATTTGAAAAGAATTAAATCTAATTTGAAAATAAATTAATTTAATTTGAAAATAATTAAATTAAAAATAATTTGATTTACTTTGAAAATAATTTAATTTAGTTTGAAAATAATTCAATTTAATTTGAAAATAATTAAATTTAATTAAATATAAAAATAGTTTAATTTAGAAATAATTTAATTTAATTTGAAAATAATTTATTTGAATTTGAAAATAAATAAATTTAATTAAATTTAAAAATAATTTAATTTAATTGAAAATAATTTAAATTAATTTTAAATTAATTAAATTTATTTTGAAAATAATTAAATTTAATCAAATTTAAAATTAATTTTATTAAATTTAAAAATAATTTAATTTAATTTGAAAATAATTTAATTTGAAAATAATTAAATTTGAATAAATTTAAAAAAATTTTATTTAATTTTAAAATAATTTAATTTAATTTGAAAATTATTTAATATAATTTAAAAATAATTAAATTTAATTTGAAAATAATTAAATCTAATTTGAAAATAAATTAATTTAATTTGAAAATAATTAAATTTAAAAATAATTTAATTTAAAAATAATTGAATTTATTTTAAAAATAATTCAATTTAGTTTGAAAATAATTTGATTTAATTTGAAAATAATTAAATTTAATTAAATATAAAAATAATTTAATTTAGAAATAATTTAATTTAATTTGAAAATAATTTAATTATAATTTGAAAATAATTAAATTTAATTAAATTTAAAAATACTTTAATTTAATTTTAAATAATTCAATTTAATTTGAAAATAATTTAGTTTAATTTGAAAATAATTTAATTTAATTTAAAAATAATTAAATTTAAATATAATTTAATTTAATTTGAAAATAATTTAATTTAATTTCAAAATAATATAATTTAATTTAAAAATAATTTAATTTAAATATATTTTAATTTAATTTGAAAATAATTTAATTTAATTTGAAAATAATTAAATTTAATTTGAAAATAATTTAATTTAATTAAATTTAAAAATAATTTAATTTAAAAATAATCTAATTTACTTTGAAAATAATTTAATATACTTTGAAAATAATTTAATTTAATTTGAAAATATTTAAATTTAATTAAATTTAAAAATAATTTAATTTAAAAATAATTTCATTTAAAATGATTTTTAATTTGAAAATGATTAAATTTAATTTGAAAACATTTAAATTTAATTTGAAAATAATTAAATTTAATTTAAAAATAATTAAATTTAATTTAAAAATAATTTAATTTAAATATAATTTAATTTAATTTGAGAATAATTAAATTTAGTTTGAAAATAATTTAATTTAAATTGAAAACAATTTAATTTTATTTGAAAATAAATTAATTTATTTAAATTTAAAAATAAATTAATTTAATTTGAAAATAATTTAATTTAATTTGAAAATAATTTAATTTAATTTGAAAATAATTTAATTAAATTTGAAAATATTTAAATTTAATTAAATTTAAAAATAATTTAATTTAAAAATAATTTAATTTAATTGGAAAATTATTTAATTTAATTTGAAAATAATTAAATTTAATTAAATCTAAAAAAAAATTAATTTAATTTGAAAATAATTTAATTTAATTTGAAAATAATTTAGTTTAATTTGAAAATAATTTAATTTAATTTAAAAATAATTAAATTTAAATATAATTTAATGTAATTTGAAAATAATTTAATTTAATTTTAAAATAATATAATTTAATTTAAAAATAATTTAATTTAAAAATAATTTAATTTAATTTGAAAATAATTTAATTTAATTTGAAAATAATTAAATTTAATTTGAAAATAATTTAATTTAATTTGAAATAAATTAAATTTAATTTAAAAATAATTAAATTTAATTAAAAAATAATTTAATTTAATTAAATTTAAAAATAATTTAATTTACTTTGAAAATATTTTAATATACTTTGAAAATAATTTAATTTAATTTGAAAATATTTAAATTTAATTAAATTTAAAAATAATTTAATTTAAAAATAATTTCTTTTAGAATGATTTTTAATTTGAAAATGATTAAATTTAATTTGAAAATATTTAAATTTAATTTGAAAATAATTAAATTTAATTTAAAAATAATTTAATTTAATTTAAAAATAATTAAATTTAAATATAATTTAATTTAATTTGAAAATAATTTAATTTAATTTGAAAAAAATTTAATTTAATTTGAAAATAATTAAATTTAATTTGAAATAATTTAATTTAATTTAAAAATAATTAAATTTAATTAAATTTAAAAATAATTTAATTTAATTTGAAAATAATTTAATTTAATTTAAAAATAATTAATTTTAATTAAATTTAAAAATGGTTTAATTTAATTTGATAATAATTAAATTCAATTAAATTTAAAAATAATTTAATTTAAAAATAATTTGATTTAATTAAATTTAAAAATAATTTAATTGAAAAATAATTTATTTTTTTTGAAAATATTTTAATTTAATTTAAAAATAATTAAATTTATTTAAATTTAAAAATAATTTAATTTAAACATTATTTAATTTAATTTGAAAATAATTTAATTTATATTGAAAATAATTAAATTCAAAAATAATTTAATTTAAAAATAATTGAATTTATTTTAAAAATAATTCAATTTAGTTTAAAAATAATTTAATTTAATTTGAAAATAATTAAATTTAATTAAATATAAAAATAATTTAATTTAGAAATAATTTAATTTAATTTGAAAATAATTTAATTATAATTTGAAAATAATTAAATTTAATTAAATTTAAAAATACTTTAATTTAAAATAATTTAATTTAATTTGAAAATAATTTAGTTTAATTTGAAAATAATTTAATTTAATTTAAAAATAATTAAATTTAAATATAATTTAATTTAATTTGAAAATAATTTAATTTAATTTCAAAATAATATAATTTAATTTAAAAATAATTTAATTTAAATATAATTTAATTTAATTTAAAAATAATTTAATTTAATTTGAAAATAATTAAATTTAATTTGAAAATAATTTAATTTATTTAAATTAAAAAATAATTTAATTTAAAAATAATTTAATTTACTTTAAAAATAATTTAATATACTTTGAAAATAATTTAATTTAATTTGAAAATATTTAAATTTAATTAAATTTAAAAATAATTTAATTTAAAAATAATATCATTTAAAATGATTTTTAATTTGAAAATGATTAAATTTAATTTGAAAATATTTAAATTTAATTTGAAAATAATTAAATTTAATTTAAAAATAATTTAATTTAATTTAAATATAATTTAATTTAATTTGAAAATAATTTAATTTAATTTGAAATTAATTTAATTTAATTTGAAAATAATTAAATTTAATTTGAAAATGATTTAATTTAATTTAAAACTAATTAAATTTAATTAAATTTAAAAATAATTTAATTTAATTTGAAAATAATTTAATTTAATTTGAAAATAAATTAGTTTAATTTGAAAATAATTTAATTTAATTTGAAAATAATTAAATTTAAATATAATTTAATTTAATTTGAAAATACTTTAATTTAGTTTCAAAATAATTTAGTTTAATTTAAAAATAATTAAATTTAAACATAATTTAATTTAATTTGAAAATAACTAAATTTAATTTAAAAATATTTAAATTTAATTAAATTTATAAATGGTTTAATTTAATTTGATAATAATTAAATTCAATTAAATTTAAAAATAATTTAATTTAAAAATAATTAGATTTAATTAAATTTAAAAATAATTTAATTGAAAAATAATTTTTTTTTTTTGAAAATATTTTAATTTAATTTAAAAATAATTAAATTTATTTAAATTTAAAAATAATTTAATTTAAACATTATTTAATTTAATTTGAAAATAATTTAATTTATCTTGAAAATAATTAAATTTAAAAATAATTTTATTTAATTTTAAAATAATTTAATTTGAAAGTAATTAAATTTAATTATTTTTAAATTAAATTAAATTATTTTCAAAATCATTTATACTTATAATCAAACTTAAAAATAATTCAAATTAATTTGAAAGTAATTGATTTTATTTAAATTTAAAACTAATTTAATTTAATTTGAAAATAATTAAATTTAATTAAACTTAAAAATAATTTAATTTAATTAGAAAATAATTGAATTTAAAAATAATTTAATTTAATTTGAGAATAATTAAATTTAGGTTGAAAATAATTTAATTTAAATTGAAAACAATTTAATTTTATTTGAAAATAAATTAATTTATTTAAATTTAAAAATAAATTAATTTAATTTTAAAATAATTTAATTTAATTTGAAAATAATTTAATTTAATTTGAAAATAATTTAATTTAATTTGAAAATATTTAAATTTAATTAAATTTAAAAATAATTTAATTTAAAAATAATTTCATTTAAAATGATTTTTAATTTGAAAATGATTAAATTTAATTTGAAAATATTTAAATTTAATTTGAAAATAATTTAATTTAATTTAAAAATAATTTAATTTAATTTAAAAATTATTTCATTTAAATATAATTTAATTTAATTTGAAAATAATTTAATTTAATTTGAAAAAAATTTAATTTAATTTGAAAATAATTAAATTTAATTTGAAAATAATTTAATTTAATTTAAAAATAATTAAATTTAATTAAATTTAAAAATGGTTTAATTTAATTTGATAATAATTAAATTCAATTAAATTTAAAAATAATTTAATTTAAAAATAATTTGATTTAATTAAATTTAAAAATAATTTAATTGAAAAATATTTTTTTTTTTTTGAAAATATTTTAATTTAATTTAAAAATAATTAAATTTATTTAAATTTAAAAATAATTTAATTTAAACATTATTTAATTTAATTTGAAAATAATTTAATTTATATTGAAAATAATTAAATTTAATTAAATTTAAAAATAATTTAATTTAATTTTAAAATAATTTAATTTGAAAGTAATTAAATTTAATTATTTTCAAATTAAATTTAATTATTTTCAAATTCAATTATACTTATAATCAAACTTAAAAATAATTTAAATTAATTTGAAAGTAATTGAATTTATTTAAATTTAAAAATAATTTAATTTAATTTGAAAATAATTAAATTTAATTAAACTTAAAAATAATTTAATTTAATTAGAAAATAATTGAATTTAAAAATAATTTAATTTAATTAGAGAATAATTAAATTTAGTTTGAAAAAAATTTAATTTAAATTGAAAATAATTTAATTTTATTTGAAAATAATTTAATTTAATTTAAAAATAATTAAATTTAAAAATAATTTAATTAAAAATAATTTAATTTAATTTGAAAATAATTAAATTTAATTAAATTTAAAAATTTAATTTGAAAATAATTAAATTTAATAAAATTTAAAAATAATTTAATTTAATTGGAAAATTATTTAATTTAATTTGAAAATAATTAAATTTAATTAAATTTAAAAATAATTTAATTTAATTTGAAAATAATATGAAAATAATTTAATTTAATTTTAAAATAATTTAATTTAATTTGAAAATAATTTATAAATAATTAAATTTAATTAAATTTAAAAATAATTTAATTTATTTTGAAAATATTTAAATTTAAAAATAATTTAATTTAATTTGAAAATAATTTGATTTAATTTCAAATAATTTAATTTTATTAAATTTTAAAATAATTTAATTTAATTAGAAATTAATTTAATTTAATTTGAAAATAATTTAATTTAATTTGAAAATAATTATATTTAATTAAAATTTAAAATAATTTAATATTATTTGAAAATAATTCAATTTAATTTGAAAATGATTAAATTTAATTTGAAAATATTTTAATTTAATTTGAAAATAATTTAATTTAATTTGAAAATAATTTATTTAAATTTAATTAAATTAAAATATAATTTAATTTAATTTGAAAATAATTTAAATTTATTTGAAAATAATTAAATTTAATTTGAAAACAATTAAATTTAATTTGAAAATAATTTAATTTAATTTAAAAATAATTAAATTTAAATAAATTTAAAAATAATTCAATTTAATTTTAAAATAATTTAATTTGATTTGAAAATAATTACATTTAATTTAAAAATAATTGAATTTAATTAAATTTAAAAATATTTTATGTTAATTTGAAAATAATTAAATTCATTTAAATTTAAAAATAATTCAATTTGAAAATAATTAGATTTAATTACATTTAAAAATAATTTAATTGAAAAATTATTTAATTTAATTTGAAAATTTAATTAATCTTGAAATTATTTAAATTTAATTAAATTTAAAAATAATTAAATTTAATTTTAAAATTATTTAATTTAATTTGAAAATAATTAAATTTAAATAAATTTAAAAAAATTTCATTTTATTTGAAAATAATTTAATTTAATTTGAAAATAATTTAATATAATTTAAAAATAATTAAATTTAATTTGAAAATAATTTAATTCAATTTGAAAATAATTTAATTTGAAAATAATTTAATTTAATTGTATAATATTTATAATTAATTAAATTTAAAAATAATTAAATTTTTTTTGAAAATAGTTAAATTAAATTTTTTTTTTAATTTGAAAATAAATTGATTTAATTTAAAAATAATTAAATTTGAAAATAATTTAATTTAGTTTGAAAATAATTAAATTTAATAAAACAAAAATAATTTAAATTAATTTGATAGTAATTAAATTTATTTAAATTTAAAAATAATTTAATTTAATTTGAAAATAATTAAATTTAATTAAACTTAAAAATAATTTAATTTAATTAGAAAATAATTGAATTTCAAAATATTTTTTTTTTATTTTGAGAATAATTAAATTAAATTTGAAAATAATTAAATTTAAAAATATTTTAATTTAATTTGAAATTAATTTAATTTAATTTGAAAATAATTTAATTTAATATGAAAATTATTTAATTTAATTTTAAAATAATTTAATTTATTTAGAAAATAATTAAATTTAATCAAATTTAAATTAATTTAATTTAATTTGAAATTAATTTAATTTAATTTGAAAACAATTTAATTTAATTTTAAAATAAAAATATTTATTTAAATTTAAAAATAATTTAATTTAATTTGAAAATAGTTTTATTTGAAAATAATTAAATTTACATATTTTAAAGAAAATTCAATTAATTTTAAAATAATTTAATTTAATTTGAAAATAATTTAAAATAATTTAAAAATAATTTAATTTAATTTGAAAATAATTAAATTTAATTTGAAAATAATTTAATTTAATTTTAAATTATTTAAATTTAAAAATAATTTATTTTAAAAATAATTTAATTTACTTAGAAAATATTTTAATTTAGTTTGAAAATAATTTAATTTAATTTGAAAATAATTAAATTTAATTAAATTTAAAAATAATTTAATTTAAAAATGATTTAATTTAATTTGAAAATAATTTAATTTAATTTGAAAATAATTAAATTAAATTTAATTTAAAAATAATTCAATTTAAAAATATTTTAATTTAATTTGAAAATAATTTAATTTAATTTGAAAATAATTAAATTTAATAAAATTTAAAAATAATTTAATTTAATTTCAAAATAATTAAATTTAATTTAAAAATAATTAAATTTAATTAAATTTAAATATAATTTAATTTAATTTGAAAATAATTTAATTTAATTTAAAAATAATTTAATTTAATTTGAAAATAATTAAAAATAATTTGAAAATAATTAAATTTAATTTGAAATTAATTTAATTTAATTTGAAAATAATTAAATTTAAAAATAATTTAATTTAATTTGAAAATAATTAAATTTAATTTAATTTAAAAATAATTTAATTTAATTTGAATATAGTTTAAATTATTTTAAAAATTATTTAATTTAATTTTAAATTAATTTAATTTAATTTTAAAATAATTAACTTTAATTAAATTTAAAAAAAATTAATTTAATTAAGTTTAAAAATAATTTAATTTAATTTAAAAATAATTTAATACAATTTGAAAATAATTTAATTTAATTTGAAAATAATTTAATTTAATTTGAAATTATTTTAATTTAATTTGAAAATATTTAAATTTAATTAAATTTAAAAATAATTTAATTTAATTTGAAAATAATTTAAAAATAATTAAATTTAATTAAATTTAAAAATAATTTAATTTATTTTGAAAATATTTAAATTTCAAATTAATTTAGTTTAATTTGAAAATAATTTGATTTAATTTCAAAATAATTTAATTTTATTAAATTTGAGAATAATTATATTTAATTTAATTTGAAAATAATTATATTTAATTAAATTTAAAAATAATTTAATATTATTTGAAAATAATTAAATTTAATTTGAAAAAAATTAAATTTTATTTGAAAATATTTTAATTTAATTTGAAAATAATTTAATTTAATTTCAAAATAACTAAATTTAATAAAATTTAAAAATAATTCAATTTAATTTGAAAATGATTTAATTTAATTTTAAAATAATTTAAGTTGTTTTGAAAATAATTACATTTAATTTAAAAATAATTATATTTAATTAAATTTAAAAATATTTTAATTTAATTTGAAAATAATTAAATTCAATTAAATTTAAAAATAATTTAATTTGAAAATAATTAGATTTTTTAATGAAATTAAATTGTTTTCAAATTTAATATAACTATTTCTAAATTAAATTAAATTATTTATTTATTAAATTATTTAATTATTTTAATTAAATTATTATTAAATTATTTAAATTATTTAAAATAAATTAAATTTTTTTGTAATTAAATTAAATTATTTTCAAATTAAATTAAATTATTTTCAAAATAAATTAAATTATTTTCAAATTAAATTAAATTATTTTCAAAAAAATTAAATTATTTTTAAATTTAATTAAATTATTTACAAATTAAATTAAATTATTTACAAATTAAATTAAATTATTTTCAAATTAAATTCAATTATTTTCAAATTAAATTAAATTATTTTTAAATTTATTTATTTTCAAATTAAATTAAATAATTTTTAAATTAAATTAAATTGTGTCCAAATTAAATTAAATTATTTTTAAAATAAATTATTTTCAAATTAAATTAAATTATTTTCAAATTAAATTTAATTATTTTATAAATTAAATTGAATTAACTTCGTATGAACTTCGAATAAATTTTGTTTAATTGTAAAATTAGAAAGAAAGGGAATATGTTTATTGTATACCTTATACAAAGCGCTATCGACCAACAAGGTCCTTCTGCCCGGAAATAAAAATTGACAAATTGATTATTAATGATAACAATAGTGTAAAGGGAATGAAATGGGATGAGATGATGAGTTTAGTCGTCGTAGATTGATGTGCAAAGCTTCTTAGTTGGGTGTCTGCGTTGAGTGGTTTTTATGTCTCGCTTTATGCATAGTGGGTCTACTCTAGTGGGTCTCTAACGTAGTTGTTGATGTTTGTCTAGGAATTTAACTTGAGAGATTCTGTATAGAAGATCGTTGGTGGGATTATGTAGGATGTTTTTTGGGTGTCTTAATTGGAGATCAGTCGTAATGAAGTTCATTCTGCCACTAAAAATATATTTAGTGTTCTGTCGTTAGCGTTTGAAAATAATATCTGTCCATAGTCAAGGATGGGGCGGCAGATGGCTTTATAGATTCTAGCGGTTTTGATGGAAATGCCTTTACTTCCATGCGTTAGGCTACGGAAATATTTGCTTCTTGTTATAGTCCTTGACTTTCGTTGATTGGTGAATTTCAATTTGTTATCGAAGATCATGCCTTAGTATTTGATTTGGGGAGTGGGTGTTACGTCGATGGTGCCTAAGTGTATGTGTGGAGAGCTGGGGGAGAGTATGTGGTTCGGATTGAGCAGCTGGCATTTAGATGGTTTGGCGGAGATTCTTCAGCTATTGAGACATAATTTCGTTTTGTCAGTAAAGACTTGTAGCTCGTGAATAGTTTTTTAGAGGTTTTTGTTATGGGAGTTGAGAGCCGTGTCGTCGGCATACTGTAGGATGTAGGAGGAGAGGTTGATAATTATAGATGTCGTGGCAGTATAAGCTATAAAGTAGTGGGGAGAGAGGGAATCTTTGGGGAAGACCTTGGTGTGGGGTAAATTGAGGAGAAAGATGGTTTTTTATTTTTATTTGGAGGGATCTCTCTTCAAGGAAATGTTTAATTAGGTATAGGAGGTAAGGGGGGATATTGAGTTGTTTCATTTTGTAAAGGAGTCCGGCGTGCCACACACTCTCGAAGGCTTTGTTGATATCAAGAAATAGTGCACTTTAGTATTATAGTTGGAGGTATAAAGCCTGTAGGTTATTGCAAAGGATGAATAAAGGGTGGGTAGTAGAGTGGTAGGGCTTAAAACCAAATTGATATTTATGAATGGTGTTTACTATCATGCTATGGAGTCTAGTTTTAAGGATTTGTTCTAGGATTTTGACAATAACTGGTAGTAGATTGATGAGTCGGTGGCCATTTGGAAAGGAATGATTTTGTGCAGGTTTGGAGATGGTGATAATTATTCCTTTTTTTCAGAACTTTGGGAGCGATCTCTTGTGGAGGCAGATGTTGTATAACAATATGTTGGAGGATTTCATCAGGCAGGTTTCGGAGTAAGGATTTTTTAACGAGGTCAGAGAACCTCGGGGAACTATTATTTCCATGGAGAAGGGCGGTTAGGTATTCGTCCAATGTTATTTCATCAAAGTCCGTACTGTCGCAGTTGAAAAAGTTGTCAGTCCAGGTATTTACTTTGTTGAGGTTATTATTGTCATAGTGGGGGGAGTTTGATGGTGCAAATGAGTTTGAGAGAAATGGAGAATTGGAGATATTTTTGCGGAGTCGGTGGAAGAGAGTCGGTTATTGAGGGAGATGTCGGGGATATGAAAAGATGAGCGGTATTTGAAAAGTTTTTTATTTTGTGCCAGAATGTTCTACCTTCGTCGTTTTCAATTTCTTGACAAACGGAGAGCCATTCATTTGTCCGAAACTGAGAGATTAGTATATGTATATCTCTGTTGAGTCTGTTAATTTCGTTGCTCTGTCTTCTGTGCACTTGCAGGTCCTGTAAAGTTTGTTTTATTTTTTTTTAAATTAAAATAGATATGTTGGGAGGTAACTTTGGCTTGTAAAAGTTACATCTGGCTTTGGGGGAATGTTTATAAATTAAGTCTGTTAGGTTGGTCTGAAGTTCGTATATGCTATTGAGAGTGCGGTTAGGGGGGTCGGTAGTTTTTATATAGGTTAGGATACTAAAATGAGATTGCCAAATGATCGGAGCCAAGGTCTGGGGAAAGGGAAACGTCAGTAATGAAATTGGTAAGGTTGGAAGTGTGGAGAAAAATGTAGGGAGTAGTGTCCTTGTTATGTGGCAATATAAATGTGGGGCTGGTATGTGGTGGATGAAGGAGGAGTTATTTATAAAGGTCTGGATCTGACGAGTTTTTGTTTTGTTAAGATTGAAATCACCTATTATAATGGAGTATTCAAACAATGACGCCATGGTAGGTATATTCGCTTCAATACCAGAGTGGGGATGGATGTAGACAAGGAAAATGTGAATTTTGTTTTTGTGAAATGGAATGGTCAAATGGAGACATTCATTAAGAGGGTTGTTTAGGCAAGGAGGGTTAGCTTTTCCGAGTTGGAACCAGGGCTTGAGGTGGACTAAGGCACCACCTCTAGGTTTGTTAGTGATTAGGTTTCCGTGTTTTACCAGTGTCGTCCAGTCTCTGTAATTAACGTTAGTGTCAGGTTTTGTCTTGGTTCCTACAAACATATGTCCGTCAATGTGATTTTTGTCGTTGAAATTCTCAATTAGGATTCTTTTGCTGTCGTAGCTATTAATGTTTGCGCAAACGAACCTCATTTTAGCCATTGATCTCTATAAAGGATTGGAAAGTTTCGTCAGTCGGTTGGGTAGGAGTATTGGAGTTTGGGGAAGTGAGGTCCAACATTAGAATGTACATTCTGTTTACGGAGAAAAAAAACGTGGGTGTCGATTTTGTATTCTGTAGTAAGTCGTCGGTTTAGTTTTTTTATGAGTTCATCGCGGTTGTTGTTAGCTGGCAAGTTAATTTCTGCTGTGTATGTGTGGATTATGTGACCGTGAATGGTGACTGGTGAATGTATGCGCGAGTTCGGGAGTTCGGAAGACTTCCTGTTTGTGTTTCTGATCAGAACATTGGGGACTGCTTCGATGGGCGCTCTTGGGTGGTTCGGGCACTTGGCTGACCAGGTTTCATGCTCTGTAGATCCACAGGTTCCGCATTAAGTAGGCAGGCTTGAGGGACATTTATAGGTCGCTTGGGGGCCATCACACTTGCGGCATTTGATTGGTGAATGGTAATTTTCGGTGGCAACTAAATTAAATTATTTTTAAATTAAATTTTATTATATTCAAAATAAATTAAATTATTTTTAAATTTAATTAAATTATTTTCATACTAAAAAAAATTATTTTCAAATTAAATTAAATTATTTTCAAATTAAATTAAATTATTTTCAAATTAAATTGAATTATTTTCAAAATAAATAAAATTATTTTCAAATTATATTAAATTATTTTTAAATTTAATTAAATGTAATTATTTTCAAATTAAATTTAATTATTTTCAAATGAAATTAATATATTTTTAAATGAAATTGAATTATTTTTAAATTAAATTAATTTTTTTTTATATTTAATTAAATTAAATTATTTTCAAATTAAATTTAACAATTTTTAAATTTAATAAAATTAAATTATTTTCAAATTAATTTAAATTATTTTAAAATTGAATTAAATTTAATTAAATTATTTTGGAATTAAATTTAACTGAATTTAAAAAAATAAATTAAATTTGTTTTAAATGAAATTAAATTATTTTCAAATTATATTAAATTATTTTAATATTTAATTAAATTAAATTACTTTCAAATTAAATTAAATTATTTTAAAATTGAATTAAATTTAATTAAATTATTTTCGAATTAAATTGAACTATTTTTAAATTGAATTAAATTAATTTATTTTCAAATTAAAATTAATTATTTTCAATCAAATTAAATTATATTTAAATTAAATTAAATTATTTATAAAAAAAATTAAATAATTTCCAAATTTAATTAAATTATTTTGAAATTAAATTAAATTACTTTTAAATTAAGTTTAATTATTTTCCAATTAAATTAAATTATTTTTAAATTTAATTAAATTATTTTCATATTAAATTAAATTATTTCCAAATTGAATTTAATTATTTTTTAATTCAATTAAAATATTTTCAAATTAAATTATATTATTTGAAATTAAATTAAATAATTTTCAAATTAAATTATTTTAAAATTAAATAAAATTATTTTCAAATAAAAATAGATTATTTTCTAATTAAATTATTTTTAAATTTGTTTAAATTATATTAAATTATTTTCAAGTTAAATTAAATTATTTTAAAATTAAATTAATTTATTTTTAAATTTAATCAAATTACTTTTAAATAATAATTTAATTTTAATAATTTTTTAATTAATTTTTAAAACTAATTTAATTTTAAATTAAATTTAACTATTTTTAAATTTAATTAAATTAAAGTATTTTCAAATTAATTTAAATTATTTTCAAATTAAATTAAATTATTTTTAAATTAAATTATATTATTTTCAAAAAAAACTAAATTATTTTCAAATTAATTTCAAATTAAATCAAATTATTTTCAAATAAAATTAAATTATTTTCAAATTATATTAAATTATTTTTAAATTTAATTAAATGTAATTATTTTCAAATCAAATTTAATATATTTCAAATTAAATTAAATTAATTTAAAAATATATTAAATTATTTTCAATTCAAATTAAATTATTTCTAAATTAAACTAAATTATTTCCAATTTAAATTAAATTATTTTCAAATTAAAATAAATTCAATTAAATTTAATTGTTTTCAAATTAAATTATTTTCAAATTAAATTAAATTATTTTCAAATTAAATTAAATTATTTTCAAATTTATTTAAATTTGTTTCAAATTAAATTAAATTATTATCAAATTAAATTAAATTATTTTTAAATTAAATTAAATTATTTTCAAATTAAAATATTTTTTTTTAAATTTAAAAAATATAAATTATTTTCAAATTAAATTAAATTATTTTCAAACTAAAGTACATTATTTTTAAGTTAAATTAAATTATTTTTAATTAAAATTAAATTATTTTCAAAAAAAATTAGATTATTTTCAAATTAAATTAAATTATTTTCAAAATAATTCGAATTATTTTTAAATCAAATTAAATTATTTCCAAATTAAATAAAATTATTTTCAATTTAAATTAAATTATTTTCAAATTAAATTAAATTTAATTAAATTTAATTATTTGCAAATTAAATTATTTTCAAATTAAATTTAATTATTTTCAAATTAAATTACATTATTTATAAATTAAATTAAATTATTTTCAAATAAAATTAAATTATTTTTAAATTTAATTAAATTAAATTATTTTTAAATTAAATTTATTTATTTTCAAATTTATTTAAATTTGTTCCAAATTAAATTTAATTATTATCAAAATAAACAAAATATTTTTTAAATTAAATTAAATTATATTCAAATTAAATTTTTTTTTTTTAATTTAAAAAATATCAATTATTTTTAAAATGAATTAAATTATTATCAAATTAAACTACATTATTTTTAAATTAAATTAAATTTTTTTTAATTAAAATTAAATTATTTTCAAATCAAAAAAAATATTTTCAAATTAAATTATTTTTAAATATAACTATGTTAATTAAATTATTTCCAAATTAAATTAAATTATTTTCAAATTAAATTTAATTATTCTAAAATTAAATTAAATTATTTTTAAATTTAAATAAATTATTTTTAAATTTAATTTAATTAAATGATTTTCAAATTAAATTAAATTATTATTAAATTAATTTAAATTATTTTCAAATTTAATTATTTTCAAATTAAATTAAATTATTTTCAAATTAAATTAAATTATTTTTAAATTTAATTAAATTATTTTTAAATTTAATTAAATTAAATTATTTTTGAATTAAATTTAACTTTTTTTGAATTTAATTAAATTAAATTATTTTCAAATTAATTTAAATTATTTTCAAATTAAATTAAATTATTTTTCAATGAAATTAAATTATTTCTAAATTAAATTAAATTATTTTCAAAACAAATTAAATTAAAATATTTTTAAATTTAATTAAATTATTTTTTAATTTAATTAAATAAAATTATTTTTGAATTAAATTCAACTATTTTTAAATTTAATTAAATAAAATTAATTTTAAATTAATTTACATTATTTCTAAATTAAATTAAATTATTTTCATATTAAACTACATTATTTTTAAATGAAATTAAATTATTTTTAAGCAAAATTAAATTATTTACAAATTAAATTATATAAGTTTCAAATTAAATTAAATTATTCTAAAATTGAATTAAATTATTTATAAATTTAATTAAATTATTTTTAAATTTAATTTAATTAAATGATTTTCAAATTAAATTAAATTATTCTAAAATTAAATTAAATTTAATTAATTTATAAATTTATTTAAATCATTTTTAAATTAAGTTATTTTCTAATTAAATTAAATTATTTTCAAATTAAATTAAATTATTTTTAAATTTATTTAAATTATTTTTAAATTTAATTAAATTAAATTTTTTTTAAATTAATTTTAACTTTTTTTAAATTTAATTAAATTAAATTATTTTCAAATTAATTTAAATTATTTTCAAATTAAATTAAATTATTTCCAAATTAAATTAAATTATTTTTAAATTAAATTAAATGATTATTAAATTAAATTAAATTATTTTCAAATTAAATTAATTTATTTTTAAATTTAATTAAATTAAATTATTTTCCCTTTAAATTTAACAATTTTTAAATCTCATTGAATAAACTTATTTTTAAATTAATTTAAATTATTTTCAGATAAAATTAAATTAATTTCAAATTAAATTAAATTATTTACAAAAAAATTTAAATTATTTTCAAATTAAATTAAATTATTTTCAAATTAAATTAATTTATTTTCCAATGAAATTAAATTATTTCGAATTTAAATTAAATTATTTTTAAATTAAATTAAATTGCTTTCAAATCAAATTAAATTAATTTCTAATTAATCTAAATTATTATCAAAATAAATTAAATTATTTTCAATTTAAATTAAATTTTTTCCAAATTAAATTAAATTATTTTCAAATTAAATTAAATTATTTTCAAATTTAATTAAATTATTTTCAAAATAAATTAAATTAAATTATTTTCAAATTAAATTAAATTATTTTTAAATTTAATTAAATTATTTCTAAATTTAATTAAATTATTTACAAATTAAATTAAATAATTTCCAAATTAAATAAATTAATTTTTATATTCAATTAAACTAAATCATTTTTAAATTAAATTATTTAAAATTAATTTAAATTATGTTTAATTTAAATTAAATTATTTTTTTTAATTTAAAAAATATAAATTTTTTTCAAATTAAATTAAATTATTTTCAAATTAAACTACATTATTGTTAAATTTAATTAAATTTTTTTTAATTAAAATTAAATTATTTTCAAATTAAATTATATTAGTTTCAAATTAAATTAAATTATTTTTAAATTAAATTAAATTATTTAAAAAAAAATTAAATTAATTTTGAATTAAATTAAAATATTTTGAAATTAAATTAAATTATTTTGAAATTAAATTAAATTATTTTTATATTAAATTAAATTATTTTCAAATAAAAAAAAAATATTTTCAAATTAAATTAAATTATTTTTAAATTTAATTAAATTAAATTATTTTCAAATTAAATTAAATTATTTTCAAATAAAATTAAATTATTTAAAAATTAAATTAAATTATTTTTAAATTTAATTAAATTAAATGATTTTCAAATTAATTTAAATTATTTTCAAATTAAATTAAATTCATTTTAAATTAAATTAAATTATTTTCAAATTAAATTAAATTATTTTTAAATTTAATTAAATTAAATTATTATCGAATTAAATTTAACTATTTTTAAAATTAATTAAATAAAATTATTTTTAAATTAATTTAAATTCTTTTTAAATTAAATTAAATTATTTTCCAATTAAATTAAATTATTTAAAAAAAAATATTAATTTCAAATTAAATTAAATTATTTTCAAATTAAATTAAATTATTTTTAAATTAAATTAAATTATTTTCAAATTAAATTAAATTATTTTCAAATTAAATTAAATTATTTTAAAATGAAATTAAATTATTTTCAATTAAAGTTAAATTATTTTCAAATTAAATTATTTTTTTTAATTTAAAAAATATAAATTTTTTTCAAATTAAATTAAATTATTTTCAAATTAAACTACATTATTGTTAAATTTAATTAAATTTTTTTTAATTAAATATAAATTATTTTCAAATTAAATTATATTAGTTTCAAATTAAATTAAATTATTTTTAAATTAAATTAAATTATTTAAAAAAAAATTAAATTAATTTTTAATTAAATTAAAATATTTTGAAATTAAATTAAATTATTTTGAAATTAAATTAAATTATTTCAAAATTAAATTATTTTTATATTAAATTAAATTATTTTCAAATAAAAAAAAATATTTTCAAATTAAATTAAATTATTTTTAAATTTAATTAAATTAAATTATTTTTAAATTAAATAAAATTATTTTCAAATAAAATTAAATTATTTAAAAATTAAATTAAATTATTTTTAAATTTAATTAAATTAAATGATTTTCAAATTAATTTAAATTATTTTCAAATTAAATTAAATTATTTTCAAATTAAATTAAATTATTTTCAAATTAAATTAAATTATTTTGAAATTTAATTAAATTAAATTATTATCGAATTAAATTTAATTATTTTTAAAATTAATTAAATAAAATTATTTTTAAATTAATTTAAATTATTTTTAAATTAAATAAAATTATTTTCAAACTAAATTAAATTATTTAAAAAAAAAAAATATTAATTTCAAATTAAATTAAATTATTTTCAAATTAAATTAAATTATTTTTAAATTAAATTAAATTATTTTCAAATTAAAATAAATTATTTTCAAGTTAAATTAAATTATTTTCCAATGAAATTAAATTATTTTCAATTTAAATTAAATTATTTTCAAATTAAATTACTTTCAAATCAAATTAAATTTTTTTCTAATTAAACTAAATTATTTTCAAAATAAATTAAATTATTTTCAATTTAAATTAAATTATTTCCAAATTAAATTGAATTATTTTCAAATTAAATTAAATTATTTTCAAATTAAATTAAATTATTTTCAAAATAAATTAAATTAAATTATTTTCAAATTAAATTATTTTTAAATTTAATTAAATTATTTTTTAATTTCATTAAATTAAATTATTTCTAAATTAAATTCAACTATTTTTAAATTTAATTAAATAAAATTAATTTTTTTTACATTATTTTTTTTTACATTTAATTTACATTATTTTTAAATTAAATTAAATTTTTTTCATATTAAACTACATTATTTTTAAATTAAATTAAATTATTTTTAAGCAAAATTAAATTATTTACAAATTAAATTATATTAGTTTCAAATTAAATTAAATTATTCTAAAATTAAATTAAATTATTTATAAATTTAATTAAATTATTTTTAAATTTAATTTAATTAAATGATTTTCAAATTAAATTAAATTATTTTTAAATTTATTTAAATTATTTTCAAATTAAATTAAATTATTTTCAAATTAAATTAAATTATTTTTAAATTTAATTAAATTATTTTTAAATTTACTTAAATTAAATTATTTTCGAAATAAATTTAACTTTTTTTAAATTTAATTAAATTTAATTATTTTCAAATTAATTCAAATTATTTTCAAATTAAATTAAATTATTTCCAAATTATTTTACATTATTTTTAAAATAAATTAAATTATTTTTAATTAAAATTAAATTATTTTTAAATAAAAAAAAATACTTTCAAATTAAATTAAATTATTTTTAAATTTAATTTAATTAAATTAAATTATTTTCAAATTAAATTAAATTATTTTTAAATTAAATTAAATAATTATTAAATTAAATTAAATTATTTTCAAATTAAATTAAATTATTTTTAAATTTAATTAAATTAAATTATTTACCCATTAAATTTAACAATTTATAAATCTAATTCAATAAAATTATTTTTAAATTATTTTAAATTATTTTCAGATAAAATTAAATTATTTTCAAATTAAATTAAATTATTTTCAAAAAAATTTAAATTATTTTTAAATTAAATTATATTATTTTTAAATTAAATTAAATTATTTTCAAATTAAATTAATTTATTTTCCAATGAAATTAAATTATTTTCAATTTAAATTAAATTATTTTCAAATTAAATTAAATCACTTTCAAATCAAATTAAATTTATTTCTATTTAATCTAAATTATTATCAAAATAAATTAAATTATTTTCAATTTAAATTAAATTTTTTCCAAATTAAATTAAATTATTTTCAAATTAAATTAAATTATTTTCAAATTAAATTAAATTGTTTTCAAAATAAATTAAATTAAATTATTTTCAAATTAAATTAAATTATTTTTAAATTTAATTAAATTATTTTTTAATTTCATTAAATTAAATTATTTTCGAATTAAATTCAAATTTTTTTAAATTTAATTAAATAAAATTATTTTTAAATTAAATTAATTTTTTTTTAATTAAATTAAATTATTTTCATATTAAATTATTTTTTTTTAATTTAAAAAATTATTTTTAAGTGAAATTAAACTATTTACAAATTAAATTTTATTAGTTTCAAATTAGATTAAATTATTTTTAAATTAAATTAAATTATTTTTAAAAAAATTAAATTAATTTTAAATTAAATTAAAATATTTTCAAAATAAATTAAAATATTTTCAAATTAAATTAAATTATTTTCAAATTAAATTAAAATATTTTTAAATTTAATTAAATTATTTTTAAATTTAATTAAATTAAATTATTTTAAAATTAAATTAAATTATTTAAAAAAAAAAAAAATTATTTTCAAAATAAATTAAATTAAAATATTTTCAAATTAAATTAAATTATTTTGAAATTAAATTAATTTATTTTCAAATTAAATTATTTTTAAATTTAAATAAATTAAATAATTTTCAAATTAAATTATTTTTAAATCTCAATAAATTAAATAAGTTTCAAATCAATTTATTTGCAAATTAAATTAAATTATTTTTAAATTATATTAAATTCTTTTTAAATTTAATTAAATTATTTACAAATTAAATTAAATAATTTCCAAATTAAATAAATTTATTTTTATATTAAATTAAATTAAAACATTTTTAAATTGAATTATTTTAAAACTAAATTAAATTATTTTTAAATTAAATTAAATTATTTTCAAATTAAATTATTTTTTGTTTATTTAAAAAATATAAATTATTTTCAAATTAAATTAAATTATTTTCAAATAATACTACATTATTTTTAAATTTAATTAAATTATTTTTAATTAAAATTAAATTATTTTCAAATTAAATTATATTAGTTTAAAATTAAAATTAAATTATTTTTAAATTAAATTAAATTATTTTAAAAAAAATTAAATTTAAAAAAATTATTTTTCAATGAAATTAAATTATTTTCAATTTAAATTAAATTATTTTCAAATTAAATTAAATTACTTTCAAATCAAATTAAATTTATTTCTAATTAAACTAAATTATTTTCAAAATAAATTAAATTATTTTCAATTTAAATTAAATTATTTCAAAATTAAATTAAATTATTTTCAAATTAAATTAAATTATTTTCAAATTAAATTAAATTTTTTCTCAAATTAAATTAAATTATTTTTAAATTTAATTAAATTAAATTATTTTCGAATTAAATTTAACTATTTTTATAATTAATAAAATTCAATTATTTTTAAATTAATTTAAATTATTTTTAAATTAAATTAAATTATTGTCAAATTAAATTAAATTATTTCCAAAAAAAAAAAAAATTAATTTGAAATTAAATTAAATTATTTTCAAATTAAATTAAATTATTTTTAAATTAAATTAAATTTTTTTCCAATGAAATTAAATTATTTTCAATTTAAATTAAATTATTTTCAAATTAAATTAAATTATTTTCAAATTTAATTAAATTATTTTTAAATTTAATTAAATTAAATTATTTTTGAATAAAATTTAACTTTTTTTAAATTTAATTAAATTAATTTTTTTTCAAATTAAATTAAATTATTTTCAAATTAAATTAAATTATTTCCAAATTAAATTTCATCATTTTTAAATTAAATTAAATTATTTTTAATTAAAATTAAATTATTTTCAAATTAAATTAAATTATTTTCTAAACAAATTAAATTAAATTATTTTCAAATTAAATTAAATTATTTTTAAATTTAATTAAATTATTTTTAAATTTAATTAAATTAAATTATTTTTGAATAAAATTTAATTTTTTTTAAATTTAATTAAATTAATTTTTTTTCAAATTAATTTAAATTATTTTCAAATTAAATTAAATTATTTCCAAATTAAATTTCATTATTTTTAAATTAAATTAAATTATTTTTAATTAAAATTAAATTATTTTCAAATAAAAAAAAAATACTTTCAAATTAAATTAAATTATTTTTAACTTTAATTTAATTAAATTAAATTATTTTCAAATTAAATTAAATTATTTTTAAATTAAATTAAATTACTATTAAATTAAATTAAATTATTTTCAAATTAAATTAAATTATTTTTAAATTAAATTAAATTAAATTATTTTCAAATTAAATTAAATTACTTTAAAATCAAAATTAATTTATTTCTAATTAATCTAAATTATTATCAAAATAAATTAAATTATTTTCAATTTAAATTAAATTTTTTCCAAATTAAATTAAATAATTTTCAAATTAAATTAAATTATTTTCAAATTAAATTAAATTAATTTTAAATTAAATTAAAATATTTTCAAAATAAATTAAAATATTTATAAATTAATTTATATTATTTTAAAATTAAATTAAATTATTTTAAAAAAAATAAAATTATTTTCAAAATAAATTAAATTAAAATATTTTTAAATAAAATTAAATTATTTTAAAAAAAAATAAATTATTTTCAAAATAAAATAAATTAAAATATTTTCAAATTAAATTAAAAAATTTCCAAATTAAATAAATTAATTTTTATATTAAATTAAATTAAATCATTTTTAAATTGAATTATTTTAAAACTAAATTAAATTATTTTTAAATTAAATTAAATTATTTTCAAATTAAATTATTTTTTTTTAATTTAAAAAATATAAATTATTTTCAAATTAAATTAAATTATTTTCAAATTAAACTACATTATTTTTAAATTCAATTAAATTATTTTTAATTAAAATTAAATTATTTTCAAATTAAATTATATTAGTTTCAAATTAAAATTAAATTATTTTTAAATAAAATTCAATTATTTTTAAAAAAATTAAATTTCAAAAAATTATTTTCCAATGAAATTAAATTATTTTCAATTTAAATTAAATTATTTTCAAATTAAATTAAATTATTTTTAAATTAAATTAAATTATTTTTAAGTAAAATTAAATTATTTACAAATTAAATTATATTAGTTTCAAATTAAATTAATTTTAAATTAAACTAGATTATTTTTAAAAAATTGAATTAATTTTAAAATAAAAAAAAATATTTTCAAAATAAATTAAAATATTTTCAAATTAAATTACTTTATTTTCAAAAAAAATTAAATCATTTTCAAAATGAATTAAATTAAAATATTTTCAAATTAAATTAAATTCAAATCAAATTAAATTAGTTTTATATTTAAATAAATTAAATAATTTTTAATTTAATTTAAATTATTTGCAAATTAAATTAAATTATTTTCAAATTATATTAAATTCTTTTTAAATTTAATTACATTATTTACAAATTAAATTAAATAATTTCCAAATTAAATAAATTTTTTTTTATATTAAATTAAATAAAATTATTTTTAAATTTAATTATTTTAAAATTAAAATAAATTATTTTTAAATTAAATTAAATTATTTTCATATTAAATTATTTTTTTTTAATTTAAAAAATTATTTTTAAGTAAAATTAAATTATTTACAAATTAAATTATATTAGTTTCATATTAAAATAAATTATTTTTAAATTAAATTAAATAAAAAAATTAAAATAAAAAAAAAAAAAAATTAAATTAATTTTAAATTAAATTAAAAAATTTTCAAAATAAATTAAAATATTTTTAAATTAAATTATATTATTTTAAAATTAAATTAAATTATTTAAAAAAAAAAAAAATTATTTTCAAAATAAATTAAATTAAAATATTTTCAAATTAAATTAAATTATTTAAAAAAAAATTAAATTATTTTCAAAATAAATTAATTTAAAATATTTTCAAATTAAATTAAATTATTTTCAAATTAAATTAAATTATTTTCAAATCAAATTATTTTTAAATTTAAATAAATTAAATAATTTTCAAATTATTTTCAAATTAAATTATTTTTAAATTTAAATAAATTATATAATTTTCAAATTAATTTATTCGCAAATTAAATTAAATTATTTTTAAATTATATTAAATTCTTTTTAAATTTAATTAAATTATTTACAAATTAAATTAAATAATTCCAAAATTAAATTAAATTATTTTATATTAAATTAAATTAAATTATTTTTAAATTGAATTATTTTAAAATAAAATAAAATTATTTTTAAATTAAATTAAATTATTTTCCAAAAAAATATATATTATTTTCAAAATAAATTAAATTAATTTCAAATTAAATTAAATTATTTTTAAATTAATTGAAATTATTTTCAAATTAAATTAAATTATTTTTAATTTATTTAAATTGAATTATTTTCTTTAAATTTTTTTAAAATTTAAATAATATAAATAATTTTCAAATCAAATTAAATTATTTTCAAATTAAACTACATTATTTTTAAATTAAATTAAATTATTTTTAATTAAAATTATTTAGAAATTAAATTATATTAGTTTCAAATTAAATTAAATTATTTTCAAATTTAATTAAATTATTTTTAAAATAAATTAAAATATTTTCAAATTAAATTAAATTATTTTCAAATTAAATTATTTTTAAATTCAATTATTTTCAAATAAAAAAAAATATTTTCAAATTAACTTATATTATTTTTAAATTCAATTAAATTAAATTATTTTCAAATTAAATTTAATTATTTTCAATTTAAATTAAATTATTTTTGAATTAAATTGAATTATTTTTCAAATTAATTAAATTTAATTATTTTCAAATTAATTTAAATTATTTTCAAATTAAATTAAATTATTTTCAAATAAAATTATATTATTTTTAAATTAAATAAAATTATTTTCAAATTTAATTAAATTATTTACAAACTAAATTATATTATTTTCAAAAAAATTATATTATCTTTAAATTAAAATAAATTATTTTCAACATTAATTAAATTAGTTTCAAATTAAATTAAATTTTTTCCAAATTAAATTATATTACTTTCAAATTAAATTATATTATTTTCAAATTAAATTACTTTATTTTCCAATTAAATTAAATTATTTTCAAATTTAATTAAATTATTTTTAAATTAAAATAAATTATTTTCAAATTATATTATATACTTTTCAAATTAAATTAAATTATTTTCAAATTAAATTATATTTTTTTCAAATTAAATTAAATTATTTTTAAATTAAATTATATTAATTTCAAATTAAATTAAATTATTTTTAAATTAAATTATTTTCAAATTAAATGAAATTATTTTTAAATTAAATTAAAATATTTTCAAATTAAATTAAATTATTTTCAAATTAAATTATTTTCAAATAAAAAAATTTTTTCAATTTAAATTAAATTATTTTTAAATTTAATTAAATTAAATTATTTTCAAATTAAATTTAATTAATTTCAATTTAAATTAAATTATTTTTAAATTTAATTAAATTAAATTATTTTCAAATTAATTTAAATTATTTTCAAATTAAATTGAGTTATTGATTGAGTTATTATTTTCAAATTAAATTAAATTATTTTCAAATTAAATAATATTATTTTCAAATTAAGTTAAATTATTTTCAAACTAAATTATATTATTTTTAAATTCAAGTATATTATTATCAAATTAAATTAAATTATTTTCAAATTAAATTAAATTATTTTCAAATTAAATTATATTATTTTCAAAATAAATAAATTATTTTCAAATTAGATTAAATTATTTTCAAATTAAATTATATTATTTTCAAATAAAATTAAATTATTTTTAAATTAAATTAAATTATTTTCAAATTAAATTATATTATTTTCAAATGAAATAAAATTATTTTCAAATTAAATTATATTATTTTCAAATTAAATGAAATTATTTTAAAATTAAATTAAATTATTTTCAAATTAATTTAAATTATTTTCAAATAAAATTATTTTCAAATTTAATTAAATTATTTACAAACTAAATTATATTATTTTCAATAAAATTATATTATTTTTAAATTAAATTAAATTATTTTCAACATTAATTAAATTATTTTCTAATTAAATTAAATTTTTTTCAAATTAAATTATATTATTTTCAAATTAAATTGTATTATTTTCAAATTAAATTACATTATTTACAAATTAAATTAAATTATTTTCAAATTTAATTAAATTATTTTCAAATTAAATTAAATTATTTTCAAATTAAATTATATTATTTTCAAATTAAATGAAATTATTTTCAAATTAAATTAAATTATTTTAAAATTAATTTAAATTATTTTCAAATTAAATTATATTATTTTTAAATTAAATAAAATTATTTTCAAATTTAATTAAATTATTTACAAACTAAATTATATTATTTACAATAAAATTATATTATTTTTAAATTAAATTAAATTATTTTCAAATTAAATTAAATTTTTTTCAAATTAAATTATATTATTTAAATTAAATTATATTATTTTCAAATTAAATTACATTATTTTCAAATTAAATTAAATTAATTTCAAATTTAATTAAATTATTTTCAAATTAAATTAAATTATTTTCAAATTATATTACATAATTTTCAAATTAAATTAAATTATTTTCAAATTTAATTAAATTTATTTCAAATTAAATTGTTTTATTTTCAAATTAAATTAAATTATTTTCAAATTAAATTATGTTATTTTCAAATTAAATAAAATTATTTTCAAATTTAATTAAATTATTTTCAAATTAAATTATATTATTTTCAAATTAAATTATATTTTCTTCAAAATAAATTATATTATTTTCAAATTTAATTAATTTATTTTAAAATTAAATTAAATTATTTTCAAATTAAATTAAATTATTTTCAAATTAAATTTTATTATTTTCAAATTAAATTAAGTTATTTTCAAATTAAATTAAATAATTTTCAAATTGAATTATATTTTTTTTAAATTAAAATAAATTATTTTCAAATTAAATTAAATTATTTTCAAATTAAATTAAATTATTTTCAAATTAAATAATATTATTTTCAAATTAAGTTAAATTATTTTCAAACTAAATTATATTATTTTTAAATTAAAGTATATTATTATCAAATTATATTAAATTATTTTCAAATTAAATTAAATTATTTTCAAATTAATTTAAATTATTTTCAAATTAAATTATATTATTTTCAAAATAAATTAAATTATTTTCAAATTAGATTAAATTATTTTCAAATTAAATTATATTATTTTCAAATTAAATTAAATTATTTTCAAATTAAATTAAATTATTTTCAAATTAAATTATATTATTTTCAAATGAAATAAAATTATTTTCAAATTAAATTATATTATTTTCAAATTAAATGAAATTATTTTCAAATTAAATTAAATTATTTTCAAATTAATTTAAATTATTTTCAAATAAAATTATATTATTTTTAAGTTAAATAAAATTATTTTCAAATTAAATTAAATTATTTACAAACTAAATTATATTATTTTCAATAAAATTATATTATTTTTAAATTAAATTTTTTTCAAATTAAATTAAATTTTTTTCAAATTAAATTATATTATTTTCAAATTAAATTATATTATTTTCAAATTAAATTACATTATTTTCAAATTAAATTAAATTATTTTTAAATTTAATTATATTATTTTCAAAATAAAGTAAATTATTTTCAAATTAGATTAAATTATTTTCAAATTAAATTATATTATTTTCAAATTAAATTAAATTATTTTCAAATTAAATTAAATTATTTTCAAATTAAATTATATTATTTTCAAATTAAATTATATTATTTTCAAATTAAATTACATTATTTTCAAATTAAATTAAATTATTTTCAAATTTAATTAAATTATTTTCAAATTAAATTAAATTATTTTCAAATTATATTATATAATTTTCAAATTAAATTAAATTATTTTCAAATTAAATTATTTTTTTTTCAAATTAAATTAAATTATTTTTAAATTAAATTATATTATTTTTAAATTAAATTAAATTATTTTCAAATAAAATTATATTATTTTTAAATTAAATTAAATTATTTTCAAATTTAATTAAATTTATTTCAAATTAAATTGTTTTATTTTCAAATTAAATTAAATTATTTTCAAATTAAATTATGTTATTTTCAAATTAAATAAATATATTTTCTAATTTAATTAAATTATTTTCAAATTAAATTATATTATTTTCAAATTAAATTATATTTTCTTCAAAATAAATTATATTATTTTCAAATTTAATTAATTTATTTTCAAATTAAATTAAATTATTTTCAAATTAAATTATATTATTTTTAAATTAAATTAAATTATTTTCAAATTAAATTAAATTATTTTCAAATTAATTTAAATTATTTTCAAAATAAATTAAATTATTTTTAAATTTAATTAAATTATTTTCAAATTAAATTATATTATTTTCAAATTATATTAAATTATTTTCAAATTAAATTAAATTATTTTTAAATTAAATTATATTATTTTCAAATGAAATAAAATTATTTTCAAATTAAATTAATTTATTTTCAAATTAAATTAAATTATTTTCAAATTAAATTATATTATTTTCAAATTAAATTAAATTATTTTCAAATTAAATTAAATTATTTTCCAATTAAATTATATTATTTTCAAATAAAATTACATTATTTTCCAATGAAATTAAACTATTTTCAAATTTAATTAAATTATTTTCAAATTAAATTATATTATTTTCAAATTATATTATATAATTTTCAAATTAAATTAAATTATTTTTAAATTAAATTATATTATTTTCAAATTAAATTAAATTACTTTTAAATTAAATTAAATTATTTTCAAATTAAATGAAATTATTTTTAAATTAAATTAAAATATTTTCAAATTAAATTAAATTATTTTCAAATTAAATTATTTTTTTTTCAAATTAAATTAAATTATTTTCAAATTAAATTTTATTATTTTCAAATTAAATTAAGTTATTTTCAAATTAAATTAAATAATTTTCAAATTGAATTATATTTTTTTTAAATTAAAATAAATTATTTTCAAATTAAATTAAATTATTTTCAAATTAAATTAAATTATTTTCAAATTAAATAATATTATTTTCAAATTAAGTTAAATTATTTTCAAACTAAATTATATTATTTTTAAATTAAAGTATATTATTATCAAATTATATTAAATTATTTTCAAATTAAATTAAATTATTTTCAAATTAATTTAAATTATTTTCAAATTAAATTATATTATTTTCAAAATAAATTAAATTATTTTCAAATTAGATTAAATTATTTTCAAATTAAATTATATTATTTTCAAATTAAATTAAATTATTTTCAAATTAAATTAAATTATTTTCAAATTAAATTATATTATTTTCAAATGAAATAAAATTATTTTCAAATTAAATTATATTATTTTCAAATTAAATGAAATTATTTTCAAATTAAATTAAATTATTTTCAAATTAATTTAAATTATTTTCAAATAAAATTATATTATTTTTAAGTTAAATAAAATTATTTTCAAATTAAATTAAATTATTTACAAACTAAATTATATTATTTTCAATAAAATTATATTATTTTTAAATTAAATTTTTTTCAAATTAAATTAAATTTTTTTCAAATTAAATTATATTATTTTCAAATTAAATTATATTATTTTCAAATTAAATTACATTATTTTCAAATTAAATTAAATTATTTTTAAATTTAATTATATTATTTTCAAAATAAAGTAAATTATTTTCAAATTAGATTAAATTATTTTCAAATTAAATTATATTATTTTCAAATTAAATTAAATTATTTTCAAATTAAATTAAATTATTTTCAAATTAAATTATATTATTTTCAAATTAAATTATATTATTTTCAAATTAAATTACATTATTTTCAAATTAAATTAAATTATTTTCAAATTTAATTAAATTATTTTCAAATTAAATTAAATTATTTTCAAATTATATTATATAATTTTCAAATTAAATTAAATTATTTTCAAATTAAATTATTTTTTTTTCAAATTAAATTAAATTATTTTTAAATTAAATTATATTATTTTTAAATTAAATTAAATTATTTTCAAATAAAATTATATTATTTTTAAATTAAATTAAATTATTTTCAAATTTAATTAAATTTATTTCAAATTAAATTGTTTTATTTTCAAATTAAATTAAATTATTTTCAAATTAAATTATGTTATTTTCAAATTAAATAAATATATTTTCTAATTTAATTAAATTATTTTCAAATTAAATTATATTATTTTCAAATTAAATTATATTTTCTTCAAAATAAATTATATTATTTTCAAATTTAATTAATTTATTTTCAAATTAAATTAAATTATTTTCAAATTAAATTATATTATTTTTAAATTAAATTAAATTATTTTCAAATTAAATTAAATTATTTTCAAATTAATTTAAATTATTTTCAAAATAAATTAAATTATTTTTAAATTTAATTAAATTATTTTCAAATTAAATTATATTATTTTCAAATTATATTAAATTATTTTCAAATTAAATTAAATTATTTTTAAATTAAATTATATTATTTTCAAATGAAATAAAATTATTTTCAAATTAAATTAATTTATTTTCAAATTAAATTAAATTATTTTCAAATTAAATTATATTATTTTCAAATTAAATTAAATTATTTTCAAATTAAATTAAATTATTTTCCAATTAAATTATATTATTTTCAAATAAAATTACATTATTTTCCAATTAAATTAAACTATTTTCAAATTTAATTAAATTATTTTCAAATTAAATTATATTATTTTCAAATTATATTATATAATTTTCAAATTAAATTAAATTATTTTTAAATTAAATTATATTATTTTCAAATTAAATTAAATTACTTTTAAATTAAATTAAATTATTTTCAAATTAAATGAAATTATTTTTAAATTAAATTAAAATATTTTCAAATTAAATTGAATTATTTTCAAATAAAAAAAAATATTTTCAAATTAAATTAAATTATTTTTAAATTCAATTAAAATAAATTATTTTCAAATTAAATTTAATTATTTTCAATTTAAGTTAAAATATTTTTAAATTTAATTAAATTAAATTATTTTCGAATTAAATTGAATTATTTTTCAATTTAATTAAATTAAATTATTTTCAAATTAATTTAAATTATTTTCAAATTAAATTGAGTTATTTTCAAATTAAATTAAATTATTTTCAAATTAAATTAAATTATTTTTAAATTTAATTAAATTAAATTTTCAAATCAAATTAAATTATGTTCAAATTAAATTAAATTATTTTTCAATTAAATTAAATTATTTTCAAATTAAATTAAATTATTTTCAAAATAAATTAAATTATTTTTAAATTAAATTAAATAATTTTCAAATTAAATTATTTTCAAATTAAATTAAATTATTTTCAAATTAAATAATATTATTTTCAAATTAAGTTAATTTATTTTCAAACTAAATTATAATATTTTTAAATTAAAGTATATTATTTTCAAATTAAATTAAATTATTTTCAAATTAAATTAAATTATTTACAAACTAAATTATATTATTTTCAATAAAATTATATTATTTTTAAATTAAATTAAATTATTTTCACCTTTAATTAAATTATTTTCAAATTAAATTAAATTTTTTTCAAATTAAATTATATTATTTTCAAATTAAATTAAATTATTTTCAAAAAAAATTATATTATTTTTAAATTAAATAAAATTATTTTCAAATTTAATTAAATTATTTACAAACTAAATTATATTATTTTCAATAAAATTATATTATTTTTAAATTAAAGTATATTATTTTCAAATTAAATTAAATTATTTTCAAATTAAATTATATTATTTTCAAATTAAATTAAATTATTTTCAAATTAAATTAAATTATTTACAAACTAAATTATATTATTTTCAATAAAATTATATTATTTTTAAATTAAATTAAATTATTTTCACCTTTAATTAAATTATTTTCAAATTAAATTAAATTTTTTTCAAATTAAATTATATTATTTTCAAATTAAATTAAATTATTTTCAAATTAAATTCTTTTCAAATTCAATGAAATCATTTTCAAATTAAATTATATTATTTTCAAATTAAATTACATTATTTTCAAATTAAATTAAATTATTTTCAAATTCAAATAAATTATTTACAAATTAAATTAAATTATTTTCAAATTAAATTATCTTATTTTCAAATTAAATTAAATTATTTTCAAAATAAATTATATTATTTTCAAATTAAGTTAAATTATTTTCAAATTAAAATAAATTATTTTCAAATTAAATTAAATTATTTTCAAATTAAATTATACTATTTTCTAATTAAATGAAATTATTTTTAAATTAAATTATATTATTTTTAAATTGAATTTAATTATTTTCAAATTAAATTAAATTATTTTCAAATTAAATTATATTATTTTCTAATTAAATTAAATTATTTTTAAATTAAAATATATTATTTTCAAATTAAATTTAATTATTTTCAAATTAAATTAAATTATTTTCAAATTAAATTATATTATTTTCAAATTAAATTATATTATTTTCAAATTAATTTTCTTTCAAATTAAATTATTTTGAAATTTATTTAAATTATTTTGAAATTTAATTAAATTAATTTCAAATTAAACTATATTATTTTCAAATTAAAATTAAATTATTATCAAATTAAATTATATTATTTTCAAATTAAATTAAATTATTTTTAAATTAAATTAAATTATAATCAAATTAAATTATATTATTTTCAAATTAAATTAAATTATTTTCAAATTAAATTATTTTTAAATTAAATTATATTATTTTCAAATTAAATTAAATTTTATTCAAATTAAATTATATTATTTTCAAATTAAATTAAATTATTTTCAAATTAAATTCTTTTCAAATTAAATGAAATCATTTTCAAATTAAATTATATTATTTTCAAATTAAATTACATTATTCTCAAATTGAATAAAATTATTTTCAAATTTAATTAAATTATTTACAAATTAAATTAAATTATTTTCAAATTAAATTATCTTATTTTCAAATTAAATTAAATTATTTTCAAATTAAAATAAATAATTTTCAAATTAAATTAAATTATTTTTAATTTAAAGTAAATTATTTTTAAATTAAATTAAATTATTTTCAAATTAAATTAAATTATTTTCAAATTTAATTAAATAATTTTCAAATTTAATTATATTATTTTCAAATTAAAATAAATTATTTTCAAATTAAATTAAATTATTTTCAAATTTAATTATACTATTTTCTAATTAAATTAAATTATTTTTAAATTAAATTATATTATTTTTAAATTAAATTTAATTATTTTCAAATTAAATTAAATTATTTTCAAATTAAATTATATTATTTTCTAATTAAATTAAATTATTTTTAAATTAAAATATATTATTTTCAAATTAAATTTAATTATTTTCAAATTAAATTAAATTATTTTCAAATTTAATTAAATTATTTACAAATTAAATTAAATTATTTTCAAATTAAATTATCTTATTTTCAAATTAAATTAAATTATTTTCAAATTAAATTATATTATTTTCAAATTAAATTATTTTCAAATTAAAATAAATTATTTTCAAATTAAATTAAATTATTTTCAAATTAAATTATATTATTTTCAAATTAAATTATATTATTTTCAAATTAATTTTCTTTGAAATTAAATTATATTATTTTCAAATTAAATTAAATTATTTTCAAATTAAATTATATTATTTTCAAATTAAATTAAATTATTTTCAAATTAAATTAAATTATTTTCAAATTAAATTATATTATTTTAAAATTAAATTATATTATTTTTAAATTAAATTATATTATTTTCAAATTAAATTATTTTCAAATTAAAATAAATTATTTTCAAATTAAATTAAATTATTTTCAAATTAAATTATATTATTTTCAAATTAAATTAAATTATTTTCAAATTAAATTATATTATTTTCAAATTAAAATAAATTATTTTCAAATTAAATTACATTATTTTCAAAATAAAATAAATTATTTTCAAATTTAATTAAATTATTTTGAAATTTAATTAAATTATTTTCAAATCAAACTATATTATTTTCAAATTAAATTAAATTATTTTCAAATTAAATTATATTATTTTCAAAATAAAATAAATTATTTTCAAATTAAATTAAATTATTTTCAAATTTAAATAAATTATTTCTAAATTAAATTATATTATTTTCAAATTAAATTAAATTATTTTCAAATTAAATTATATTATTTTCAAATTAAATTAAATTATTTTCAAATTAAATTAAATTATTTTCAAATCCAATTAAATTATTTTCAAATAAAATTATATTATTTTTAAATTAAATAAAAATATTTTCAAATTAAATTAAATTATTTTCAAATTAAATTAAATTATTTTCAAATTAAATTAAATTATTTACAAACTAAATTATATTATTTTCAATAAAATTATATTATTTTTAAATTAAATTAAATTATTTTCAACTTTAATTAAATTATTTATCAAATTAAATTAATATTTTTTTAAATTAAATTATATTATTTTCAAATTAAATTATATTATTTTCAAATTAAATTAAATTATTTTCAAATAAAATTAAATTATTTTCAATTTAAATTACATTATTTTCAATTAAATTATATTATTTTCAAATTAATTTTCTTTCAAATTAAATTATATTATTTTCAAATTAAATTATATTATTTTCAAATTAAATTAAATTATTTTGAAATTTAATTAAATTATTTTGAATTTTAATTAAATTATTTTCAAATTAAATTAAATTACTTTCAAATTAAATTATATTATTTTCAAACTAAATAAAAGTATTTTCAAATTAAATTATATTATTTTCTAAATAAATTAAATTATTTTTAAATTAAATTAAATAATTTTCAAATTAAATTATTTTCAAATTAAATTAAATTATTTTCAAAATAAATAATATTATTTTCAAATTAAGTTAATTTATTTTCAAACTAAATTATATTATTTTTAAATTAAAGTATATTATTTTCAAATTAAATTAAATTATTTTCAAATTAAATTAAATTATTTACAAACTAAATTATATTATTTTCAATAAAATTATATTATTTTTAAATTAAATTAAATTATTTTCACCTTTAATTAAATTATTTTCAAATTAAATTAAATTTTTTTCAAATTAAATTATATTATTTTCAAATTAAATTAAATTATTTTCAAATAAAATTATATTATTTTCTAATTAAATTAAATTATTTTTAAATTAAAATATATTATTTTCAAATTAAATTTAATTATTTTCAAATTAAATTAAATTATTTTCAAATTAAATTATATTATTTTCAAATTAAATTATATTATTTTCAAATTAATTTTCTTTCAAATTAAATTATTTTGAAATTTATTTAAATTATTTTGAAATTTAATTAAATTAATTTCAAATTAAACTATATTATTTTCAAATTAAAATTAAATTATTATCAAATTAAATTATATTATTTTCAAATTAAATTAAATTATTTTTAAATTAAATTAAATTATAATCAAATTAAATTATATTATTTTCAAATTAAATTAAATTATTTTCAAAATAAATTATTTTTAAATTAAATTATATTATTTTCAAATTAAATTAAATTTTTTTCAAATTAAATTATATTATTTTCAAATTAAATTAAATTATTTTCAAATTAAATTCTTTTCAAATTAAATGAAATCATTTTCAAATTAAATTATATTATTTTCAAATTAAATTACATTATTTTCAAATTGAATAAAATTATTTTCAAATTCAATTAAATTATTTACAAATTAAATTAAATTATTTTCAAATTAAATTATCTTATTTTCAAATTAAATTAAATTATTTTCAAATTAAAATAAATAATTTTCAAATTAAATTAAATTATTTTTAATTTAAATTAATTTATTTTTAAATTAAATTAAATTATTTTCAAATTAAATTAAATTATTTTCAAATTTAATTAAATAATTTTCAAATTTAATTATATTATTTTCAAATTAAAATAAATTATTTTCAAATTAAATTAAATTATTTTCAAATTTAATTATACTATTTTCTAATTAAATTAAATTATTTTTAAATTAAATTATATTATTTTTAAATTAAATTTAATTATTTTCAAATTAAATTAAATTATTTTCAAATTAAATTATATTATTTTCTAATTAAATTAAATTATTTTTAAATTAAAATATATTATTTTCAAATTAAATTTAATTATTTTCAAATTAAATTAAATTATTTTCAAATTTAATTAAATTATTTACAAATTAAATTAAATTATTTTCAAATTAAATTATCTTATTTTCAAATTAAATTAAATTATTTTCAAATTAAATTAAATTATTTTGAAATTTAATTAAATTATTTTGAATTTTAATTAAATTATTTTCAAATTAAATTAAATTATTTTTAAATTAAATTATATTATTTTTAAATTAAATTTAATTATTTTCAAATTAAATTAAATTATTTTCAAATTAAATTATATTATTTTCTAATTAAATTAAATTATTTTTAAATTAAAATATATTATTTTCAAATTAAATTTAATTATTTTCAAATTAAATTAAATTATTTTCAAATTTAATTAAATTATTTACAAATTAAATTAAATTATTTTCAAATTAAATTATCTTATTTTCAAATTAAATTAAATTATTTTCAAATTAAATTAAATTATTTTGAAATTTAATTAAATTATTTTGAATTTTAATTAAATTATTTTCAAATTAAATTAAATTTTTTTCAAATTAAATTATATTATTTTCAAATTAAATTAAATTATTTTCAAAAAAAATTATATTATTTTTAAATTAAATAAAATTATTTTCAAATTTAATTAAATTATTTACAAACTAAATTATATTATTTTCAAATTAAATTAAATTATTTTCAAATAAAATTAAATTATTTTCAATTTAAATTACATTATTTTCAATTAAATTAAATTATTTTCAAATTAAATTATCTTATTTTCAAATTAAATTAAATTATTTTCAAAATAAATTATATTATTTTCAAATTAAGTTAAATTATTTTCAAATTAAAATAAATTATTTTCAAATTAAATTAAATTATTTTCAAATTAAATTATACTATTTTCTAATTAAATGAAATTATTTTTAAATTGAATTTAATTATTTTCAAATTAAATTAAATTATTTTCAAATTAAATTATATTATTTTCTAATTAAATTAAATTATTTTTAAATTAAAATATATTATTTTCAAATTAAATTTAATTATTTTCAAATTAAATTAAATTATTTTCAAATTAAATTATATTATTTTCAAATTAAATTATATTATTTTCAAATTAATTTTCTTTCAAATTAAATTATTTTGAAATTTATTTAAATTATTTTGAAATTTAATTAAATTAATTTCAAATTAAACTATATTATTTTCAAATTAAAATTAAATTATTATCAAATTAAATTATATTATTTTCAAATTAAATTAAATTATTTTTAAATTAAATTAAATTATAATCAAATTAAATTATATTATTTTCAAATTAAATTAAATTATTTTCAAATTAAATTATTTTTAAATTAAATTATATTATTTTCAAATTAAATTAAATTTTATTCAAATTAAATTATATTATTTTCAAATTAAATTAAATTATTTTCAAATTAAATTCTTTTCAAATTAAATGAAATCATTTTCAAATTAAATTATATTATTTTCAAATTAAATTACATTATTTTCAAATTGAATAAAATTATTTTCAAATTTAATTAAATTATTTACAAATTAAATTAAATTATTTTCAAATTAAATTATCTTATTTTCAAATTAAATTAAATTATTTTCAAATTAAAATAAATAATTTTCAAATTAAATTAAATTATTTTTAATTTAAAGTAAATTATTTTTAAATTAAATTAAATTATTTTCAAATTAAATTAAATTATTTTCAAATTTAATTAAATAATTTTCAAATTTAATTATATTATTTTCAAATTAAAATAAATTATTTTCAAATTAAATTAAATTATTTTCAAATTTAATTATACTATTTTCTAATTAAATTAAATTATTTTTAAATTAAATTATATTATTTTTAAATTAAATTTAATTATTTTCAAATTAAATTAAATTATTTTCAAATTAAATTAAATTATTTTCAAATTAAATTAAATTATTTTTAAATTAAAATATATTATTTTCAAATTAAATTTAATTATTTTCAAATTAAATTAAATTATTTTCAAATTTAATTAAATTATTTACAAATTAAATTAAATTATTTTCAAATTAAATTATCTTATTTTGAAATTAAATTAAATTATTTTCAAATTAAATTATATTATTTTCAAATTTAATAAAATTAGTTTCAAATTAAAATAAATTATTTTCAAATTAAATTAAATTATTTTCAAATTAAATTATATTATTTTCAAATTAAATTATATTATTTTCAATTTAATTTTCTTTGAAATTAAATTATATTATTTTCAAATTAAATTAAATTATTTTCAAATTAAATTATATTATTTTCAAATTAAATTAAATTATTTTCAAATTAAATTAAATTATTTTCAAATTAAATTATATTATTTTAAAATTAAATTAAATTATTTTCAAATTAAATTATATTATTTTCAAATTAAATTATTTTCAAATTAAAATAAATTATTTTCAAATTAAATTAAATTATTTTCAAATTAAATTATATTATTTTCAAATTAAATTAAATTATTTTCAAATTAAATTATATTATTTTCAAATTAAAATAAATTATTTTCAAATTAAATTACATTATTTTCAAAATAAAATAAATTATTTTCAAATTTAATTAAATTATTTTGAAATTTAATTAAATTATTTTCAAATCAAACTATATTATTTTCAAATTAAATTAAATTATTTTCAAATTAAATTATATTATTTTCAAAATAAAATTAATTATTTTCAAATTAAATTAAATTATTTTCAAATTTAAATAAATTATTTCTAAATTAAATTATATTATTTTCAAATTAAATTAAATTATTTTCAAATTAAATTATATTATTTTCAAATTAAATTAAATTATTTTCAAATTAAATTAAATTATTTTCAAATCCAATTAAATTATTTTCAAATAAAATTATATTATTTTTAAATTAAATAAAAATATTTTCAAATTAAATTAAATTATTTTCAAATTAAATTAAATTATTTTCAAATTAAATTAAATTATTTACAAACTAAATTATATTATTTTCAATAAAATTATATTATTTTTAAATTAAATTAAATTATTTTCAACTTTAATTAAATTATTTTCAAATTAAATTAATATTTTTTTAAATTAAATTATATTATTTTCAAATTAAATTATATTATTTTCAAATTAAATTAAATTATTTTCAAATAAAATTAAATTATTTTCAATTTAAATTACATTATTTTCAATTAAATTATATTATTTTCAAATTAATTTTCTTTCAAATTAAATTATATTATTTTCAAATTAAATTATATTATTTTCAAATTAAATTAAATTATTTTGAAATTTAATTAAATTATTTTGAATTTTAATTAAATTATTTTCAAATTAAATTAAATTATTTTCAAATTAAATTATATTATTTTCAAACTAAATAAAAGTATTTTCAAATTAAATTATATTATTTTCTAAATAAATTAAATTATTTTTAAATTAAATTAAATAATTTTCAAATTAAATTATTTTCAAATTAAATTAAATTATTTTCAAAATAAATAATATTATTTTCAAATTAAGTTAATTTATTTTCAAACTAAATTATATTATTTTTAAATTAAAGTATATTATTTTCAAATTAAATTAAATTATTTTCAAATTAAATTAAATTATTTACAAACTAAATTATATTATTTTCAATAAAATTATATTATTTTTAAATTAAATTAAATTATTTTCACCTTTAATTAAATTATTTTCAAATTAAATTAAATTTTTTTCAAATTAAATTATATTATTTTCAAATTAAATTAAATTATTTTCAAAAAAAATTAAATTATTTTTAAATTAAATAAAATTATTTTCAAATTTAATTAAATTATTTACAAACTAAATTATATTATTTTCAATAAAATTATATTATTTTTAAATTAAAGTATATTATTTTCAAATTAAATTAAATTATTTTCAAATTAAATTATATTATTTTCAAATTAAATTAAATTATTTTCAAATTAAATTAAATTATTTTCAAATCCAATTAAATTATTTTCAAATAAAATTATATTATTTTTAAATTAAATAAAAATATTTTCAAATTAAATTAAATTATTTTCAAATTAAATTAAATTATTTTCAAATTAAATTAAATTATTTACAAACTAAATTATATTATTTTCAATAAAATTATATTATTTTTAAATTAAATTAAATTATTTTCACCTTTAATTAAATTATTTTCAAATTAAATAAAATTTTTTTCAAATTAAATTATATTATTTTCGAATTAAATTAAATTATTTTCAAAAAAAATTATATTATTTTTAAATTAAATAAAATTTTCAAATTTAATTAAATTATTTACAAACTAAATTATATTATTTTCAATAAAATTATATTATTTTTAAATTAAATTAAATTATTTTCAACTTTAATTAAATTATTTTCAAATTAAATTAATATTTTTTTAAATTAAATTATATTATTTTCAAATTAAATTATATTATTTTCAAATTAAATTAAATTATTTTCAAATAAAATTAAATTATTTTCAATTTAAATTACATTATTTTCAAATTAAATTATATTATTTTCAAATTAATTTTCTTTCAAATTAAATTATATTATTTTCAAATTAAATTATATTATTTTCAAATTAAATTAAATTATTTCCAAAAAAAATTATATTATTTTTAAATTAAATAAAATTATTTTCAAATTTAATTAAATTATTTACAAACTAAATTATATTATTTTCAATAAAATTATATTATTTTTAAATTAAATTAAATTATTTTCAACTTTAATTAAATTATTTTCAAATTAAATTAATATTTTTTTAAATTAAATTATATTATTTTCAAATTAAATTATATTATTTTCAAATTAAATTAAATTATTTTCAAATAAAATTAAATTATTTTCAATTTAAATTACATTATTTTCAAATTAAATTATATTATTTTCAAATTAATTTTCTTTCAAATTAAATTATATTATTTTCAAATTAAATTATATTATTTTTAAATTAAATTAAATTATTTTCAAAAAAAATTATATTATTTTTAAATTAAATAAAATTATTTTCAAATTTAATTAAATTATTTACAAACTAAATTATATTATTTTCAATAAAATTATATTATTTTTAAATTAAATTAAATTATTTTCAACTTTAATTAAATTATTTTCAAATTAAATTAATATTTTTTTAAATTAAATTATATTATTTTCAAATTAAATTATATTATTTTCAAATTAAATTAAATTATTTTCAAATAAAATTAAATTATTTTCAATTTAAATTACATTATTTTCAAATTAAATTATATTATTTTCAAATTAATTTTCTTTCAAATTAAATTATATTATTTTCAAATTAAATTATATTAATTTCAAATTAAATTAAATTATTTTGAAATTTAATTAAATCATTTTGAATTTTAATTAAATTATTTTCAAATTAAACTATATTATTTTCAAATTAAATTAAATTATTTTCAAATTAAATTATATTATTTTCAAACTAAATTAAAGTATTTTCAAATTAAATTATATTATTTTCAAAATAAATTAAATTATTTTTAAATTAAATTAAATAATTTTCAAATTAAATTATTTTCAAATTAAATTAAATTATTTTCAAATTAAATAATATTATTTTCAAATTAAGTTAATTTATTTTCAAACTAAATTATATTATTTTTAAATTAAAGTATATTATTTTCAAATTAAATTAAATTATTTTCAAATTAAATTATATTATTTTCAAATTAAATTAAATTATTTTCAAATTAAATTAAAAATTTACAAACTAAATTATATTATTTTCAATAAAATTATATTATTTTTAAATTAAATTAAATTATTTTCAAAAAAAATTATATTATTTTTAAATTAAATAAAATTATTTTCAAATTTAATTAAATTATTTACAAACTAAATTATATTATTTTCAATAAAATTATATTATTTTTAAATTAAATTAAATTATTTTCAACTTTAATTAAATTATTTTCAAATTAAATTAATATTTTTTTAAATTAAATTATATTATTTTCAAATTAAATTAAATTATTTTCAAATTAAATTATATTATTTTCAAACTAAATTAAAGTATTTTCAATTTAAATTATATTATTTTCAAAATAAATTAAATTATTTTTAAATTAAATTAAATAATTTTCAAATTAAATTATTTTCAAATTAAATTAAATTATTTTCAAATTAAATAATTTTCAAATTAAATTATTTTCAAATTAAATTAAATTATTTTCAAATTAAATAATATTATTTTCAAATTAGGTTAATTTATTTTCAAACTAAATTACATTATTTTTAAATTAAAGTATATTATTTTCAAATTAAATTAAATTATTTTCAAATTAAATTATATTATTTTCAAATTAAATTAAATTATTTTCAAATTAAATTATTTTATTTTCAAATTAAATTAAATTATTTTCAAATTAAATTATATTATTTTCAAATTAAATTAAATTATTTTCAAATTAAATTAAAATATTTTTAATTTAAATAAAATTAGTTTCAAATTAAATTATATTATTTTCAAATTAAATTAAATTATTTTCAAATTATATTAAATAATTTTCAAATTAAATTAAATTATTTTCAAATTAAATTAAATTATTTTCAAAATAAATTATATTATTTTCAAATTAAATTAAATTAATTTCAAATTAAATTAAATTATTTTCACATTAAATTATATTATTTTCAAATTAAATTAAATTATTTTCAAATTAAATTAAATTATTTTCAAATTAAATTATATTATTTTCAAATTAAATTAAATTATTTTCAAATTAAATTATTTTCAAATTAAATTAAATTATTTTCAAATTAAATAATATTATTTTCAAAATAAGTTAATTTATTTTCAAACTAAATTATATTATTTTTAAATTAAAGTGTATTATTTTCAAATTAAATTAAATTATTTTCAAATTAAATTAAATTATTATCAAACTAAATTATATTATTTTCAAATTAAATTAAATTATTTTCAAATTAAATTATTTTCAAATTAAATTATGTTATTTTCAAATTAAATTAAATTATTTTCAAATTAAATTATATCATTTTCAAATTAAATTAAATTATTTTCAAATTAAATTCTTTTCAAATTAAATGACATCATTTTCAAATTAAATTATATTATTTCCAAATTAAATTACATTATTTTCAAATTAAATTAAATTATTTTCAAATTTAATTAAATTATTTACAAATTAAATTAAATTATTTTCAAATTAAATTATCTTATTTTCAAATTAAATTAAATTATTTTCAAATTAAATTATATTATTTTCAAATTAAATTAAATTATTTTCAAATTAAAATAAATAATTTTCAAATTAAATTAAATTATTTTTAATTTAAATTAAATTATTTTCAAATTAAATTATATTATTTTCAAATTAAATTGAATTATTTTCAAATTATATTAAATAATTTTCGAATTAAATTATATTATTTTCAAATTAAAATAAATTATTTTCAAATTAAATTAAATTATTTTTAAATTAAATTAAATTATTTTCAAATTAAATTATACTATTTTCTAATTAAATTAAATTATTTTTAAATTAAATTATATTATTTTTAAATTAAATTTAATTATTTTCAAATTAAATTAAATTATTTTCAAATTAAATTATATTATTTTCTAATTAAATTAAATTATTTTTAAATTAAAATATATTATTTTCAAATTAAATTTAATTATTTTCAAATTAAATTAAATTATTTTCAAATTAAATTATATTATTTTCAAATTAATTTTCTTTTAAATTAAATTATATTATTTTTTTTTTAAATTAAATAAAAATATTTTCAAATTAAATTATATTATTTCCAAATTAAATTACATTATTTTCAAATTAAATTAAATTATTTTCAAACTAAATTATATTATTTTCAATAAAATTATATTATTTTTAAATTAAATTAAATTATTTTCATTTATTTTTTTAAATTAAATTATATTATTTTCAAATTAAATTATAATATTTTCAAATTAAATTAAATTATTTTCAAATAAAATTAAATTATTTTCAATTTAAATTACATTATTTTCAAATTAAATTATATTATTTTCAAATTAATTTTCTTTCAAATTAAATTATATTATTTTCAAATTAAATTATATTATTTTCAAATTATACTACATTATTTTCAAATTAAATTATTTTGGAATTTAATTAAATTATTTTGAAATTTAATTAAATTATTTTCAAATTAAACTATATTATTTTCAAATTAAATTAAATTATTTTCAAATTAAATTATATTATTTTCAAACTAAATCAATGTATTTTCAAATTAAATTATATTATTTTCAAAATAAATTAAATTATTTTTAAATTAAATAAAATTATTTTCAAATTAAATTATTTTCAAATTAAATTAAATTATTTTCAAATTAAATAATATTATTTTCAAATTAAGTTAATTTATTTTCAAACTAAATTATATTATTTTTAAATTAAAGTATATTATTTTCAAATTAAATTAAATTATTTTCAAATTAAATTATATTATTTTCAAATTAAATTAAATTATTTTCAAATTAAATTATTTTATTTTCAAATTAAATTAAATTATTTTCAAATTAAATTATATTATTTTCAAATTAAATTAAATTATTTTCAAATTAAATTAAATTATTTTAAAATTAAATTATAATATTTTCAAATTAAATTAAATTATTTTCAAAATAAATTATATTATTTTCAAATTAAATTAAATTAATTTTAAATTAAATTAAATTATTTTCACATTAAATTATATTATTTTCAAATTAAATTAAATTATTTTCAAATTAAATTAAATTATTTTCAAATTAAATAATATTATTTTCAAATTAAGTTAATTTATTTTCAAACTAAATTATATTATTTTTAAATTAAAGTATATTATTTTCAAATTAAATTAAATTATTTTCAAATTAAATTATATTATTTTCAAATTAAATTAAATTATTTTCAAATTAAATTAAAAATTTACAAACTAAATTATATTATTTTCAATAAAATTATATTATTTTTAAATTAAATTAAATTATTTTCAAAAAAAATTATATTATTTTAAAATTAAATAAAATTATTTTCAAATTTAATTAAATTATTTACAAACTAAATTATATTATTTTCAATAAAATTATATTATTTTTAAATTAAATTAAATTATTTTCAACTTTAATTAAATTATTTTCAAATTAAATTAATATTTTTTTAAATTAAATTATATTATTTTCAAATTAAATTAAATTATTTTCAAATTAAATTATATTATTTTCAAACTAAATTAAAGTATTTTCAATTTAAATTATATTATTTTCAAAATAAATTAAATTATTTTTAAATTAAATTAAATAATTTTCAAATTAAATTATTTTCAAATTAAATTAAATTATTTTCAAATTAAATAATTTTCAAATTAAATTATTTTCAAATTAAATTAAATTATTTTCAAATTAAATAATATTATTTTCAAATTAGGTTAATTTATTTTCAAACTAAATTACATTATTTTTAAATTAAAGTATATTATTTTCAAATTAAATTAAATTATTTTCAAATTAAATTATATTATTTTCAAATTAAATTAAATTATTTTCAAATTAAATTATTTTATTTTCAAATTAAATTAAATTATTTTCAAATTAAATTATATTATTTTCAAATTAAATTAAATTATTTTCAAATTAAATTAAAATATTTTTAATTTAAATAAAATTAGTTTCAAATTAAATTATATTATTTTCAAATTAAATTAAATTATTTTCAAATTATATTAAATAATTTTCAAATTAAATTAAATTATTTTCAAATTAAATTAAATTATTTTCAAAATAAATTATATTATTTTCAAATTAAATTAAATTAATTTCAAATTAAATTAAATTATTTTCACATTAAATTATATTATTTTCAAATTAAATTAAATTATTTTCAAATTAAATTAAATTATTTTCAAATTAAATTATATTATTTTCAAATTAAATTAAATTATTTTCAAATTAAATTATTTTCAAATTAAATTAAATTATTTTCAAATTAAATAATATTATTTTCAAAATAAGTTAATTTATTTTCAAACTAAATTATATTATTTTTAAATTAAAGTGTATTATTTTCAAATTAAATTAAATTATTTTCAAATTAAATTAAATTATTATCAAACTAAATTATATTATTTTCAAATTAAATTAAATTATTTTCAAATTAAATTATTTTCAAATTAAATTATGTTATTTTCAAATTAAATTAAATTATTTTCAAATTAAATTATATCATTTTCAAATTAAGTTAATTTATTTTCAAACTAAATTATATTATTTTTAAATTAAAGTATATTATTTTCAAATTAAATTAAATTATTTTCAAATTAAATTATATTATTTTCAAATTAAATTAAATTATTTTCAAATTAAATTATTTTATTTTCAAATTAAATTAAATTATTTTCAAATTAAATTATATTATTTTCAAATTAAATTAAATTATTTTCAAATTAAATTAAATTATTTTAAAATTAAATTATAATATTTTCAAATTAAATTAAATTATTTTCAAAATAAATTATATTATTTTCAAATTAAATTAAATTAATTTTAAATTAAATTAAATTATTTTCACATTAAATTATATTATTTTCAAATTAAATTAAATTATTTTCAAATTAAATTAAATTATTTTCAAATTAAATAATATTATTTTCAAATTAAGTTAATTTATTTTCAAACTAAATTATATTATTTTTAAATTAAAGTATATTATTTTCAAATTAAATTAAATTATTTTCAAATTAAATTATATTATTTTCAAATTAAATTAAATTATTTTCAAATTAAATTAAAAATTTACAAACTAAATTATATTATTTTCAATAAAATTATATTATTTTTAAATTAAATTAAATTATTTTCAAAAAAAATTATATTATTTTTAAATTAAATTAAATTATTTTCAAATTAAATTAAATTATTTACAAACTAAATTATATTATTTTCAATAAAATTATATTATTTTTAAATTAAATTAAATTATTTTCAACTTTAATTAAATTATTTTCAAATTAAATTAATATTTTTTTAAATTAAATTATATTATTTTCAAATTAAATTAAATTATTTTCAAATTAAATTATATTATTTTCAAACTAAATTAAAGTATTTTCAATTTAAATTATATTATTTTCAAAATAAATTAAATTATTTTTAAATTAAATTAAATAATTTTCAAATTAAATTATTTTCAAATTAAATTAAATTATTTTCAAATTAAATAATTTTCAAATTAAATTATTTTCAAATTAAATTAAATTATTTTCAAATTAAATAATATTATTTTCAAATTAGGTTAATTTATTTTCAAACTAAATTACATTATTTTTAAATTAAAGTATATTATTTTCAAATTAAATTAAATTATTTTCAAATTAAATTATATTATTTTCAAATTAAATTAAATTATTTTCAAATTAAATTATTTTATTTTCAAATTAAATTAAATTATTTTCAAATTAAATTATATTATTTTCAAATTAAATTAAATTATTTTCAAATTAAATTAAAATATTTTTAATTTAAATAAAATTAGTTTCAAATTAAATTATATTATTTTCAAATTAAATTAAATTATTTTCAAATTATATTAAATAATTTTCAAATTAAATTAAATTATTTTCAAATTAAATTAAATTATTTTCAAAATAAATTATATTATTTTCAAATTAAATTAAATTAATTTCAAATTAAATTAAATTATTTTCACATTAAATTATATTATTTTCAAATTAAATTAAATTATTTTCAAATTAAATTAAATTATTTTCAAATTAAATTATATTATTTTCAAATTAAATTAAATTATTTTCAAATTAAATTATTTTCAAATTAAATTAAATTATTTTCAAATTAAATAATATTATTTTCAAAATAAGTTAATTTATTTTCAAACTAAATTATATTATTTTTAAATTAAATTATTTTCAAATTAAATTAAATTATTTTCAAATTAAATTAAATTATTATCAAACTAAATTATATTATTTTCAAATTAAATTAAATTATTTTCAAATTAAATTATTTTCAAATTAAATTATGTTATTTTCAAATTAAATTAAATTATTTTCAAATTAAATTATATCATTTTCAAATTAAATTAAATTATTTTCAAATTAAATTCTTTTCAAATTAAATGACATCATTTTCAAATTAAATTATATTATTTCCAAATTAAATTACATTATTTTCAAATTAAATTAAATTATTTTCAAATTTAATTAAATTATTTACAAATTAAATTAAATTATTTTCAAATTAAATTATCTTATTTTCAAATTAAATTAAATTATTTTCAAATTAAATTATATTATTTTCAAATTAAATTAAATTATTTTTAAATTAAAATATATTATTTTCAAATTAAATTTAATTATTTTCAAATTAAATTAAATTATTTTCAAATTAAATTATATTATTTTCAAATTAATTTTCTTTTAAATTAAATTATATTATTTTTTTTTTAAATTAAATAAAAATATTTTCAAATTAAATTAAATTATTTTCAAATTAAATTAAATTATTTTCAAATTAAATTAAATTATTTACAAACTAAATTATATTATTTTCAATAAAATTATATTATTTTTAAATTAAATTAAATTATTTTCATTTATTTTTTTAAATTAAATTATATTATTTTCAAATTAAATTATAATATTTTCAAATTAAATTAAATTATTTTCAAATAAAATTAAATTATTTTCAATTTAAATTACATTATTTTCAAATTAAATTATATTATTTTCAAATTAATTTTCTTTCAAATTAAATTATATTATTTTCAAATTAAATTATATTATTTTCAAATTATACTACATTATTTTCAAATTAAATTATTTTGGAATTTAATTAAATTATTTTGAAATTTAATTAAATTATTTTCAAATTAAACTATATTATTTTCAAATTAAATTAAATTATTTTCAAATTAAATTATATTATTTTCAAACTAAATCAATGTATTTTCAAATTAAATTATATTATTTTCAAAATAAATTAAATTATTTTTAAATTAAATAAAATTATTTTCAAATTAAATTATTTTCAAATTAAATTAAATTATTTTCAAATTAAATAATATTATTTTCAAATTAAGTTAATTTATTTTCAAACTAAATTATATTATTTTTAAATTAAAGTATATTATTTTCAAATTAAATTAAATTATTTTCAAATTAAATTATATTATTTTCAAATTAAATTAAATTATTTTCAAATTAAATTATTTTATTTTCAAATTAAATTAAATTATTTTTAAATTAAATTATATTATTTTCAAATTAAATTAAATTATTTTCAAATTAAATTAAATTATTTTAAAATTAAATTATAATATTTTCAAATTAAATTAAATTATTTTCAAAATAAATTATATTATTTTCAAATTAAATTAAATTAATTTTAAATTAAATTAAATTATTTTCACATTAAATTATATTATTTTCAAATTAAATTAAATTATTTTCAAATTAAATTAAATTATTTTCAAATTAAATTATATTATTTTCAAATTAAATTATTTTCAAATTAAATTATATTATTTTCAAATTAAATTTAATTATTTTTAAATTAAATTAAATTATTTTTAAATTAAATTAAATTATTTTCAAATTAAATTATATTATTTTCAAATTAAATTATATTATTTTCAAATTAAATTAAATTATTTTCAAATTAAATTATATTATTTTCAAATTAAATTAAATCATTTTCAAATTAAATTATATTATTTTCAAATTAAATTAAATTATTTTCAAATTAAATAACATTATTTTCAAATTAAATTAAATTATTTTTAAATTAAATTAAATTATTTTCAAATTAAATTATATTATTTTCAAATTAAATTAAATTATTTTCAAATTAAATTATAATATTTTCAAATTAATTTAAATTATTTTTAAAATAAATTATATTATTTTCAAATTAAATTAAATTAATTTCAAATTAAATTAAATTATTTTCACATTAAATTATATTATTTTCAAATTAAATTAAATTATTTTCAAATTAAATTATATTATTTTCAAATTAAATTAAATTATTTTTAAATTAAATTAAATTATCTTCAAATTAAATTATTTTCAAATTAAATTAAATTATTTTCAAATTAAATAATATTATTTTCAAATTAAGTTAATTTATTTTCAAACTAAATTATATTATTTTTAAATTAAAGTATATTATTTTCAAATTAAATTAAATTATTTTCAAATTAAATTAAATTATTATCAAATTAAATTATATTATTTTCAAATTAAATTAAATTATTTTCAAATTAAATTAAATTATTTTCAAATTAAATTATATTATTTTCAAATTAAATTAAATTATTTTCAAATTAAATTAAATTATATTATTTTCGAATAAAATTAAATTATTTTCAAATTAAATTATATTATTTTCAAATTAAATGAAATTATTTTTAAATTAAATTAAATTATTTTCAAATTAAATTAAATTATTTTCAAATTAAATTATTATATTTTCAAATTAAATTAAATTATTTTCAAATTATAAGAACTATCAAATTAAATTAAATTATTTTTAAAATAAATTATATTATTTTAAAATTAAATTAAATTATTTTCAAATTAAATTAAATTATTTTCAAATTAAATTATATTATTTTCAAATTAAATTATATTATTTCATAATTAAATTATATTATTTTCAAATTAAATTATATTATTTTCAAATTAAATTACATTATTTTCAAATTAAATTAAATTATTTTCAAATTTAATTAAATTATTTTAATATTTAATTAAATTATTTTCAAATTTAACTATATTATTTTCAAATTAAATTAAATTATTTTCAAATTAAATTTTATTATTTTCAAACTAAATTAAATTATTTTCAAATTAAATTATATTATTTTCAAAATAAATTAAATTATTTTCAAAATAAATTAAATTTTTTTCAAATTAAATTAAATTATTTTCAAATTAAATTATATTATTTTCAAATTAAATTAAATTGTTTTCAAAAAAAATTATATTATTGTCAAATTAAATTAAATTATTTTCAAATTAAATTATATTATTTTCAAATTAAATTATATTATTTCATAATTAAATTATATTATTTTCAAATTAAATTATATTATTTTCAAATTAAATTACATTATTTTCAAATTAAATTAAATTATTTTCAAATTTAATTAAATTATTTTAATATTTAATTAAATTATTTTCAAATTTAACTATATTATTTTCAAATTAAATTAAATTATTTTCAAATTAAATTTTATTATTTTCAAACTAAATTAAATTATTTTCAAATTAAATTATATTATTTTCAAAATAAATTAAATTATTTTCAAAATAAATTAAATTTTTTTCAAATTAAATTAAATTATTTTCAAATTAAATTATATTATTTTCAAATTAAATTAAATTATTTTCAAAAAAAATTATATTATTGTCAAATTAAATTAAATTATTTTCAAATTAAATTATATTATTTTCAAATTAAAATAAATTATTTTCAAATTAAATTAAATTATTTTCAAATTAAATTAAATTATTTTCATATAAAATTACATTATTTTTAAATTAATTAAAATTATTTTCAAATTTAATTAAATTATTTTCAAATTAAATTATATTATTTTCAAACTAAATTAAATTATTTTCAAATTAAATTATATTATTTTCAAATTAAATTATTTTTAAATTAAATTATATTATTTTCAAATTAAATTAAATTATTTTCAAATTAAATTAAATTATTTTCAAATTAAATTATTTTTAAATTAAATTATATTATTTTCAAATTAAATTAAATTATTTTCAAATTAAATTATATTATTTTCAAATTAAATGAAATTATTTTCAAATTAAATTAAATTATTTTCAAATTAAATTAAATTATTTTCATATAAAATTACATTATTTTTAAATTAATTAAAATTATTTTCAAATTTAAATAAATTATTTTCAAATTAAATTATATTATTTTCAAACTAAATTAAATTATTTTTAAATTAAATTAAATTATTTTTAAATTAAATTATTTTCAAAATAAATTAAATTAATTTCCATTTAAATAATATTATTTTCAAATTAAGTTAATTTATTTTCAAACTAAATTATATTATTTTTAAATTAAAGTATATTATTTTCAAATTAAATTAAATTATTTTCAAATTAAATTAAATTATTTTCAAATTAAATTATATTATTTTCAAATTAAATTAAATTATTTTCAAATTAAATTAAATTATTTTCAAATTAAATTAAATTATTTTCAAATTAAATTAAATTATTTTTAAATTATATTAACTTTCAAATTAAAGTAAATTATTTTCAAACTAAATTATATTATTTTCAAATTAAATTAAATTATTTTCAAATTAAATTAAATTTTTTTCAAATTAAATTATATTATTTTCAAATTAATTTTCTTTCAAATTAAATTATATTATTTTCAAATTAAATTATATTATTTTCAAATTAAATTACATTATTTTCAAATTAAATTAAATTATTTTCTAATTTAATTAAATTATTTTGAAATTTAATTAAATTATTTTCAAAACAAACTATATTATTTTCAAATTAAATTAAATTATTTTCAAATTAAATTATATTATTTTCTAACTAAATTAAATTATTTTCAAATTAAATTATATTATTTTCAAATTAAATTAAATTATTTTCAAATTAAATTACATTATTTTCAAATTAAATTAAATTATTTTCAATTTAAATTAAATTATTTGCAAATTAAATTATTTTATTTGCAAATTAAATAAAATTATTTTGAAATTAAATTATATTATTTGCAAATTAAGTTAAATTATTTTCAAATTAAATTAAATTATTTTCAAATCCAATTAAATTATTTTCAAATAAAATTATATTATTTTTAAATTAAATAAAAATAAATTCAAATTAAATTAAATTATTTTCAAATTAAATTAAATTATTTTCAAATTAAATTAAATTATTTACAAACTAAATTATATTATTTTCAATAAAATTATATTATTTTTAAATTAAATTAAATTATTTTCAACTTTAATTAAATTATTTTCAAATTAAATTAAATTTTTTTCAAATTAAATTATATTATTTTCAAATTAAATTAAATGATTTTCAAAAAAAATTATATTATTTTTAAATTAAATAAAATTATTTTCAAATTTAATTAAATTATTGACAAACTAAATTATATTATTTTCAATAAAATTATATTATTTTTAAATTAAATTATTTTCAAATTAAATTAAATTATTGTCAAATTAAATAATATTATTTTCAAATTAAGTTAATTTATTTTCAAACTAAATTATATTATTTTTAAATTAAAGTACATTATTTTCAAATTAAATTAAATTATTTTCAAATTAAATTATATTATTTTCAAATTAAATTATATTATTTTTAAATTAAAATAAATTATTTTCGAATTAAATTATATTATTTTCAAATTAAATTAAATTATTTTCAAATTAAATTATTTTATTTTCAAATTAAATTAAATTCTTTTCAAATTAAATTATATTATTTTCAAATTAAATTAAATTATTATCAAATTAAATTATATTATTTTCAAATTAAATTTAATTATTTTTAAATTAAATTTAATTATTTTCAAATTAAATTAAAATATTTTCAAATTAAATTATATTATTTTCAAAATAAATTATATTATTTTAAAATTAAATTAAATTATTTTCAAATTAAATTATATTATTTTCAAATTAAATTAAATTATTTTCAAATTAAATTATATTATTTTCAAATTAAATTAAATTATTTTCAAATTAAATTATATTATTTTCAAATTAAATTAAATTATTTTCAAATTAAATTAAAATATTTTCAAATTAAATTATATTATTTTCAAATTAAATTAAATTATTTTCAAATTAAATTATAATATTTTCAAATTAAATTAAATTATTTTCAAAATAAATTATATTATTTTCAAATTAAATTAAATTAATTTCAAATTAAATTAAATTATTTTCACATTAAATTATATTATTTTCAAATTAAATTATTTTCAAATTAAATTATATTATTTTTAAATTAAATTAAATTATTTTCAAATTAAATTATAATATTTTCAAATTAAATTAAATTATTTTTAAATTAAATTAAATTATTTTCAAATTAAATTATTTTCAAATTAAATTAAATTATTTTCAAATTAAATAATATTATTTTCAAATTAAGTTAATTTATTTTCACACTAAATTATATTATTTTTATATTAAAGTATATTATTTTCAAATTAAATTAAATTATTTTCAAATTAAATTAAATTATTATCAAATTAAATTATATTATTTTCAAATTAAATTAAATTATTTTCAAATTAAATTAAATTATTTTCAAATTAAATTATATTATTTTCAAATTAAATTAAATTATTTTCAAATTAAATTAAATTATATTATTTTTGAATTGAATTAAATTATTTTTAAATTAAATTATATTATTTTCAAATTAAATTAAATTATTTTTAAATTAAATTAAATTATTTTCAAATTAAATTAAATTATTTTCAAATTAAATTATTATATTTTCAAATTAAATTAAATTATTTTCAAATTATATTAACTTTCAAATTAAAATAAATTATTTTCAAATTAAATTATATTATTTTCAAATTAAATTAAATTATTTTCAAATTAAATTAAATTATTTTCAAATTAAATTATATTATTTTCAAATTAAATTATATTATTTTCAAATTAATTTTCTTTCAAATTAAATTATATTATTTTCAAATTAAATTATAATATTATCAAATTAAATTACATTATTTTCAATTAAAATTAAATTATTTTCAAATTAAATTATATTATTTTCAAATTAAATTAAATTATTTTCAAATTAAATTATATTATTTTCAAATTAAATTAAATTATTTTCAAAAAAAATTATATTATTTTCAAATTATATTAAATTATTTTCAAATTAAATTATATTATTTTCAAATTAAATTATATTATTTTTAAATTAAATTAAATTATTTTCAAATTAAATTATATTATTTTCAAATTAAATTATTTTCAAATAAAATTATTTTATTTTCAAATTAAATTAAATTATTTTCAAATTAAAATAAATTATTTTCAAATTAAATTATATTATTTTCAAATTAAATTAAATTATTTTCAAATTAAATTATAATATTTTCAAATTAAATTAAATTATTTTCAAATTAAATTATTTTATTTTCAAATTAAATTAAATTATTTTCAAATTAAATTATATTATTTTCAAATTAAATTAAATTATTTTCAAATTAAATTAAATTATTTTCAAATTAAATTATATTATTTTCAAATTAAATTAAATTATTTTCAAATTAAATTATTTTATTTTCAAATTAAATTAAATTATTTTCAAATTAAATTAAATTATTTTCAAATTAAATTATATTATTTTCAAATTAAATTAAATTATTTTCAAAAAAAATTATATTATTTTCAAATTATATTAAATTATTTTCAAATTAAATTAAATTATTTTCAAATTAAATTATATTATTTTCAAATTAAATTAAATTATTTTCAAATTAAATTAAATTATTTTCAAATTAAATTATATTATTTTCAAATTAAATTAAATTATTTTCAAAAAAAATTATATTATTTTCAAATTATATTAAATTATTTTCAAATTAAATTATATTATTTTCAAATTAAATTAAATTATTTTCAAATTAAATTATATTATTTTCAAATTAAATTAAATTATTTTCAAATTAAATTAAATTATTTTCAAATTAAATTATTTTATTTTCAAATTAAATTAAATTATTTTCAAATTAAATTATATTATTTTCAAATTAAATTAAATTATTTTCAAATTAAATTAAATTATTTTCAAATTAAATTATATTATTTTCAAATTAAATTAAATTATTTTCAAATTAAATTATAATATTTTCAAATTAAATTAAATTATTTTCAAAATAAATTATATTATTTTCAAATTAAATTAAATTAATTTAAAATTTAATTAAATTATTTTCACATTAAATTATATTATTTTCAAATTAAATTAAATTATTTTTAAATTAAATTAAATTATTTTCAAATTAAATTATATTATTTTCAAATTAAATTAAATTATTTTCAAATTAAATTATATTATTTTCAAATTAAATTTAATTATTTTTAAATTAAATTAAATTATTTTCAAATTAAATTAAATTATTTTCAAATTAAATTATATTATTTTCAAATTAAATTATATTATTTTCAAATTAAATTAAATTATTTTCAAATTAAATTAAATTATTTTCAAATTAAATTATATTATTTTCAAATTAAATTATATTATTTTCAAATTAAATTAAATTATTTTCAAATTAAATTATATTATTTTCAAATTAAATTAAATTATTTTCAAATTAAATTATTTTATTTTCAAATTAAATTAAATTTTTTTCAAATTAAATTATATTATTTTCAAATTAAATTAAATTATTTTTAAATTAAATTATATTATTTTCAAATTAAATTTAATTATTTTTAAATTAAATTAAATTATTTTCAAATTAAAAATAATTATATTCTAATTAAATTATATTATTTTCAAATTAAATTATATTATTTTCAAATTAAATTAAATGATTTTCAAATTAAATTATTTTATTTTCAAATTAAATTAAATTATTTTCAAATTATATTATATTATTTTCAAATTAAATTAAATTATTTTCAAATTAAATTATATTATTTTCAAATTAAATTTAATTATTTTTAAATTAAATTAAATTATTTTCAAATTAAATTAAATTATTTTCAAATTAAATTATATTATTTTCAAATTAAATTATATTATTTTCAAATTAAATTAAATTATTTTCAAATTAAATTATATTATTTTCAAATTAAATTTAATTATTTTTAAATTAAATTAAATTATTTTCAAATTAAATTAAATTATTTTCAAATTAAATTATATTATTTTCAAATTAAATTATATTATTTTCAAATTAAATTAAATTATTTTCAAATTAAATTATATTATTTTCAAATTAAATTAAATTATTTTCAAATTAAGTTAATTTATTTTCAAACTAAATTATATTATTTTTAAATTAAAGTATATTATTTTCAAATTAAATTAAATTATTTTCAAATTAAATTATATTATTTTCAAATTAAATTAAATTATTTTCAAATTAAATTATTTTATTTTCAAATTAAATTAAATTATTTTCAAATTAAATTATATTATTTTTAAATTAAATTAAATTATTTTCAAATTAAATTAAATCATTTTCAAATTAAATTATATTATTTTCAAATTAAATTAAATTATTTTCAAATTAAATTATAATATTTTCAAATTAAATTAAATTATTTTCAAAATAAATTATATTATTTTCAAATTAAATTAAATTAATTTCAAATTAAATTAAATTATTTTTAAATTAAATTAAATTATTTTCAAATTAAATTTAATTATTTTCAAATTAAATTATATTATTTTCAAATTAAATTATATTATTTTCAAATTAAATTAAATTATTTTCAAATTAAATTATATTATTTTCAAATTAAATTAAATTATTTTCAAATTAAATTATATTATTTTCAAATTAAATTAAATTATTTTCTAATTAAATTATATTATTTTTTAATTAAATTAATTTATTTTCAAATTGAATTAAATTATTTTCAAATTAAATTATATTATTTTCAAATTAAATTAAATTATTTTCAAAATAAATTATAATATTTTCAAATTAAATTAAATTATTTTCAAAATAAATTATATTATTTTCAAATTAAATTAAATTAATTTCAAATTAAATTATATTATTTTCACATTAAATTATATTATTTTCAAATTAAATTATTTTCAAATTAAATTATATTATTTTCAAATTAAATTAAATTATTTTCAAATTAAATTATATTATTTTCAAATTAAATTTAATTATTTTTAAATTAAATTAAATTATTTTCAAATTAAATTAAATTATTTTCAAATTAAATTATATTATTTTCAAATTAAATTAAATTATTTTCAAATTAAATTATATTATTTTCACATTGAATTATATTATTTTCAAATTAAATTGAATTATTTTTAAATTAAATTAAATTATTTTCAAATTAAATTAAATTATTTTCAAATTAAATTATATTATTTTCAAATTAAATTAAATTATTTTCAAATTAAATTATATTATTTTCACATTGAATTATATTATTTTCAAATTAAATTGAATTATTTTTAAATTAAATTAAATTATTTTCAAATTAAATTAAATTATTTTCAAATTAAATTATATTATTTTCAAATTAAATTATATTATTTTCAAATTAAATTAAATTATTTTCAAATTAAATTATATTATTTTCAAATTAAATTTAATTATTTTTAAATTAAATTAAATTATTTTCAAATTAAATTAAATTATTTTCAAATTAAATTATATTATTTTCAAATTAAATTGAATTATTTTCTAATTAAATTATATTATTTTTTAATTAAATTAATTTATTTTCAAATTGAATTAAATTATTTTCAAATTAAATTATATTATTTTCAAATTAAATTAAATTATTTTCAAAATAAATTATAATATTTTCAAATTAAATTAAATTATTTTCAAAATAAATTATATTATTTTCAAATTAAATTAAATTAATTTCAAATTAAATTATATTATTTTCACATTGAATTATATTATTTTCAAATTAAATTATTTTCAAATTAAATTATATTATTTTCAAATTAAATTAAATTATTTTCAAATTAAATTATATTATTTTCAAATTAAATTAAATTATTTTTAAATTAAATTAAATTATTTTCAAATTAAATTATTTTCAAATTAAATTAAATTATTTTTAAATTAAATTAAATTATTTTCAAATTAAATTATTTTCAAATTAAATTAAATTATTTTCAAATTAAATAATATTATTTTCAAATTAAGTTAATTTATTTTCAAACTAAATTATATTATTTTTAAATTAAAGTATATTATTTTCAAATTAAATTAAATTATTTTCAAATTAAATTAAATTATTATCAAATTAAATTATATTATTTTCAAATTAAATTAAATTATTTTCAAATTAAATTAAATTATTTTCAAATTAAATTATATTATTTTCAAATTAAATTAAATTATTTTCAAATTAAATTAAATTATATTATTTTTGAATTAAATTAAATTATTTTTAAATTAAATTATATTATTTTCAAATTAAATTAAATTATTTTTAAATTAAATTAAATTATTTTCAAATTAAATTAAATTATTTTCAAATTAAATTATTATATTTTCAAATTAAATTTAATTATTTTCAAATTATATTAACTTTCAAATTAAATTAAATTATTTTCAAATTAAATTATATTATTTTCAAATTAAATTAAATTATTTTGAAATTAAATTAAATTATTTTCAAATTAAATTATATTATTTTCAAATTAAATTATATTATTTTCAAATTAATTTTCTTTCAAATTAAATTATATTATTTTCAAAATAAATTAAATTATTTTCAAATTAAATTAAAATGTTTTCAAATTAAATTAAATTATTTTCAAATTAAATTATATTATTTTCAAATTAAATTAAATTATTTTAAAAAAAAATTATATTACTTTTAAATTAAATTAAATTGTTTTCAAATTAAATTATATTATTTTTAAATTAAATTAAATTATTTTCAAATTAAATTAAATTATTTTCAAATTAAATGAAATTATTTTCAAATTAAATTAAATTATTTTCAAATTAAATTAAATTATTTTCATATAAAATTATATTATTTTTAAATTAATTAAAATTATTTTCAAATTTAATTAAATTATTTTCAAATTAAATTATATTATTTTCAAACTAAATTAAATTATTTTCAAATTAAATTATATTATTTTCAAATTAACTTAAATTATTTTTAAATTAAATTAAATTATTTTCAAATTAAATTATTTTCAAATTAAATTATTTTCAAATTAAATTAAATTATTTTCAAATTAAATAATATTATTTTCAAATTAAGTTAATTTATTTTCAAACTAAATTATATTATTTTTAAATTAAAGTATATTATTTTCAAATTAAATTAAACTATTTTTAAATTAAATTAAATTATTTTCAAATTAAATTATATTATTTTCAAATTAAATTATTTTCAAATTAAATTAAATTATTTTCAAATTAAATTAAATTATTTTCAAATTAAATTATATTATTTTCAAAATAAATTAAATTATTTTCAAATTAAATTAAATTATTTTCAAATTAAATTATATTATTTTCAAATTAAATTATATTATTTTCAAATGAAATTAAATTATTTTCAAATTAAATTATATTATTTTCAAATTAAATTAAATTATTTTCAAATTAAATTATTTTATTTTCAAATTAAATTAAATTATTTTCAAATTAAATTATATTATTTTCAAATTAAATTAAATTATTTTTAAATTAAATTATATTATTTTCAAATTAAATTTAATTATTTTTAAATTAAATTAAATTATTTTCAAATTAAATTAAATTATATTCTAATTAAATTATATTATTTTCAAATTAAATTATATTATTTTCAAATTAAATTAAATTATTTTCAAATTAAATTATTTTATTTTCAAATTAAATTAAATTATTTTCAAATTAAATTATATTATTTTCAAATTAAATTAAATTATTTTCAAATTAAATTATATTATTTTCAAATTAAATTTAATTATTTTTAAATTAAATTAAATTATTTTCAAATTAAATTAAATTATTTTCAAATTAAATTACATTATTTTCAAATTAAATTATATTATTTTCAAATTAAATTAAATTTTTTTCAAATTAAATTATATTATTTTCAAATTAAATTTAATTATTTTTAAATTAAATTAAATTATTTTCAAATTAAATTAAATTATTTTCAAATTAAATTATATTATTTTCAAATTAAATTAAATTATTTTCAAATTAAGTTAATTTATTTTCAAACTAAATTATATTATTTTTATTTTAAAGTATATAATTTTCAAATTAAATTAAATTATTTTCAAATTAAATTATATTATTTTCAAATTAAATTATATTATTTTCAAATTAAATTAAATTATTTTCAAATTAAATTATATTATTTTCAAATTAAATTAAATTATTTTCAAATTAAATTATTTTATTTTCAAATTAAATTAAATTATTTTCAAATTAAATTATATTATTTTTAAATTAAATTAAATTATTTTCAAATTAAATTAAATTATTTTCAAATTAAATTAAATTATTTTCAAATTAAATTATATTATTTTTAAATTAAATTAAATTATTTTCAAATTAAATTATATTATTTTCAAATTAAATTTAATTATTTTCAAATTAAATTATATTATTTTCAAATTAAATTAAATTATTTTCAAATTAAATTATATTATTTTTAAATTAAATTAAATTATTTTCAAATTAAATTAAATTATTTTCAAATTAAATTATTTTATTTTCAAATTAAATTAAATTATTTTCAAATTAAATTATATTATTTTTAAATTAAATTAAATTATTTTCAAATTAAATTAAATTATTTTCAAATTAAATTATATTATTTTCAAATTAAATTAAATTATTTTCAAATTAAATTATAATATTTTCAAATTAAATTAAATTATTTTCAAAATAAATTATATTATTTTCAAATTAAATTAAATTAATTTCAAATTAAATTAAATTATTTTCAAATTAAATTATATTATTTTCAAATTAAATTAAATTATTTTCAAATTAAATTATAATATTTTCAAATTAAATTAAATTATTTTCAAAATAAATTATATTATTTTCAAATTAAATTAAATTAATTTCAAATTAAATTAAATTATTTTCAAATTAAATTATATTATTTTCAAATTAAATTTAATTATTTTTAAATTAAATTATATTATTTTCAAATTAAATTTAATTATTTTTAAATTAAATTAAATTATTTTTAAATTAAATTAAATTATTTTCAAATTAAATTATATTATTTTCAAATTAAATTATATTATTTTCAAATTAAATTAAATTATTTTCAAATTAAATTATATTATTTTCAAATTAAATTAAATTATTTTCAAATTAAATTATATTATTTTCAAATTAAATTACATTATTTTCAAATTAAATTAAATTATTTTCAAATTAAATTATATTATTTTCAAATTAAATTATATTATTTTCAAATTAAATTAAATTATTTTCAAATTAAATTAAATTATTTTCAAATTAAATTATATTATTTTCAAATTAACTTAAATTATTTTCAAATTTTCAAATTAAATTATATTATTTTCAAATAAAATTAAATTATTTTCAAATTAAATTATATTATTTTCAAATTTAATTAAACTTTTTTCAAATAAAATTATTTTCAAATTAAATTATATTATTTTCAAAATAAAATAAATTATTTTCAAATTAAATTAATTTATTTTCAAATTAAATTAATTTATTTTCAAATTTAAATAAATTATTTCCAAATTAAATTATATTATTTTAAAATTAAATTAAATTATTTTCAAATTAAATTAAATTATTTTCAAATTAAATTATATTTTCAAATTGAATTAAATTATTTTCAAATTAAATTAAAATATGTTCAAATTAAATTAAATTATTTTCTAATTAAATTAAGTTATTTTCAAATTAAATTATATTATTTTCAAATTTAATTAAATTTTTGTCAAATTAAACTAAATTATTTTCAAATTAAATTAAATTATTTTCAAATTAAATTAAATTATTTTCAAATTAAATTATATTATTTTCAAATTAAATTGAATTAATTTCAAATTTAATTATATTATTTTCAAATTAAATTAAATTATTTTCAAATTAAATTAAATTATTTTCAAATTAAATTAAATTATTTTCAAATTAAAATATTATTTTCAAATTAAATTAAATTATTTTCAAATTAAATTAAATTATTTTCAAATTAAGTTATATTATTTTCAAATTAAATTAAATTGTTTTCAAATTAAATTAAATTATTTTCAAATTAAATTAAATTGTTTTCAAATTAAACTAATTTATTTTCAAATTAAATTATATTATTTTCAAATTAAATTAAATTATTTTCAAATTAAATTATATTATTTTCAAATTAAATTATATTATTTTCAAATTAGATTAAATCATTTTCAAACTAAATCAAATTATTTTTAAATTAAATTAAATTAATTTTAAATAAAATTATATTATTTACAAATTAAATTATATTATTTTCAAATTAAATTATTTTCAAATAAAATTAAATTATTTTCAAATTAAATTATATTATTTTCAAGTTCAATTAAATTATTTTCAAATTAAATTAAATTATTTTCAAATTAAATTATATATTTTCAAGTTCAATTAAATTATTTTCAAATTAAATTAAATTATTTTCAAATTAAATTATATTATTTTCAAATTAAATAATATTATTTTCAAATTAAATTAAATTATTCTCAAATTAAATTAAATTATTTTCAAACTAAATTAAATTTATTTCAAATCAAAATTAATTATTTTCAAATTAAATTTATTAATTTTCAAATTAAATTAAATTATTTCCAAATTAAATTATATTATTTTAAAATTAAATTTAATTATTTTCAAATTAAATTAAATTATTTTCAAATTAAATTATATTATTTTCAAATTAAATTATATTATTCTCAAATTAAATTAAAATATTTTCAAATTTAAATAAATTATTTTCAAATTAAATTAAATTATTTTCAAATTAAATTATATTATTTTCAAATTAAATTATATTATTCTCAAATTAAATTAAAATATTTTCAAATTTAAATAAATTATTTTCAAATTAAATTAAATTATTCTCAAATTAAATTAAATTATTTTCAAATTAAATTAAATTTATTTCAAATCAAAATTAATTATTTTCAAATTAAATTTATTAATTTTCAAATTAAATTAAATTATTTCCAAATTAAATTATATTATTTTAAAATTAAATTTAATTATTTTCAAATTAAATTAAATTATTTTCAAATTAAATTAGATTATTTTCAAATTAAATTATATTATTTTCAAAATATATTAAATTATTTTCAAATTAAATTAAATTATTTTCCAATTTAATTAAATTATTTTCAAATTAAATTATATTATTTTTAAATTAAATTAAATTATTTTTAAATTAAATTATGTTAATTTCAATTTAACTTAAATTATTTTCAATTTAAATTAAATTATTTTCAAATTAATTTATATTATTTTCAAAATAAATTAAATTATTTTCAAATTAAATTAAATTATTTTTAAATTTAATTAAATTATTTTCATAATAAATTAAATTATTTTCAAATTAAATTAAATTATTTTCAGAATAAATTAATTGATTTTCAAAATAAATTAAAATAAATGATTTTTAAATTAAATTAAATTATTTTCAAATTAAAATATTATTTTCAAATTAAATTAAATTATTTTCAAATTAAATTATATTATTTTCTAAATAAATTAAATTATTTTCAAATTAAATTAAATTATTTTCAAATTAAATTAAATTATTTTCAAATTAAACTAATTTATTTTCAAATTAAATTATATTATTTTCAAACTAAATGAAATTATTTTCAAATTAAATTATATTATTTTCAAATTAAATTAAATTATTTTCAAATTATTTTCAAATTTAATTAAATTATTTTAAAATTAAATTAAACTATTTTCAAATTAAATTATTATTATTTTCAAATCAAAATAAATTGTTTTCAAATTAAATCATATTATTTTCAAATTAAATTAAATTATTTTCAAATTAAATTAAATTATTTTCAAATTAAATTAAATTATTTTCAAATTAAATTAAATTATTTTAAGATTAAATTAAATGATTTTCAAATAAAATTAAATTATTTTCAAATTAAATTAAATTATTTTCAAATTTAATTATATTATTTTCAAAATAAATTAAATTATTTTCAAATTAAATTAATTTATTTTCAAATTTATTTAAATTATTTCCAAATTTAATTATATTATTTTCAAATTAAATTAAATTATTTTCAAATTAAATTAAATTATTTTCAAATTAAATTATATTATTTTCAAATTAAATTAAATTACTTTCCAATTAAATTAAATTATTTTCAAATTAAATTAAATTATTTTCAAATTAAATTATATTATTTTCAAATTAAATTATATTATTTTCAAATTAAATTAAAATATTTTCAAATTTAAATGAATTATTTTCAAATTAAATTAAATTATTTTCAAATTAAATTATTTTCAGATTAAATTAAATGATTTTCAAATTAAATTAAATTATTTTCAAATTAAATTAAATTATTTTCAAATTAAATTATATTATTTTCAAAATAAATTAAATTATTTTCAAATTAAATTAAATTATTTTCCAATTTAATTAAATTATTTTCAAATTAAATTATATTATTTTCAAATTAAATTATATTATTTTCAAGTTTAATTAAATTATTTTCAAATTAAATTAAATTATTTTCAAATTAAATTATATTATTTTCAAAATAAATTATATTATTTTCAAATTAAATTAAATTATTCTCAAATTAAATTAAAATATTTTCAAATTAAATTAAATTTATTTCAAATTAAAATTAATTATTTTCAAATTAAATTAAATTATTTTCAAATTAAATTATATTATTTTCAAATTAAATTATATTATTCTCAAATTAAATTAAAATATTTTCAAATTTAAATAAATTATTTTCAAATTAAATTAAATTATTTTCAAATTAAATTATATTATTTTCAAATTAAATTATATTATTTTCAAATTAAATTAAAATATTTTCAAATTTAAATAAATTATTTTCAAATTAAATTAAATTATTCTCAAATTAAATTAAATTATTTTCAAATTAAATTAAATTTATTTCAAATCAAAATTAATTATTTTCAAATTAAATTTATTAATTTTCAAATTAAATTAAATTATTTCCAAATTAAATTATATTATTTTAAAATTAAATTAAATTATTTTTAAATTAAATTATATTAATTTCAATTTAACTTAAATTATTTTCAATTTAAATTAAATTATTTTCAAATTAATTTATATTATTTTCAAAATAAATTAAATTATTTTCAAATTAAATTAAATTAGTTTCAAATTTAATTAAATTATTTTCATAATAAATTAAATTATTTTCAAATTAAATTATTTTCAAATTAAATTAAATTATTTTCAAATTAAACTAATTTATTTTCAAATTAAATTATATTATTTTCAAACTAAATGAAATTATTTTCAAATTAAATTATATTATTTTCAAATTAAATTAAATTATTTTCAAATTAAATTAAATTATTTTCAAATTTAATTAAATTATTTTCAAATTAAATTAAATTATTTTCAAATTAAATTAAATTATTTTCAAATTAAATTAAATTATTTTCAAATTAAATTATTTTAAGATTAAATTAAATGATTTTCAAATAAAATTAAATTATTTTCAAATTAAATTAAATTATTTTCAAATTTAATTATATTATTTTCAAAATAAATTAAATTATTTTCAAATTAAATTAATTTATTTTCAAATTTATTTAAATTATTTCCAAATTTAATTATATTATTTTCAAATTAAATTAAATTATTTTCAAATTAAATTAAATTATTTTCAAATTAAATTATATTATTTTCAAATTTAATTAAATTACTTTCCAATTAAATTAAATTATTTTCAAATTAAATTAAATTATTTTCAAATTAAATTATATTATTTTCAAATTAAATTATATTATTTTCAAATCAAATTAAAATATTTTCAAATTTAAATGAATTATTTTCAAATTAAATTAAATTATTTTCAAATTAAATTAAATTATTTTCAGATTAAATTAAATGATTTTCAAATTAAATTAAATTATTTTCAAATTAAATTAAATTATTTTCAAATTAAATTATATTATTTTCAAAATAAATTAAATTATTTTCAAACTAAATTAAATTATTTTCCAATTTAATTAAATTATTTTCAAATTAAATTATATTATTTTCAAATTAAATTATATTATTTTCAAGTTTAATTAAATTATTTTCAAATTAAGTTAAATTATTTTCAAATTAAATTATATTATTTTCAAAATAAATTATATTATTTTCAAATTAAATTAAATTATTCTCAAATTAAATTAAAATATTTTCAAATTAAATTAAATTTATTTCAAATTAAAATTAATTGTTTTCAAATTAAATTAATTTATTTTCAAATTAAATTAAATTATTTCCAAAGTAAATTATATTATTTTAAAATTAAATTTCATTATTTTCAAATTAAATTAAATTATTTTCAAATTATATTATATTATTTTCAAATTAAATTATATTATTCTCAAATTAAATTAAAATATTTTCAAATTTAAATAAATTATTTTCAAATTAAATTAAATTATTTTAAAATTAAATTATTTTCAGATTAAATAAAATGATTTTTAAATTAAATTAAACTATTTTCAAATTAAATTAGATTATTTTCAAATTAAATTATATTATTTTCAAAATAAATTAAATTATTTTCAAAATAAATTAAATTATTTTACAATTTAATTAAATTATTTTCAAATTAAATTATATTATTTTTAAATTAAATTAAATTTTTTTCAAATTAAATTAAATTATTTTCAAATTAAAATTAAATTATTTTCAAATTAAATTATATTCTTTTCAAATTAAATTAATTTATTTTTAAAATAAATTAAATTATTTTCAAATTAAATTATATTATTTCCAAATTAAATTAAATTATTTTCAAATTAAATTAAATTATTTTCATATTAAATTAAATTGTTTTCAAATTAATTTATATTATTTTCAAATTAAATTATATTATTTTCATATTAAATTAAATTATTTTCAAATTAAATTTTATTATTATCAAATTAAATTATATTTTTTTCAACGTAAATTATATTATTTTCAAAATAAATTATATTTTCAAATTAAATTAAATTATTTTCAAATTAAATTAAATTTCAAAAAGTTATATTATTTTCAAATTAAATTATATTATTTTCAAATTAAATTATATTATTTTCAAATTTAATTAAATTTATTTTCAAATTAAATTAAATTATTTTCAAATTAAATTATATTATTTTCAAATTGAATTATATTATTTTCAAATTAAAAAAAATTATTTTCAAATTAAATTAAATTAATTTCAAATTAAATTATACTCTTCAAATTTTATTAAATTATTTTCAAATTAAATTATATTATTTTCAAATTTTATTAATTTATTTTCAAATTAAATTATATTATTTTCAAATATAATTAAATTATTTTCAAATTAAATTATATTATTTTCAAATTTAATTAAATTTTTTTCAAATTAAATTAAATGATTTTCAAAATAAATTATTTTCAAATTAAATTATATTATTTTCAAAATAAAAAAAATTATTTTTAAATTAAATTAAATTATTTTCAAATTAAATTATATTATTTTCAAATTTTATTAAATTATTTTCAAATTAAATTAAATTATTTTAAAATTAAATTATATTATTTTCAAATTAAATTAAATTATTTTCAAATTAAATTATATTATTTTCAAATAAAATTAATTTATTTTCAAATTAAATTATATTATTTTCAAATTTAATTTAATTTTTTTCAAATAAAATTATTTTATTTTCAAATTAAATTAAATTATTTTCAAATTAAATTAAATTATTTTCAAATTAAATTATATTTTCAAATTGAATTAAATTATTTTCAAACTAAATTAAATTATTTTCAAATTAAATTAAATTATTTTCAGATTAAATCAAATTATTTTTTAATGAAATTAAATTAATTTCAAATAAAATTATAATATTTTTAAATTAAATTATATTATTTTCAAATTAAATTAAATTATTTTTAAATTAAATTATATTATTTTCAAATTGAATTATATTATTTACAAATTAAATTAAATTATTTTCAAATTAAATTAAATTAATTTCAAATTAAACTAAATTATTTTCAAAGTAAATTATATTATTTTCAAATTGAATTATATTATTTTCAAAATAAATTATAATATTTTCAAATTAAATTAAATTATTTTTAAATTAAATTAAATTATTTTCAAATTAAATTAAATTATTTTCAAATTAAATTATATTATTTTCAAGTTCAATTAAATTAATTTCAAATTAAATTAAATTACTTTCAAATTAAATTATATTATTTTCAAGTTCAATTAAATTATTTTCAAATTAAATTAAATTATTTTCAAATTAAATTATATTATTTTCAAATTAAATAATATTATTTTCAAATTAAATTAAATTATTCTCAAATTAAATTAAATTATTTTCAAATTAAATTAAATTTATTTCAAATCAAAATTAATTATTTTCAAATAAAATTTATTAATTTTCAAATTAAATTGAATTATTTCCAAATTAAATTATATTATTTTAAAATTAAATTTAATTATTTTCAAATTAAATTAAATTATTTTCAAATTAAATTATATTATTTTCAAATTAAATTATATTATTCTCAAATTAAATTAAAATATTTTCAAATTTAAATAAATTATTTTCAAATTAAATTAAATTATTTTCAGATTAAATTAAATGATTTTCAAATTAAATTAAAATATTTTCAAATTAAATTAGATTATTTTCAAATTAAATTATATTATTTTCAAAATAAATTAAATTATTTTCAAATTAAATTAAATTATTTTCCAATTTAATTAAATTATTTTCAAATTAAATTATATTATTTTTAAATTAAATTAAATTATTTTCAAATTAAATTATATTAATTTCAAATTAAATTAAATTATTTTCAATTTAAATTAAATTATTTTCAAATTAAATTATATTATTTTCAAAATAAATTAAATTATTTTCAAATTAAATTAAATTATTTTTAAATTTAATTAAATTATTTTCAAAATAAATTAAATTATTTTCAAATTAAATTAAATTATTTTCAGAATAAATCAATTGATTTTCAAATTAAATTAATTTATTTTCAAATTAAATTAAATTATTTTCAAATTAAAATATTATTTTCAAATTAAATTAAATTATTTTCAAATTAAATTATATTATTTTCTAATTAAATTAAATTATTTTCAAATTAAATTATATTATTTTAAAATTCAAATTAAATTAAATTATTTTCAGATTAAATTAAATGATTTTCAAATTAAATTAAATTATTTTCAAATTAAATTAAATTATTTTTAAATTAAATTATATTATTTTCAAAATAAATTAAATTATTTTCAAATTAAATTAAATTATTTTCCAATTTAATTAAATTATTTTCAAATTAAATTATATTATTTTCAAATTAAATTATATTATTTTCAAGTTTAATTAAATTATTTTGAAATTAAATTAAATTATTTTCAAATTAAATTACATTATTTTCAAAATAAATTATATTATTTTCAAATTAAATTAAATTATTCTCAAATTAAATTAAAATATTTTCAAATTAAATTAAATTTATTTCAAATTAAAATTAATTATTTTCAAATTAAATTAATTTATTTTCAAATTAAATTAAATTATTTCCAAAGTAAATTATATTATTTTAAAATTAAATTTCATTATTTTCAAATTAAATTAAATTATTTTCAAATTAAATTATTTTCAGATTAAATAAAATGATTTTTAAATTAAATTAAATTATTTTCAAATTAAATTATATTATTTTCTAATTAAATTAAATTATTTTCAAATTAAATTATATTATTTTAAAATTCAAATTAAATTAAATTATTTTCAGATTAAATTAAATGATTTTCAAATTAAATTAAAAAATTTTCAAATTAAATTAAATTATTTTCAAATTAAATTATATTATTTTCAAAATAAATTAAATTATTTTCAAATTAAATTAAATTATTTTACAATTTAATTAAATTATTTTCAAATTAAATTATATTATTTTTAAATTAAATTAATTTTTTTTCAAATTAAATTAAATTATTTTCAAATTAAAATTAAATTATTTTCAAATGAAATTATATTCTTTTCAAATTAAATTAAATTATTTTTAAAATAAATTAAATTATTTTCAAATTAAATTATATTATTTCCAAATTAAATTATATTATTTTCAAATTAAATTATATTATTTTCATATTAAATTAAATTATTTTCAAATTATATTATATTATTTTCAAATTAATTTATTTTTTAAATAAATTAAATTGTTTTCAAATTAAATTATATTATTTCCAAATTAAATTATATTATTTTCAAATTAAATTAAATTATTTTTAAATTAAATTAAATTATTTTCAAGCTAAATTAAATTATTTTTAAATTTAATTATATTATTTTCAAATTAAATTAAATTATTTTTAAATTAAATTAAATTATTTTCAAAAAAAATTAAATTTTTTTCAAATTAAATTATATTGTTTTCAAATTAATTTATATTATTTTCAAATTAAATTATATTATTTTCATATTAAATTAAATTTTTTTCAAATTAACTTTTATTATTATCAAATTAAATTATATTTTTTTCAACGTAAATTATATTATTTTCAAAATAAATTATATTTTCAAATTAAATTAAATTATTTTCAAATAAAATTAAATTTCAAAAAGTTATATTATTTTCAAATTAAATTATATTATTTTCAAATTAAATTATATTATTTTCAAATTTAATTAAATTTTTTTCAAATTAAATTAAATTATTTTCAAATTAAATTATATTATTTTCAAATTGAATTATATTATTTTCAAATTAAATTAAAATATTTTCAAATTAAATTAAATTAATTTCAAATTAAATTATACTATTTTCAAATTTTATTAAACTATTTTCAAATTAAATTATATTATTTTCAAATTTTATTAATTTATTTTCAAATTAAATTATATTATTTTCAAATAAAATTAAATTATTTTCAAATTTAATTAAATTTTTTTCAAATTAAATTAAATGATTTTCAAAATAAATTATTTTCAAATTAAATTATATTATTTTCAAAATAAAAAAAATTATTTTCAAATTAAATTATATTATTTTCAAATTTTATTAAATTATTTTCAAATTAAATTAAATTATTTTAAAATTAAATTATATAATTTTCAAATTAAATTAAATTATTTTCAAATTAAATTATATTATTTTCAAATGAAATTAAATTATTTTCAAATTAAATTATATTATTTTCAAATTTAATTAAATTTTTTTCAAATAAAATTTTATTATTTTCAAATTAAATTAAATTATTTTCAAATTAAATTAAATTATTTTTAAATTAAATTATATTTTCAAATTGAATTAAATTATTTTCAAACTAAATTTAATTATTTTCAAATTAAATTAAATTATTTTCAGATTAAATCAAATTATTTTTAAATGAAATTAAATTAATTTCAAATAAAATTTTAATTTTTTCAAATTAAATTATATTATTTTCAAATTAAATTAAATTATTTTTAAATTAAATTATATTATTTTCAAATTGAATTATATTATTTTCAAATTAAATTAAATTATTTTCAAATTAAATTAAATTAATTTCAAATTAAACTAAATTATTTTCAAAGTAAATTATATTATTTTCAAATTGAATTATATTATTTTCAAAACAAATTATAATATTTTCAAATTAAATTAAATTATTTTTAAATTAAATTAAATTATTTTCAAATTAAATTATATTATTTTCAAATTAAATTAAATTATTTTCAAATTAAATTATATTATTTTCAAGTTCATTTAAATTATTTTCAAATTAAATTAAATTATTTTCAAATAAAATTATATTATTTTTAAGTTCAATTAAATTATTTTCAAATTAAATTAAATTATTTTCAAATTAAATTATTTTATTTTCAAATTAAATAATATTATTTTCAAATTAAATTAAATTATTCTCAAATTAAATTAAATTATTTTCAAATAAAATTAAATTTATTTCAAATCAAAATTAATTATTTTCAAATTAAATTTATTAATTTTCAAATTAAAATAAATTATTACCAAATTAAATTATATTATTTTAAAATTAAATTTAATTATTTTCAAATTAAATTAAATTATTTTCAAATTAAATTATATTATTTTCAAATTAAATTATATTATTCTCAAATTAAATTAAAATATTTTCAAATTTAAATAAATTATTTTCAAAGTAAATTATATTATTTTCAAATTGAATTATATTATTTTCAAAACAAATTATAATATTTTCAAATTAAATTAAATTATTTTTAAAATTAATTAAATTATTTTCAAATTAAATTATATTATTTTCAAATTAAATTATATTATTCTCAAATTAAATTAAAATATTTTCAAATTTAAATAAATTATTTTCAAATTAAATTTAATTATTTTCAAATTAAATTATATTATTTTCAAAATAAATTAAATTATTTTCAAATTAAATTATTTTCCAATTTAATTAAATTATTTTCAAATTAAATTATATTATTTTTAAATTAAATTAAATTATTTTCAAATTAAATTATATTAATTTCAAATTAAATTAAATTATTTTCAATTTAAATTAAATTATTTTCAAATTAAATTATATTATTTTCAAAATAAATTAAATTATTTTCAAATTAAATTAAATTATTTTTAAATTTAATTAAATTATTTTCAAAATAAATTAAATTATATTCAAATTAAATTAAATTATTTTCAGAATAAATTAATTGATTTTCAAATTAAATTAAATTATTTTCAAATTAAATTTAATTATTTTCAAATTAAAATATTATTTTCAAATTAAATTAAATTATTTTCAAATTAAATTATATTATTTTCAAATTAAACTAATTTATTTTCAAATTAAATTTTATTATTTTCAAATTAAATTAAATTATTTTCAAATTAAATTATATTATTTTCAAATAAAATTAAATTATTTTCAAATGAAATTAAATTATTTTCAAATTAAATTAAATTATTTTAAAATTAAATTAAACTATTTTCAAATTAAATTATTATTATTTTCAAATTAAATTAAATTATTTTCAAATTAAATTATTTTTAAATTAAATTTAATTATTTTTAAATTAAATTAAATTATTTTCAAATTAAATTAAATTATTTTCAAATTAAATTATTTTTAGATTAAATTAAATGACTTTCAAATTAAATTAAATTATTTTCAAATTAAATTAAATTATTTTCAAATTTAATTATATTATTTTCAAAATAAATTAAAGTATTTTCAAATTAAATTAATTTATTTTCAAATTAAATTAAATTATTTCCAAATTTAATTATATTATTTTCAATTTAATTTAAATTATTTTCAAAGTAAATTAAATTATTTTCAAATTAAATTATATTATTTTCAAATTAAATTATATTATTTTCAAATTAAATTAAAATATTTTCAAATTCAAATAAATTATTTTCAAATTAAATTAAATGATTTTCAAATTAAATTAAATTATTTTCAAATTAAATTAAATGATTTTCAAATTAAATTAAATTAATTATTTTCAAATTAAAATAAATTATTTTCAAATTAAATTATATTATTTTCAAAATAAATTAAATTATTTTCAAAATAAATTAAATTATTTTCAAATTAAATTAAATTATTTTCAAATTAAAATAAATTATTTTCAAATTAAATTAAATGATTTTCAAATTAAATTAAATGATTTTCAAATTAAATTAAATGATTTTCAAATTAAAATAAATTATTTTCAAATTAAATTATATTATTTTCAAATTAAATTAAATTACTTTCAAAAAAAATTAAATTATTTTCAAATTAAATTATATTATTTTCAAATTAAATTATATTATTTTTAAGTTCAATTAAATTATTTTCAAATTAAATTAAATTATTTTCAAATTAAATTATTTTATTTTCAAATTAAATAATATTATTTTCAAATTAAATTAAATTATTCTCAAATTAAATTAAATTATTTTCAAATAAAATTAAATTTATTTCAAATCAAAATTAATTATTTTCAAATTAAATTTATTAATTTTCAAATTAAAATAAATTATTACCAAATTAAATTATATTATTTTAAAATTAAATTTAATTATTTTCAAATTAAATTAAATTATTTTCAAATTAAATTATATTATTTTCAAATTAAATTATATTATTCTCAAATTAAATTAAAATATTTTCAAATTTAAATAAATTATTTTCAAATTAAATTAAATTATTTTCAAATTAAATTATTTTCAGATTAAATAAAATGATTTTCAAATTAAATTAAATTATTTTCAAATTAAATTAGATTATTTTCAAATTAAATTATATTATTTTCAAAATAAATTAAATTATTTTCAAATTAAATTAAATTATTTTCAAATTAAATTATATTATTTTCAAATTAAATTATATTATTTTCAAATTAAATTAAAATATTTTCAAATTTAAATAAATTATTTTCAAATTAAATTAAATTATTTTCCAATTTAATTAAATTATTTTCAAATTAAATTATATTATTTTTAAATTAAATTAAATAATTTTCAAATAAAATTATCTTATTTCCAAATTAAAATATATTATTCTCAAATTAAACTAAAATATTTTCAAATTTAAATAAATTATTTTCAAATTAAATTAAATTATTTTCAAATAAAATTAAATTATTTTTAGAATAAACTAATTGATTTTCAAATTAAATTAAATTATTTTCAAATTAAATTAAATTATTTTCAAATTAAATTAAATTATTTTCAAATTAAATTAGATTATTTTCAAATTAAATTATATTATTTTCAAAATAAATTAAAATAATTTTCAAATTAAATTAAATTATTTTCCAAATTAATTAAATTATTTTCAAATTAAGTTATATTATTTTTAAATTAAATAAATAATTTTCAAATTAAATTAAATTATTTTCAAATTAAAATTAAATTATTTTCAAATTAAATTATCTTCTTTTCAAATTAAATTAAATTATTGTCAAATTAAATTAAATTATTTTCAAATTAAATTAAATTATTTTCAAATTAAATTAAATTATTTTCAAATTAAATTATATTATTTTCAAATTAAAATAAATTAATTTCAAATTTAATTATATTATTTTCAAATTTAATTAAATTATTTTCAAATTAAATTAAATTATTTTCAAATTAAATTATATTATTTTCAAATTAAATTAAATTATTTTCAAATTAAATCATATTATTTTCAAAATTAATTAAATTATTTTCAAATTAAATTATATTATTTTCAAATTGAATTAAAATATTTTCAATTTTAATTAAATTATTTTTAGATTAAATTAAATTATTTTTAAATTAAATTATATTATTTTCAAATTAAATTAAATTATTTTCAATTTAAATTAAATTATTTTCAAATTAAATTATATTATTTTCAAAATAAATTAAATTATTTTCAAATTAAATTATTTTATTTTCAAATTAAATTAAATTATTTTCAAATTAAATTATATTATTTTCAAATTAAATTAAATTATTTTCAAATTAAATTAAATTATTTTCAAATTAAATTAAATTATTTTCAAATTAAATTAAATTATTTTCAAATTAAAATATTATTTTCAAATTAAATTAAATTATTTTCAAATTAAATTAAATTATTTTCAAATTAAACTAATTTATTTTCAAATTAAATTATATTATTTTCAAATTAAATTAAATTATTTTCAAATTAAATTATATTATTTTCAAATTAAATTAAATTATTTTTAAATAAAATTAAATTATTTTTAGAATAAACTAATTGATTTTCAAATTAAATTAAATTATTTTCAAATTAAATTAAATTATTTTCAAATTAAAATATTATTTTCAAATTAAATTAAATTATTTTCAAATTAAATTAAATTATTTTCAAATTAAATTATATTATTTTCAAATTAAATTAAATTATTTTCAAATTTAATTAAATTATTTTAAAATAAATTAAACTATTTTCAAATTAAATTAATATTATTTTCAAAATAAATTAAATTATTTTCAAATTAAATCATATTATTTTCAAATTAAATTAAATTATTTTCAAATTAAATTAAATTATTTTCAAATTAAATTAAATTATTTTCAAATTAAATTAAATTATTTTCAAATTAAAATTAAATTATTTTCAAATTAAATTATCTTCTTTTCAAATTAAATTAAATTATTGTCAAATTAAATTAAATTATTTTCAAATTAAATTAAATTATTTTCAAATTAAATTAAATTATTTTCAAATTAAATTATATTATTTTCAAATTAAAATAAATTAATTTCAAATTTAATTATATTATTTTCAAATTTAATTAAATTATTTTCAAATTAAATTAAATTATTTTCAAATTAAATTATATTATTTTCAAATTAAATTAAATTATTTTCAAATTAAATCATATTATTTTCAAAATTAATTAAATTATTTTCAAATTAAATTATATTATTTTCAAATTGAATTAAAATATTTTCAATTTTAATTAAATTATTTTTAGATTAAATTAAATTATTTTTAAATTAAATTATATTATTTTCAAATTAAATTAAATTATTTTCAATTTAAATTAAATTATTTTCAAATTAAATTATATTATTTTCAAAATAAATTAAATTATTTTCAAATTAAATTATTTTATTTTCAAATTAAATTAAATTATTTTCAAATTAAATTATATTATTTTCAAATTAAATTAAATTATTTTCAAATTAAATTAAATTATTTTCAAATTAAATTAAATTATTTTCAAATTAAATTAAATTATTTTCAAATTAAAATATTATTTTCAAATTAAATTAAATTATTTTCAAATTAAATTAAATTATTTTCAAATTAAACTAATTTATTTTCAAATTAAATTATATTATTTTCAAATTAAATTAAATTATTTTCAAATTAAATTATATTATTTTCAAATTAAATTAAATTATTTTCAAATAAAATTAAATTATTTTTAGAATAAACTAATTGATTTTCAAATTAAATTAAATTATTTTCAAATTAAATTAAATTATTTTCAAATTAAAATATTATTTTCAAATTAAATTAAATTATTTTCAAATTAAATTAAATTATTTTCAAATTAAATTATATTATTTTCAAATTAAATTAAATTATTTTCAAATTTAATTAAATTATTTTAAAATAAATTAAACTATTTTCAAATTAAATTAATATTATTTTCAAAATAAATTAAATTATTTTCAAATTAAATCATATTATTTTCAAATTAAATTAAATTATTTTCAAATTAAATTAAATTATTTACAAATTAAATTAAATTATTTTCAAATTAAATTAAATTATTTTTAGATTAAATTAAATGATTTTCAAATTAAATTATATTATTTTCAAATTAAATTAAATTATTTTCAAATTTAGTTATATTATTTTCAAAATAAATTAAATTATTTTCAAATTTAATTAAATTATTTTTAGATTAAATTAAATGATTTTCAAATTAAATTAAATTATTTTCAAATTAAATTATTATTATTTTCAAATTAAATTAAATTATTTTCAAATTAAATCATATTATTTTCAAATTAAATTAAATTATTTTCAAATTAAATTAAATTATTTTCAAATTAAATTAAATTATTTTCAAATTAAATTAAATTATTTTCAAATTAAATTATTATTATTTTCAAATTAAATTAAATTATTTTCAAATTAAATCATATTATTTTCAAATTAAATTAAATTATTTTCAAATTAAATTAAATTATTTTAAAATTAAATTAAATTATTTTCAAATTAAATTAAATTATTTTCAAATTAAATTATATTATTTTCAAATTAAATTAAATTAATTTCAAATTTAATTATATTATTTTCAAATTTAATTAAATTATTTTCAAATTAAATTAAATTATTTTCAAATTAAATTATATTATTTTCAAATTAAATTAAATTATTTTCAAATTAAATCATATTATTTTCAAAATTAATTAAATTATTTTCAAATTAAATTATATTATTTTCAAATTGAATTAAAATATTTTCAATTTTAATTAAATTATTTTTAGATGAAATTAAATTATTTTTAAATTAAATTATATTATTTTCAAATTAAATTAAATTATTTTCAATTTAAATTAAATTATTTTCAAATTAAATTATATTATTTTCAAAATAAATTAAATTATTTTCAAATTAAATTATTTTATTTTCAAATTAAACTAAATTATTTTCAAATTAAATTTTATTATTTTCAAATTAAATTAAATTATTTTCAAATTAAATTAAATTATTTTCAAATTAAATTAAATTATTTTCAAATTAAATTAAATTATTTTCAAATTAAAATATTATTTTCAAATTAAATTAAATTATTTTCAAATTAAATTAAATTATCTTCAAATTAAATTAAATTATTTTCAAATTAAACTAATTTATTTTCAAATTAAATTATATTATTTTCAAATTAAATTAAATAATTTTCAAATTAAATTATATTATTTTCAAATTAAATTAAATTATTTTCAAATAAAATTAAATTATTTTTAGAATAAACTAATTGATTTTCAAATTAAATTAAATTATTTTCAAATTAAATTAAATTATTTTTAAATTAAAATATTATTTTCAAATTAAATTAAATTATTTTCAAATTAAATTAAATTATTTTCAAATTAAATTATATTATTTTTAAATTAAATTAAATTATTTTCAAATTTAATTAAATTATTTTAAAATAAATTAAACTATTTTCAAATTAAATTAATATTATTTTCAAATTAAATTAAATTATTTTCAAATTAAATCATATTATTTTCAAATTAAATTAAATTATTTTCAAATTAAATTAAATTATTTTCAAATTAAATTAAATTATTTTCAAATTAAATTAAATTATTTTTAGATTAAATTAAATGATTTTCAAATTAAATTATATTATTTTCAAATTAAATTAAATTATTTTCAAATTTAGTTATATTATTTTCAAAATAAATTAAATTATTTTCAAATTAAATTAATTTATTTTCAAATTTAATTAAATTATTTTTAGATTAAATTAAATGATTTTCAAATTAAATTAAATTATTTTCAAATTAAATTATTATTATTTTCAAATTAAATTAAATTATTTTCAAATTAAATCATATTATTTTCAAATTAAATTAAATTATTTTCAAATTAAATTAAATTATTTTCAAATTAAATTAAATTATTTTCAAATTAAATTAAATTATTTTCAAATTAAATTATTATTATTTTCAAATTAAATTAAATTATTTTCAAATTAAATCATATTATTTTCAAATTAAATTAAATTATTTTCAAATTAAATTAAATTATTTTCAAATTAAATTAAATTATTTTCAAATTAAATTAAATTATTTTTAGATTAAATTACATGATTTTCAAATTAAATTAAATTATTTTCAAATTAAATTAAATTATTTTACAATTTAATTAAATTATTTTCAAATTAAATTATATTATTTTTAAATTAAATTAAATTTTTTTCAAATTAAATTAAATTATTTTCAAATTAAAATTAAATTATTTTCAAATTAAATTATTTTCTTTTCAAATTAAATTAAGTTATTTTTAAAATAATTTACATTATTTTCAAATTAAATTATATTATTTCCAAATTAAATTGTATTATTTTCAAATTAAATTATATTATTTTCATATTAAATTAAATTACTTTCAAATTATATTATATTATTTTCAAATTAAATTATTTTTAAAATAAATTAAATTATTTTCAAATTAAATTATATTATTTCCAAATTAAATTATATTATTTTCAAATTAAATTAAATTATTTTTAAATTAAGTTAAATTATTTTTAAGCTAAATTAAATTATTTTCAAATTAAATTATATTATTTTCAAATTAAATTAAATTATTTTCAAATTAAATTAAATTATTTTCAAATTAAATTAAATTTTTTTAAATTAAATTATATTGTTTTCAAATTAATTTATATTATTTTCAAATTAAATTATATTATTTTCATATTAAATTAAATTATTTTCAAATTAAATTATATTATTTTCAAAATAAATTATATTTTCAAATTAAATTAAATTATTTTCAAATTAAAATTAAATTATTTTCAAATTAAATTATATTCTTTTCAAATTAAATTAAGTTATTTTTAAAATAATTTAAATTATTTTCAAATTAAATTATATTATTTCCAAATTAAATTGTATTATTTTCAAAATAAATTATATTATTTTCAAATTTTATTAAATTATTTTCAAATTAAATTAAATTATTTTAAAATTAAATTATATTATTTTCAAATTAAATTAAATTATTTTCAAATTAAATTAAATTATTTTCAAATTAAATTATTATTATTTTCAAATTAAATTAAATTATTTTCAAATTAAATTAAATTATTTTCAAATTAAATTAAATTTGTTTCAAATTAAATTATTATTATTTTCAAATTAAATTAAATTATTTTCAAATTAAATCATATTATTTTCAAATTAAATTAAATTATTTTCAAATTAAATTAAATTATTTTCAAATTAAATTAAATTATTTTCAAATTAAATTAAATTATTTTTAGATTAAATTACATGATTTTCAAATTAAATTAAAATATTTTAAAATTAAATTAAATTATTTTACAATTTAATTAAATTATTTTTAAATTAAATTATATTATTTTTAAATTAAATTAAATTTTTTTCAAATTAAATTAAATTATTTTCAAATTAAAATTAAATTATTTTCAAATTAAATTATTTTCTTTTCAAATTAAATTAAGTTATTTTTAAAATAATTTAAATTATTTTCAAATTAAATTATATTATTTCCAAATTAAATTGTATTATTTTCAAATTAAATTATATTATTTTCATATTAAATTAAATTATTTTCAAATTATATTATATTATTTTCAAATTAAATTATATTATTTTCAAATTAAATTAAATTATTTTTAAATTAAATTAAATTATTTTTAAGCTAAATTAAATTATTTTCAAATTAAATTATATTATTTTCAAATTAAATTAAATTATTTTCAAATTAAAATAAATTATTTTCAAATTAAATTAAATTTTTTTAAATTAAATTATATTGTTTTCAAATTAATTTATATTATTTTCAAATTAAATTATATTATTTTCATATTAAATTAAATTATTTTCAAATTAAATTATATTATTTTCAAAATAAATTATATTTTCAAATTAAATTAAATTATTTTCAAATTAAAATTAAATTATTTTCAAATTAAATTATATTCTTTTCAAATTAAATTAAGTTATTTTTAAAATAATTTAAATTATTTTCAAATTAAATTATATTATTTCCAAATTAAATTGTATTATTTTCAAATTAAATTATATTATTTTCATATTAAATTAAATTATTTTCAAATTATATTATATTATTTTCAAATTAAATTACTTTTAAAATAAATTAAATTATTTTCAAATTAAATTATATTATTTCCAAATTAAATTGTATTATTTTCAAATTAAATTATTTTTAAAATAAATTAAATTATTTTCAAAATAAATTATATTATTTTCAAATTAAATTATATTATTTTTAAATTAAATTAAATTTTTTTCAAATTAAATTCAATTATTTTCAAATTAAAATTAAATTATTTTCAAATTAAATTATATTCTTTTCAAATTAAATTAAGTTATTTTTAAAATAATTTAAATTATTTTCAAATTAAATTATATTATTTCCAAATTAAATTGTATTATTTTCAAATTAAATTGTATTATTTTCAAATTAAATTATATTATTTTCAAAATAAATAATATTATTTTCAAATTTTATTAAATTATTTTCAAATTAAATGAAATTACTTTAAAATTAAATTATATTATTTTCAAATTAAATTAAATTATTTTCAAAATAATTTAAATTATTTTCAAATTAAATTAAATTATTTTCAAATTTAATGAAATTATTTTCAAATTAAATTAAATTATTTTCAATTTAAATTAAATTGTTTTCAAATAAAATTATATTATTTTAAAATTAAATTAAATTATTTTCAAATTAAATTATATTATTTTCAAATAAAATTAAATTATTTTCAAATTAAATTATATTATTTTCAAATTTAATTAATTTTTTTTCAAATTAAATTAAATTATTTTCAAATTAAATTATATTATTTTCAAATTGAATTTTATTATTTTCAAATTAAATTATATTATTTTAAAATTAAATTAAATTATTTTCAAATTAAATTATATTATTTTCAAATAAAATTAAATTATTTTCAAATTAAATTATATTATTTTCAAATTTAATTAATTTTTTTTCAAATTTTATTAAATTATTTTCAAATTAAATTATATTATTTTCAAATTTTATTAATTTATTTTCAAATTAAATTATTTTATTTTCAAATAAAATTAAATTATTTTCAAATTAAATTATATTATTTTCAAATTTAATTAAATTTTTTTTAAATTAAATTAAATGATTTTCAAATTAAATTATTTTCTAATTAAATTATATTAGTTTCAAAATGAAATAAATTATTTTCAAATTAAATTAAATTATTTTCAAATTTAAATAAATTATTTCCAAATTTAATTATATTATTTTCAAATTAAATTAAATTATTTTCAAATTAAATTAAATTATTTTCAAATTAAATTATATTTTCAAATTGAATTAAATTATTTTCAAATTAAATTAAATTATTTTCAAATTAAATTGAATTATTTTCAGATTAAATCAAATTATTTTTAAATGAAATTAAATTAATTTCAAATAAAATTATAATATTTTTAAATTAAATTATATTATTTTTAAATTAAATTAAATTATTTTCAAATTAAATTATATTATTTTCAAATTGAATTATATTATTTTCAAATGAAATTAAATTATTTTTATATTAAATTAAATTAATTTCAAATTAAACTAAATTATTTTTAAAATAAATTATATTATTTTCAAATTAAATTATATTATTTTCAAATTAAATTATATTATTTTCAAATTAAATTAAATTATTTTCAAATTAAATTAAATTATTTTCAAATTAAATTATATTATTTTCAAATTAAATTAAATTATTTTCAAATTAAATTATATTATTTTCAAATTTTATTAAATTATTTTCAAATTAAATTATATTATTTTCAAATTTTATTAAATTATTTTCAAATTAAATTATATTATTTTCAAATTAAATTATACTATTTTCAAATTAAATTAAATTATTTTCAAATTAAATTATATTATTTTCAAATTAAATTATATTATTTTCAAATTAGATTAAATCATTTTCAAATTAAATCAAATTATTTTTAAATTAAATTAAATTAATTTTAAATTAAATTATATTATTCACAAATTAAATTATATTATTTTCAAATTAAATTATTTTCAAATAAAATTAAATTATTTTCAAATTAAATTTTATTATTTTCAAGTTCAATTAAATTATTTTCAAATTAAATTAAATTATTTTCAAATTAAATTATATTATTTTCAAGTTCAATTAAATTATTTTCAAATTATATTAAATTATTTTCAAATTAAATTATATTATTTTCAAATTAAATAATATTATTTTCAAATTAAATTTAATTATTCTCAAATTAAATTATTTTCAAATTAAATTAAATTTATTTCAAATCAAAATTAATTATTTTCAAATTAAATTTATTTCTTTTAAAATTAAATTAAATTATTTCCAAATTAAATTATATTATTTTAAAATTAAATTTAATTATTTTCAAATTAAATCAAATTATTTGCAAAATAAATTATATTATTTTCAAATTAAATTATATTATTCTCAAAATAAATTAAAATATATTCAAATTTAAATAAATTATTCTCAAATTAAATTAAAATATTTTTAAATTAAATTATTTTCAGATTAAATTAAATTATTTTCAAATTAAATTAAATTATTTTCAAATTAAATTAGATTATTTTCAAATTAAATTATATTATTTTCAAAATAAATTAAATTATTTTCAAATTAAATTAAATTATTTTCCAATTTAATTAAATTATTTTCAAATTAAATTATATTATTTTTAAATTAAATTAAATTATTTTCAAATTAAATTAAATTATTTTCGAATTAAAATTAAATTATTTTCAAATTAAATTATATTCTTTTCAAATTAAATTAAATTATTGTCAAATTAAATTAAATTATTTTCAAATTAAATTAAATTATTTTCAAATTAAATTAAATTATTTTCAAATTAAATTATATTATTTTCAAATTAAATTAAATTATTTTCAAATTTAATTATATTATTTTCAAATTAAATTAAATTATTTTCGAATTAAAATTAAATTATTTTCAAATTAAATTATATTCTTTTCAAATTAAATTAAATTATTGTCAAATTAAATTATTTTCAAATTAAATTAAATTATTTTCCAATTTAATTAAATTATTTTCAAATTAAATTATATTATTTTTAAATTAAATTAAATTATTTTTAAATTAAATTAAATTATTTTCGAATTAAAATTAAATTATTTTCAAATTAAATTATATTCTTTTCAAATTAAATTAAATTATTGTCAAATTAAATTAAATTATTTTCAAATTAAATTAAATTATTTTCAAATTAAATTAAATTATGTTCAAATTAAATTAAATTATTTTCAAATTAAATTAAATTATTTTCAAATTAAATTAAATTATTTTCAAATTTAATTATATTATTTTCAAATTAAATTAAATTATTTTCAAATTAAATTAAATTATTTTACAATTTAATTAAATTATTTTCAAATTAAATTATATTATTTTCAAATTAAATTATATTATTTTCAAGTTAAATTAAATTATTTTCAAATTAAATTAAATTATTTTCAAATTAAATTATATTATTTTCAAATTAAATTATATTATTTTCAAATTAAATTAAATTATTCTCAATTTAAATTAAATTATTTTCAAATTAAATTAAATTTATTTCAAATTAAAATTAATTATTTTCAAATTAAATTAATTTATTTTCAAATTAAATTAAATTATTTCCAAAATAAATTATATTATTTTAAAATTAAATTTAATTATTTTCAAATTAAATTAAATTATTTTCAAATTAAATTATATTATTTCCAAATTAAATTATATTATTCTCAAATTAAACTAAAATATTTTCAAATTTAAATAAATTATTTTCTTATTAATTTAATTATTTTCAAATTAAATTATTTTCAGATTAAATAAAATGATTTTTAAATTAAATTAAATTATTTTCAAATTAAATTAGATTATTTTCAAATTAAATTATATTATTTTCAAAATAAATTAAATTATTTTCAAATTAAATTAAATTATTTTCCAATTTAATTAAATTATTTTCAAATTTAATTGAATTATTTTCCAATTTAATTAAATTATTTTCAAATTAAATTAAATTATTTTCAAATTAAATTAAATTATTTTAAAATTAAAAAAAACTATTTCCAAATTAAATTATTATTATTTTCAAATTAAATTAAATTATTTTCAAATTAAATCATATTATTTTCATAATATTTTCAAATTAAATTACTTTCAAATTAACTTCAATTATTTTCAAATTTAATTAAATTATTTTCAAATTAAATTATATTATTTTCAAATTAAATTAAAATATTTTCAAATTTAAATAAATTATTTTCAAATTAAAATAAATTATTTTCAAATTAAATTAAATTATTTTCAGATTAAATTAATTGATTTTCAAATTAAATCAAATTATTTTTAAATTAAATTAAATTATTTTCAAATTAAATTATATTATTTTCAAAATAAATTAAATTATTTTCAAATTAAATTAAATTATTTTCAAATTTAATTATATTATTTTCTTAATAAATTAAAGTATTTTCAAATTAAATTAATTTATTTTCAAATTTAATTAAATTATTTCCAAATTTAATTAATTTATTTTCAAATTAAATTAAATTATTTTTAAATTAAATTAAAGTATTTTCAAATTAAATTATATTTTCAAATTAAATTAAATTACTTTCAAATTAACTTCAATTATTTTCAAATTAAATTAAATTATTTTCAAATTAAATTATATTATTTTCAAAATAAATTAAATTATTTTCAAATTAAATTAAATTATTTTCCAATTTAATTAAATTATTTTCAATTTAAATTATATTATTTTCAAATTAAATTATATTATTTTCAAGTTCAATTAAATTATTTTCAAATTAAATTATATTATTTTCAAATTAAATTAAAATATTTTCAAATTTAAATATATTATTTTCAAATTAAAATAAATTATTTTCAAATTAAATTAAATTATTTTCAGATTAAATTAATTGATTTTCAAATTAAATTAAATTATATTCAAATTAAATTAAATTATTTTCAAATTAAATTATATTATTTTCAAAATAAATTAAATTATTTTCAAATTAAATTAAATTATTTTCCAATTTAAATAAATTATTTTCAAATTAAATTATATTATTTTCAAATTAAATATATTATTTTCAAGTTCAATTAAGTTATTTTCAAAATAAATTAAATTATTTTCAAATTAAATTAAAATATTTTCCAATTAAATTAAATTATTCTCAAATTAAATTAATTTATTTTCAAATTAAATTAAATTTATTTCAAATTAAAATTAATTATTTTCAAATTAAATTAATTTATTTTCAAATTAAATTAAATTATTTCCAAATTAAATTACATTATTTTAAAATTAAATTTAATTATTTTTAAATTAAATTATTTTCAAATTAAATTATATTATTTCCAACTTAAATTATATTATTCTCAAATTAAATTAAAATATTTTCAAATTTAAATAAATTATTTCCAAATTAAATTAAATTATTTTCAAATTAAATTATTTTCAGATTAAAAAAAATGATTTTCAAATTAAATTAAATTATTTTCAAATTAAATTAGATTATTTTCAAATTAAATTAGATTATTTTCAAAATAAATTAAATTATTTTTAAATTAAATTAAATTATTTTCCAATTTAATTAAATTATTTTCAAAATTAATTATATTTTTTTTAAATTAAATTAAATAATTTTTAAATTAAATTAAATTATTTTCAAATGAAAATTAAATTATTTACAAATTAAATTATATTCTTTTCAAATTAAATTAAATTATTGTCAAATTAAGTCAAATTATTTTCAAATTAAATTAAATTATTTTCAAATTAAATTAAATTATTTTTAAATTAAATTATATTATTTTTAAATTAAATTAAATTAATTTCAAATTTAATTATATTAATTTCAAATTTAATTAAATTATTTTCAAATTAAATTAAATTATTTTCAAATTAAATCATATTATTTTCAAAATTAATTAAATTATTTTTAAATTAAATTATAATATTTTCAAATTGAATTAAATTATTTACAATTTTAATTAAATTATTTTCAGATTAAATTAAATTATTTTTAAATTAAATTATATTATTTTCAAATTAAATTAATTTCAATTTAAATTAAATTATTTTCAAATTAAATTATATTATTTTCAAAATAAATTAAATTATTTTCAAATTAAATTAAATTATTTTTAAATTTAATTAAATTATTTTCAAAATAAATTAAATTATTTTCAAATTAAATTAAATTATTTTCAGAATTAATTAAATGATTTTCAAATTAAATTAAATTATTTTCAAATTAAATTAAATTATTTTCAAATTAAAATATTATTTTAAAATTAAATTAAATTATTTTTAAATTAAATTATATTATTTTCAAATTAAATTAAATTATTTTCAAAATAAATTAAATTATTTTCAAATTAAATTAAATTATTTTCAAATTAAACTAATTTATTTTCAAATTAAATTATATTATTTTCAAATTAAATTAAATTCTTTTCAAATTAAATTATATTATTTTCAAATTAAATTAAATTATTTTCAAATTAAATTAAATTATTTTCAAATTTAATTAAATTATTTTAAAATTAAATTAAATTATTTTCAAATTAAATTAAATTATTTTTAGATTAAATTCAATGATTGTCAAATTAAATTATATTATTTTCAAATTAAATTAAATTATCTTCAAATTTAATTAAATTATTTTCAAAATAAATTAAATTATTTTCAAATTAAATTAATTTATTTTCAAATTCAATTATTATTTAAAATTAAATTAAATTATTTTCAAATTAAATCATATTATTTTCAAATTAAATTAAATTATTTTCAGATTAAATTAAATTATTTTCAAATTAAATTAAATTATTTTCAAATTAAATTAAATTATTTTTAGATTAAATTCAATGATTTTCAAATTAAATTATATTATTTTCAAATTAAATTAAATTATCTTCAAATTTAATTAAATTATTTTCAAAATAAATTAAATTATTTTCAAATTAAATTAATTTTTTTTCAAATTTAATTAAATTATTTCCAAATTTAATTATATTATTCTCAAATTAAATTAAATTATTTTCAAATTAAATTAAATTATTTTCAAATTAAATTATATTATTTTCAAATTAAATTAAATTACTTTCAAATTAAATGAAATTATTTTCAAAGTAAATTAAATTATTTTCAAAATAAATCATATTATTTGCAAAATTAATTAAATTATTTTCGGATTAAATTATATTATTTTCAATTTTAATTAAATTATTTTCAGATTAAATTAAATTATTTTCAAATTAAATTATATTATTTTCAAATTAAATTTAATTATTTTCAATTTAAATTAAATTATTTTCAAATTAAATTATATTATTTTCAAAATAAATTAAATTATTTTCAAATTAAATTAAATTATTTTTAAATTTAATTAAATTATTTTCAAAATAAATTAAATTATTTTCAAATTAAATTAAATTATTTTCAGAATAAATTATTTGATTTTCAAATTAAATTAAATTATTTTCAAACTAAATTAAATTATTTTCAAATTAAAATATTATTTTCAAATTAAATTAAATTATTTTCAAATTAAATTAAATTATTTTCAAATTAAATTATATTATTTTCAAATTAAATTAAATTATTTTCAAATTAAATTAAATTATTTTCAAATTAAATTAAATTATTTTCAAATTAAACTAATATATTTTCAAATTAAATTTTATTATTTTCAAATTAAATTAAATTATTTTTAAATTAAATTATATTATTTTCAAATTAAAATAAATTATTTTAAAAATTAAATTAAATTATTTTCAAATTAAATTAAATTATTTTAAAATTTAATTAAAATATTTTCAAATTAAATTATTATTATTTTCAAATTAAATTAAATTATTTTCAAATTAAATTAAATTATTTTCAAATTAAATTAAATTATTTTCAAATTAAATTAAATTATTTTCAAATTAAATTAAATTAAATTATTTTCAAAATAAAATTAAATTATTTTTAGATTAAATTAAATGATTTTCAAATTAAATTATATTATTTTCAAATTTAATTAAATTATTTTCAAATTTAATTATATTATTTTCAAAACAAATTAAAGTATTTTCAAATTAAAGTAATTTATTTTCAAATTTAATTAAATTATTTCCAAATTTTATTATATTATTTTCAAATTAATTTAAATTATTTTCAAATTAAATTAAATTATTTTCAGATTAAATTAAATGATTTTCAAATTAAATTAAACTATTTTCAAATTAAATTAAATTATTTTCAAATTAAATTAAATTATTTTTAGATTAAATTAAATGATTTTCAAATTAAATTAAATTATTTTCAAATTAAATTAAATTACTTTCAAATTAAATTAAATTATTTTCAAAGTAAATTAAATTATTTTCAAATTAAATTATATTATTTTCAAATTAAATTATATTATTTTCAAATTAAATTAAATTAATTTCAAATTTAATTATATTATTTTCAAATTTAATTAAATTATTTTCAAATTAAATTATTGTCAGATTAAATAAAATGATTTTCAAATTAAATTAAATTATTTTCAAATTAAATTAGATTATTTTAAAATTAAATTATTTTCAAAATAAATTAAATTATTTTCAAATTAAATTAATTTATTTTCTAATTTAATTAAATTTTTGCAAATTAAATTATATTATTTTTAAATTAAATTAAATAATTTTCAAATTAAATTAAATTATTTTCAAATTAAAATTAAATTATTTTCAAATTAAATTATATTCGTATAAAATTAAATTATATTATTGTCAAATTAAATTAAATTATTTTCAAATTAAATTAAATTATTTTCAAATTAAATTAAATTATTTTCAAATTAAATTATATTATTTTCAAATTAAATTAAATTAATTTCAAATTTAATTATATTATTTTCAAATTTAAATTAATTATTTTCAAATTAAATTAAATTATTTTCAAAATAAATTAAATTATTTTAAAATTAAAAAAAAACTATTTTCTAATTAAATTATTATTATTTTCAAATTAAATTAAATTATTTTCAAAATAAATCATATTATTTTCAAATTAAATTAAATTATTTTCAAAATAAATTAAATTATTTTCAAATTAAATTAATTTATTTTCAAATTTAATTAAATTATTTCCAAATTTAATTATATTATTCTCAAATTAAATTAAATTATTTTCAAATTAAATTAAATTATTTTCAAATTAAATTATATTATTTTCAAATTAAATTAAATTACTTTCAAATTAAATGAAATTATTTTCAAAGTAAATTAAATTATTTTCAAAATAAATCATATTATTTGCAAAATTAATTAAATTATTTTCGGATTAAATTATATTATTTTCAATTTTAATTAAATTATTTTCAGATTAAATTAAATTATTTTCAAATTAAATTATATTATTTTCAAATTAAATTTAATTATTTTCAATTTAAATTAAATTATTTTCAAATTAAATTATATTATTTTCAAAATAAATTAAATTATTTTCAAATTAAATTAAATTATTTTCAAATTAAATTAAATTATTTTCAGAATAAATTAATTGATTTTCAAATTAAATTAAATTATTTTCAAACTAAATTAAATTATTTTCAAATTAAAATATTATTTTCAAATTAAATTAAATTATTTTCAAATTAAATTAAATTATTTTCAAATTAAATTATATTATTTTCAAATTAAATTAAATTATTTTCAAATTAAATTAAATTATTTTCAAATTAAATTAAATTATTTTCAAATTAAACTAATATATTTTCAAATTAAATTTTATTATTTTCAAATTAAATTAAATTATTTTTAAATTAAATTATATTATTTTCAAATTAAAATAAATTATTTTAAAAATTAAATTAAATTATTTTCAAATTAAATTAAATTATTTTAAAATTTAATTAAAATATTTTCAAATTAAATTATTATTATTTTCAAATTAAATTAAATTATTTTCAAATTAAATTAAATTATTTTCAAATTAAATTAAATTATTTTCAAATTAAATTAAATTATTTTCAAATTAAATTAAATTAAATTATTTTCAAAATAAAATTAAATTATTTTTAGATTAAATTAAATGATTTTCAAATTAAATTAAATTATTTTCAAATTAAATTAAATTATTTTCAAATTTAATTATATTATTTTCAAAACAAATTAAAGTATTTTCAAATTAAAGTAATTTATTTTCAAATTTAATTAAATTATTTCCAAATTTTATTATATTATTTTCAAATTAATTTAAATTATTTTCAAATTAAATTAAATTATTTTCAGATTAAATTAAATGATTTTCAAATTAAATTAAACTATTTTCAAATTAAATTAAATTATTTTCAAATTAAATTAAATTATTTTTAGATTAAATTAAATGATTTTCAAATTAAATTAAATTATTTTCAAATTAAATTAAATTACTTTCAAATTAAATTAAATTATTTTCAAAGTAAATTTATTTTCAAATTAAATTATATTATTTTCAAATTAAATTATATTATTTTCAAATTAAATTAAATTAATTTCAAATTTAATTATATTATTTTCAAATTTAATTAAATTATTTTCAAATTAAATTATTGTCAGATTAAATAAAATGATTTTCAAATTAAATTAAATTATTTTCAAATTAAATTAGATTATTTTAAAATTAAATTATTTTCAAAATAAATTAAATTATTTTCAAATTAAATTAATTTATTTTCTAATTTAATTAAATTTTTGCAAATTAAATTATATTATTTTTAAATTAAATTAAATAATTTTCAAATTAAATTAAATTATTTTCAAATTAAAATTAAATTATTTTCAAATTAAATTATATTCGTATAAAATTAAATTATATTATTGTCAAATTAAATTAAATTATTTTCAAATTAAATTAAATTATTTTCAAATTAAATTAAATTATTTTCAAATTAAATTATATTATTTTCAAATTAAATTAAATTAATTTCAAATTTAATTATATTATTTTCAAATTTAAATTAATTATTTTCAAATTAAATTAAATTATTTTCAAAATAAATTAAATTATTTTAAAATTAAAAAAAAACTATTTTCTAATTAAATTATTATTATTTTCAAATTAAATTAAATTATTTTCAAAATAAATCATATTATTTTCAAATTAAATTAAATTATTTTCAAAATAAATTAAATTATTTTCAAATTAAATTAATTTATTTTCAAATTAAATTAAATTATTTCCAAATTTAATTATATTATTCTCAAATTAAATTAAATTATTTTCAAATTAAATTAAATTATTTTCAAATTAAATTATATTATTTTCAAATTAAATTAAATTACTTTCAAATTAAATGAAATTATTTTCAAAGTAAATTAAATTATTTTCAAAATAAATCATATTATTTGCAAAATTAATTAAATTATTTTCGGATTAAATTATATTATTTTCAATTTTAATTAAATTATTTTCAGATTAAATTAAATTATTTTCAAATTAAATTATATTATTTTCAAATTAAATTAAAATATTTTCAATTTAAATTAAATTATTTTCAAATTAAATTATATTATTTTCAAAATAAATTAAATTATTTTCAAATTAAATTAAATTATTTTTAAATTTAATTAAATTATTTTCAAAATAAATTAAATTATTTTCAAATTAAATTAAATTATTTTCAGAATAAATTAATTGATTTTCAAATTAAATTAAATTATTTTCAAATTAAATTAAATTATTTTCAAATTAAAATATTATTTTCAAATTAAATTAAATTAATTTCAAATTTAATTATATTATTTTCAAATTTAATTAAATTATTTTCAAATTAAATTAAATTATTTTCAAATTAAATTAAATTATTTTAAAATTAAAAAAAAACTATTTTCAAATTAAACTATTATTATTTTCAAATTAAATTAAATTATTTTCAAATTAAATCATATTATTTTCAAATTAAATTAAATTATTTTCAAATTTAATTAAATTATTTTCAAATTAAATTAAATTATTTTCAAATTAAATCATATTATTTTCAAAATTAATTAAATTATTTTCAAATTAAATTATAATATTTTCAAATTGAATTAAATTATTTACAATTTTAATTAAATTATTTTCAGATTAAATTAAATTATTTTCAAATTAAATTATATTATTTTCAAATTAAATTAATTTCAATTTAAATTAAATTATTTTCAAATTAAATTATATTATTTTCAAAATAAATTAAATTATTTTCAAATTAAATTAAATTATTTTTAAATTTAATTAAATTATTTTCAAAATAAATTAAATTATTTTCAAATTAAATTAAATTATTTTCAGAATAAATTAAATGATTTTCAAATTAAATTAAATTATTTTCAAATTAAATTAAATTATTTTCAAATTAAAATATTATTTTAAAATTAAATTAAATTATTTTTAAATTAAATTATATTATTTTCAAATTAAATTAAATTATTTTCAAAATAAATTAAATTATTTTCAAATTAAATTAAATTATTTTCAAATTAAACTAATTTATTTTCAAATTAAATTATATTATTTTCAAATTAAATTAAATTCTTTTCAAATTAAATTATATTATTTTCAAATTAAATTAAATTATTTTCAAATTAAATTAAATTATTTTCAAATTTAATTAAATTATTTTAAAATTAAATTAAATTATTTTCAAATTAAATTAAATTATTTTTAGATTAAATTCAATGATTTTCAAATTAAATTATATTATTTTCAAATTAAATTAAATTATCTTCAAATTTAATTAAATTATTTTCAAAATAAATTAAATTATTTTCAAATTAAATTAATTTATTTTCAAATTCAATTATTATTTAAAATTAAATTAAATTATTTTCAAATTAAATCATATTATTTTCAAATTAAATTAAATTATTTTCAGATTAAATTAAATTATTTTCAAATTAAATTAAATTATTTTCAAATTAAATTAAATTATTTTTAGATTAAATTCAATGATTTTCAAATTAAATTATATTATTTTCAAATTAAATTAAATTATCTTCAAATTTAATTAAATTATTTTCAAAATAAATTAAATTATTTTCAAATTAAATTAATTTATTTTCAAATTTAATTAAATTATTTCCAAATTTAATTATATTATTCTCAAATTAAATTAAATTATTTTCAAATTAAATTAAATTATTTTCAAATTAAATTATATTATTTTCAAATAAAATTAAATTACTTTCAAATTAAATGAAATTATTTTCAAAGTAAATTAAATTATTTTCAAAATAAATCATATTATTTGCAAAATTAATTAAATTATTTTCGGATTAAATTATATTATTTTCAATTTTAATTAAATTATTTTCAGATTAAATTAAATTATTTTTAAATTAAATTATATTATTTTCAAATTAAATTAAATTATTTTCAATTTAAATTAAATTATTTTCAAATTAAATTATATTATTTTCAAAATAAATTAAATTATTTTCAAATTAAATTAAATTATTTTTAAATTTAATTAAATTATTTTCAAAATTAATTAAATTATTTTCAAATTAAATTAAATTATTTTCAGAATAAATTAATTGATTTTCAAATTAAATTAAATTATTTTCAAATTAAATTAAATTATTTTCTAATAAAATATTATTTTCAAATTAAATTAAATTATTTTCAAATTAAATTAAATTATTTTCAAATTAAATTATATTATTTTCAAATTAAATTAAATTATTTTCAAATTAAATTAAATTATTTTCAAATTAAATTAAATTATTTTCAAATTAAACTAATATATTTTCAAATTAAATTTTATTATTTTCAAATTAAATTAAATTATTTTTAAATTAAATTATATTATTTTCAAATTAAAATAAATTATTTTAAAAATTAAATTAAATTATTTTCAAATTAAATTAAATTATTTTAAAATTTAATTAAAATATTTTCAAATTAAATTATTATTATTTTCAAATTAAATTAAATTATTTTCAAATTAAATCATATTATTTTCAAATTAAATTAAATTATTTTCAAATTAAATTAAATTATTTTCAAATTAAATTAAATTATTTTCAAATTAAATTAAATTAAATTATTTTCAAAATAAAATTAAATTATTTTTAGATTAAATTAAATGATTTTCAAATTAAATTAAATTATTTTCAAATTAAATTAAATTATTTTCAAATTTAATTATATTATTTTCAAAACAAATTAAAGTATTTTCAAATTAAAGTAATTTATTTTCAAATTTAATTAAATTATTTCCAAATTTTATTATATTATTTTCAAATTAATTTAAATTATTTTCAAATTAAATTAAATTATTTTCAGATTAAATTAAATGATTTTCAAATTAAATTAAACTATTTTCAAATTAAATTAAGTTATTTTCAAATTAAATTAAATTATTTTTAGATTAAATTAAATGATTTTCAAATTAAATTAAATTATTTTCAAATTAAATTAAATTACTTTCAAATTAAATTAAATTATTTTCAAAGTAAATTAAATTATTTTCAAATTAAATTATATTATTTTCAAATTAAATTATATTATTTTCAAATTAAATTAAATTAATTTCAAATTTAATTATATTATTTTCAAATTTAATTAAATTATTTTCAAATTAAATTATTGTCAGATTAAATAAAATGATTTTCAAATTAAATTAAATTATTTTCAAATTAAATTAGATTATTTTAAAATTAAATTATTTTCAAAATAAATTAAATTATTTTCAAATTAAATTAAATTATTTTCTAATTTAATTAAATTTTTGCAAATTAAATTATATTATTTTTAAATTAAATTAAATAATTTTCAAATTAAATTAAATTATTTTCAAATTAAAATTAAATTATTTTCAAATTAAATTATATTCGTATAAAATTAAATTATATTATTGTCAAATTAAATTAAATTATTTTCAAATTAAATTAAATTATTTTCAAATTAAATTAAATTATTTTCAAATTAAATTATATTATTTTCAAATTAAATTAAATTAATTTCAAATTTAATTATATTATTTTCAAATTTAATTAAATTATTTTCAAATTAAATTAAATTATTTTCAAATTAAATTAAATTATTTTAAAATTAAAAAAAAACTATTTTCAAATTAAATTATTATTATTTTCAAATTAAAATAAATTATTTTCAAATTAAAACATATTATTTTCAAATTAAATTAAATTATTTTCAAATTAAATTAAATTATTTTCTAATTAAAATATTATTTTCAAATTAAATTAAATTATTTTCAAATTAAATTAAATTATTTTCAAATTAAATTATATTATTTTCAAATTAAATTAAATTATTTTCAAATTAAATTAAATTATTTTCAAATTAAATTAAATTATTTTCAAATTAAACTAATATATTTTCAAATTAAATTTTATTATTTTCAAATTAAATTAAATTATTTTTAAATTAAATTATATTATTTTCAAATTAAAATAAATTATTTTAAAAATTAAATTAAATTATTTTCAAATTAAATTAAATTATTTTTAAATTTAATTAAAATATTTTCAAATTAAATTATTATTATTTTCAAATTAAATTAAATTATTTTCAAATTAAATCATATTATTTTCAAATTAAATTAAATTATTTTCAAATTAAATTAAATTATTTTCAAATTAAATTAAATTATTTTCAAACTAAATTAAATTAAATTATTTTCAAAATAAAATTAAATTATTTTTAGATTAAATTAAATGATTTTCAAATTAAATTAAATTATTTTCAAATTAAATTAAATTATTTTCAAATTTAATTATATTATTTTCAAAACAAATTAAAGTATTTTCAAATTAAAGTAATTTATTTTCAAATTTAATTAAATTATTTCCAAATTTTATTATATTATTTTCAAATTAATTTAAATTATTTTCAAATTAAATTAAATTATTTTCAGATTAAATTAAATGATTTTCAAATTAAATTAAACTATTTTCAAATTAAATTAAATTATTTTCAAATTAAATTAAATTATTTTTAGATTAAATTAAATGATTTTCAAATTAAATTAAATTATTTTCAAATTAAATTAAATTACTTTCAAATTAAATTAAATTATTTTCAAAGTAAATTAAATTATTTTCAAATTAAATTATATTATTTTCAAATTAAATTATATTATTTTCAAATTAAATTAAATTAATTTCAAATTTAATTATATTATTTTCAAATTTAATTAAATTATTTTCAAATTAAATTATTGTCAGATTAAATAAAATGATTTTCAAATTAAATTAAATTATTTTCAAATTAAATTAGATTATTTTAAAATTAAATTATTTTCAAAATAAATTAAATTATTTTCAAATTAAATTAAATTATTTTCTAATTTAATTAAATTTTTGCAAATTAAATTATATTATTTTTAAATTAAATTAAATAATTTTCAAATTAAATTAAATTATTTTCAAATTAAAATTAAATTATTTTCAAATTAAATTATATTCGTATAAAATTAAATTATATTATTGTCAAATTAAATTAAATTATTTTCAAATTAAATTAAATTATTTTCAAATTAAATTAAATTATTTTCAAATTAAATTATATTATTTTCAAATTAAATTAAATTAATTTCATATTTAATTATATTATTTTCAAATTTAATTAAATTATTTTCAAATTAAATTAAATTATTTTCAAATTAAATTAAATTATTTTCAAATTAAAAAAAAACTATTTTCAAATTAAATTATTATTATTTTCAAATTAAATTAAATTATTTTCAAATTAAATCATATTATTTTCAAATTAAATTAAATTATTTTCAAATTAAATTAAATTATTTTCAAATTACATTAAATTATTTTCAAATTAAATTATTTTTAGATTAAATTATATGATTTTCAAATTAAATTAATTTATTTTCAAATTAAATTAAATTATTTTCCAATTTAATTAAATTATTTTCAAATTAAATTATATTATTTTCAAATTAAATTAAAATATTTTCAAATTTAAATAAATTATTTTCAAATTAAATTAAATTATTTTCAAATTAAATTAAATTATTTTCAGATTAAATTAAATGATTTTCAAATTAAATTAAATTATTTTCAAATTAAATTAAATTATTTTCAAATTAAATTATATTATTTTCAAAATAAATTAAATTATTTTCGAATTAAATTAAATTATTTTCAAGTTCAATTAAATTATTTTCAAATTAAATTAAATTATTTTCAAATTAAATTATAATATTTTCAAATTAAATTATATTATTTTCAAATTAAATTAAATTATTCTTAAATTAAATTAAATTATTTTCAAATTAAATTAAATTTATTTCAAATTAAAATTAATTATTTTCAAATTCAATTAATTTATTTTCAAATTAAATTAAATTATTTCCAAATTAAATTATATTATTTTAAAATTAAATTTAATTATTTTTAAATTAAATTAAATTATTTTCAAATTAAATTATATTATTTCCAAATTAAATTATATTATTCTCAAATTAAACTAAAATATTTTCAAATTTAAATAAATTATTTTCAAATTAAATTAAATTATTTTCAAATTAAATTATTTTTAGATTAAATAAAATGATTTTCAAATTAAATTAAATTATTTTCAAATTAAATTAGATTATTTTCAAATTAAATTATTTTCAAAATAAATTAAATAATTTTCAAATTAAATTAAATTATTTTCCAATTTAATTAAATTTTTGCAAATTAAATTATATTATTTTTAAATTAAATTAAATAATTTTCAAATTAAATTAAATTATTTTCAAATTAAAATTAAATTATTTTCAAATTAAATTATATTCGTTTAAAATTAAATTATATTATTGTCAAATTAAATTAAATTATTTTCAAATTAAATTAAATTATTTTCAAATTAAATTAAATTATTTTCAAATTAAATTATATTATTTTCAAATTAAATTAAATTAATTTCAAATTTAATTATATTATTTTCAAATTTATTTAAATTATTTTCATATTAAATTAAATTATTTTCAAATTAAATCATATTATTTTCAAATTAAATTAAATTATTTTCAAATTAAATTAAATTATTTTCAAATTAAATTAAATTATTTTCAAATTAAATTAAATTATTTTCAAATTAAATTATATTATTTTCAAATTAAATTAAATTATTTTAAGATTAAAATAAATGATTTTCAAATTAAATTAAATTATTTTCAAATTAAATTAAATTATTTTCAAATTAAATTAAATTATTTTCAAAATAAATTAAATTATTTTCAAATTAAATTAATTTATTTTCAAATTTAATTAAATTATTTCCAAATTTAATTATATTATTTTCAAATTAAATTAAATTATTTTCAAATTAAATTAAATTATTTTCAAATTAAATTATTATTATTTTCTTTAATTTGAATTTTAAATGATTTAATTTGAAAATAATTTAATTTAATTTAAATTATTTTCAAATTAAATCATATTATTTTCAAATTAAATTAAATTATTTTCAAATTAAATTAAATTATTTTCAAATTAAATTAAATTATTTTCAAATTAAATTAAATTATTTTAAGATTAAATTAAATGATTTTCAAATTAAATTAAATTATTTTCAAATTAAATTAAATTATTTTCAAATTTAATTATATTATTTTCAAAATAAATTAAAGCATTTACAAATTAAATTAATTTATTTTCAAATTTAATTAAATTATTTCCAAATTTAATTATTTTATTTTCAAATTAAATTAAATTATTTTCAAATTAAATTAAATTATTTTCAAATTAAATTATAATATTTTCAAATTAAATTACTTTCAAATTAACTTCAATTATTTTCAAATTAAATTAAAATATTTTCAAATTTAAATAAATTATTTTCAAATTAAAATAAATTATTTCCAAATTAAATTAAATTATTTTCAGATTAAATTAATTGATTTTCAAATTAAATTAAATTATTTTCAAATTAAATTAAATTATTTTCAAATTTAATTATTTTATTTTCTTAATAAATTAAAGTATTTTCAAATTAAATTAATTTATTTTCAAAATTAATTAAATTATTTCCAAATTTAATTATTTTATTTTCAAATTAAATTAAATTATTTTCAAATTAAATTAAATTATTTTCAAATTAAATTATAATATTTTCAAATTAAATTAAATTACTTTCAAATTAACTTCAATTATTTTCAAATTAAATTAAATTATTTTCAAATTAAATTATATTATTTTCAAAATAAATTAAATTATTTTCAAATTAAATTAAATTATTTTCCAATTTAATTAAATTATTTTCAATTTAAATTATATTATTTTCAAATTAAATTATATTATTTTCAAGTTCAATTAAATTATTTTCAAATTAAATTATATTATTTTCAAATTAAATTAAAATATTTTCAAATTTAAATAAATTATTTTCAAATTAAAATAAATTATTTTCAAATTAAATTAAATTATTTTCAGATTAAATTAATTGATTTTCAAATTAAATTAAATTATTTTCAAATTAAATTAAATTATTTTCAAATTAAATTATATTATTTTCAAAATAAATTAAATTATTTTCAAATTAAATTAAATTATTTTCCAATTTAATTAATTTATTTTTAAATTAAATTATATTATTTTCAAATTAAATATATAATTTTCAAGTTCAATTAAATTATTTTCAAAATAAATTAAATTATTTTCAAATTAAATTTAATTATTTTCCAATTAAATTAAATTATTCTCAAATTAAATTAATTTATTTTCAAATTAAATTAAATTTATTTCAAATTAAAATTAATTATTTTCAAATTAAATTAATTTATTTTCAAATTAAATTAAATTATTTCCAAATTTAATTACATTATTTTAAAATTAAATTTAATTATTTTCAAATTAAATTAAATTATTTTCAAATTAAATTATATTATTTCCAAATTAAATTATATTATTCTCAAATTAAATTAAAATATTTTCAAATTTCTATAAATTATTTCCAAATTAAATTTAATTATTTTCAAATTAAATTATTTTCAGATTAAAAAAAATGATTTTCAAATTAAATTAAATTATTTTCAAATTAAATTAGATTATTTTCCAATTTAATTAAATTATTTTCAAAATTAATTATATTTTTTTTAAATTAAATTAAATAATTTTCAAATTAAATTAAATTATTTTCAAATGAAAATTAAATTATTTACAAATTAAATTATATTCTTTTCAAATTAAATTAAATTATTGTCAAATAAAGTCAAATTATTTTCAAATTAAATTAAATTATTTTCAAATTAAATTAAATTATTTTCAAATTAAATTATATTATTTTCAAATTAAATTAAATTAATTTCAAATTTAATTATATTAATTTCAAATTTAATTAAATTATTTTCAAATTAAATTAAATTATTTTCAAATCAAATCATATTATTTTCAAAATTAATTAAATTATTTTTAAATTAAATTATAATATTTTCAAATTGAATTAAATTATTTACAATTTTAATTAAATTATTTTCAGATTAAATTAATATATTTTCAAATTAAATTATATTATTTTCAAATTAAATTAATTTCAATTTAAATTAAATTATTTTCAAATTAAATTATATTATTTTCAAAATAAATTAAATTATTTTCAAATTAAATTAAATTATTTTCAGAATAAATTAAATGATTTTCAAATTAAATTAAATTATTTTCAAATTAAATTAAATTATTTTCAAATTAAAATATTATTTTAAAATTAAATTAAATTATTTTCAAATTAAATTATATTATTTTCAAATTAAATTAAATTATTTTCAAATTAAATTAAATTATTTTCAAATTTAATTAAATTATTTTCAAATTAAACTAATTTATTTTCAAATTAAATTATATTATTTTCAAATTAAATTAAATTCTTTTCAAATTAAATTATATTATTTTCAAATTAAATTAAATTATTTTCAAATTAAATTAAATTATTTTCAAATTTAATTAAATTATTTTAAAATTAAATTAAACTATTTTCAAATTCAATTATTATTTAAAATTAAATTAAATTAAATTATTTTCAAATTAAATCATATTATTTTCAAATTAAATTAAATTATTTTCAAATTAAATTAAATTATTTTCAAATTAAATTAAAATATTTTCAAATTAAATTAAATTATTTTTAGATTAAATTCAATGATTTTCAAATTAAATTATATTATTTTCAAATTAAATTAAATTATCTTGAAATTTAATTATATAATTTTCAAAATAAATTAAATTATTTTTAAATTAAATTAATTTATTTTCAAATTTAATTAAATTATTTCCAAATTTAATTATATTATTTTCAAATTAAATTAAATTATTTTCAAATTAAATTAAATTATTTTCAAATTAAATTATATTATTTTCAAATTAAATTAAATTACTTTCAAATTAAATGAAATTATTTTCAAAGTAAATTAAATTATTTTCAAAATAAATCATATTATTTGCAAAATTAATTAAATTATTTTCGGATTAAATTATATTATTTTCAATTTTAATTAAATTATTTTCAGATTAAATTAAATTATTTTCAAATTAAATTATATTATTTTCAAATTAAATTAAATTATTTTTAATTTAAATTAAATTATTTTCAAATTAAATTATATTATTTTCAAAATAAATTAAATTATTTTCAAAATTAAATTAAATTATTTTTAAATTTAATTAAATTATTTTCAAAATAAATTAAATTATTTTCAAATTAAATTAAATTATTTTCAGAATAAATTAATTGATTTTCAAATTAAATTAAATTATTTTCAAATTAAATTAAATTATTTTCAAATTAAAATATTATTTTCAAATTAAATTAAATTATTTTCAAATTAAATTAAAATATTTTCAAATTAAATTATATTATTTTCAAAATACATTAAATTATTTTCAAATTAAATTAAATTATTTTCAAATTAAATTAAATTATTTTCAAATTAAACTAATTTATTTTCAAATTAAATTTTATTATTTTCAAATTAAATTAAATTATTTTTAAATTAAATTATATTATTTTCAAATTAAAATAAATTATTTTAAAAATTAAATTAAATTATTTTCAAATTAAATTAAATTATTTTAAAATTTAATTAAAATATTTTCAAATTAAATTATTATTATTGTCAAATTAAATTAAATTATTTTCAAATTAAATCATATTATTTTCAAATTAAATTAAATTATTTTCAAATTAAATTAAATTAAATTATTTTCAAATTAAATTAAATTATTTTTAGATTAAATTAAATGATTTTCAAATTAAATTATATTATTTTCAAATTAAATTAAATTATTTTCAAATTTAATTATATTATTTTCAAATTTAATTAAATTATTTTAAAATTAAATTAAACTATTTTCAAATTCAATTATTATTTAAAATTAAATTAAATTAAATTATTTTCAAATTAAATCATATTATTTTCAAATTAAATTAAATTATTTTCAAATTAAATTAAATTATTTTCAAATTAAATTAAAATATTTTCAAATTAAATTAAATTATTTTTAGATTAAATTCAATGATTTTCAAATTAAATTATATTATTTTCAAATTAAATTAAATTATCTTGAAATTTAATTATATAATTTTCAAAATAAATTAAATTATTTTTAAATTAAATTAATTTATTTTCAAATTTAATTAAATTATTTCCAAATTTAATTATATTATTTTCAAATTAAATTAAATTATTTTCAAATTAAATTAAATTATTTTCAAATTAAATTATATTATTTTCAAATTAAATTAAATTACTTTCAAATTAAATGAAATTATTTTCAAAGTAAATTAAATTATTTTCAAAATAAATCATATTATTTGCAAAATTAATTAAATTATTTTCGGATTAAATTATATTATTTTCAATTTTAATTAAATTATTTTCAGATTAAATTAAATTATTTTCAAATTAAATTATATTATTTTCAAATTAAATTAAATTATTTTTAATTTAAATTAAATTATTTTCAAATTAAATTATATTATTTTCAAAATAAATTAAATTATTTTCAAAATTAAATTAAATTATTTTTAAATTTAATTAAATTATTTTCAAAATAAATTAAATTATTTTCAAATTAAATTAAATTATTTTCAGAATAAATTAATTGATTTTCAAATTAAATTAAATTATTTTCAAATTAAATTAAATTATTTTCAAATTAAAATATTATTTTCAAATTAAATTAAATTATTTTCAAATTAAATTAAAATATTTTCAAATTAAATTATATTATTTTCAAAATACATTAAATTATTTTCAAATTAAATTAAATTATTTTCAAATTAAATTAAATTATTTTCAAATTAAACTAATTTATTTTCAAATTAAATTTTATTATTTTCAAATTAAATTAAATTATTTTTAAATTAAATTATATTATTTTCAAATTAAAATAAATTATTTTAAAAATTAAATTAAATTATTTTCAAATTAAATTAAATTATTTTAAAATTTAATTAAAATATTTTCAAATTAAATTATTATTATTGTCAAATTAAATTAAATTATTTTCAAATTAAATCATATTATTTTCAAATTAAATTAAATTATTTTCAAATTAAATTAAATTAAATTATTTTCAAATTAAATTAAATTATTTTTAGATTAAATTAAATGATTTTCAAATTAAATTAAATTATTTTCAAATTAAATTAAATTATTTTCAAATTTAATTATATTATTTTCAAAACAAATTAAATTATTTTCAAATTAAATTAAATTATTTTCAAATTAAATTAAATTATTTTCAAATTAAACTAATTTATTTTCAAATTAAATTTTATTATTTTCAAATTAAATTAAATTATTTTTAAATTAAATTATATTATTTTCAAATTAAAATAAATTATTTTAAAAATTAAATTAAATTATTTTCAAATTAAATTAAATTATTTTAAAATTTAATTAAAATATTTTCAAATTAAATTATTATTATTGTCAAATTAAATTAAATTATTTTCAAATTAAATCATATTATTTTCAAATTAAATTAAATTATTTTCAAATTAAATTAAATTAAATTATTTTCAAATTAAATTAAATTATTTTTAGATTAAATTAAATGATTTTCAAATTAAATTATATTATTTTCAAATTAAATTAAATTATTTTCAAATTTAATTATATTATTTTCAAATTTAATTAAATTATTTTAAAATTAAATTAAACTATTTTCAAATTCAATTATTATTTAAAATTAAATTAAATTAAATTATTTTCAAATTAAATCATATTATTTTCAAATTAAATTAAATTATTTTCAAATTAAATTAAATTATTTTCAAATTAAATTAAAATATTTTCAAATTAAATTAAATTATTTTTAGATTAAATTCAATGATTTTCAAATTAAATTATATTATTTTCAAATTAAATTAAATTATCTTGAAATTTAATTATATAATTTTCAAAATAAATTAAATTATTTTTAAATTAAATTAATTTATTTTCAAATTTAATTAAATTATTTCCAAATTTAATTATATTATTTTCAAATTAAATTAAATTATTTTCAAATTAAATTAAATTATTTTCAAATTAAATTATATTATTTTCAAATTAAATTAAATTACTTTCAAATTAAATGAAATTATTTTCAAAGTAAATTAAATTATTTTCAAAATAAATCATATTATTTGCAAAATTAATTAAATTATTTTCGGATTAAATTATATTATTTTCAATTTTAATTAAATTATTTTCAGATTAAATTAAATTATTTTCAAATTAAATTATATTATTTTCAAATTAAATTAAATTATTTTTAATTTAAATTAAATTATTTTCAAATTAAATTATATTATTTTCAAAATAAATTAAATTATTTTCAAAATTAAATTAAATTATTTTTAAATTTAATTAAATTATTTTCAAAATAAATTAAATTATTTTCAAATTAAATTAAATTATTTTCAGAATAAATTAATTGATTTTCAAATTAAATTAAATTATTTTCAAATTAAATTAAATTATTTTCAAATTAAAATATTATTTTCAAATTAAATTAAATTATTTTCAAATTAAATTAAAATATTTTAAAATTAAATTATATTATTTTCAAAATACATTAAATTATTTTCAAATTAAATTAAATTATTTTCAAATTAAATTAAATTATTTTCAAATTAAACTAATTTATTTTCAAATTAAATTTTATTATTTTCAAATTAAATTAAATTATTTTTAAATTAAATTATATTATTTTCAAATTAAAATAAATTATTTTAAAAATTAAATTAAATTATTTTCAAATTAAATTAAATTATTTTAAAATTTAATTAAAATATTTTCAAATTAAATTATTATTATTGTCAAATTAAATTAAATTATTTTCAAATTAAATCATATTATTTTCAAATTAAATTAAATTATTTTCAAATTAAATTAAATTAAATTATTTTCAAATTAAATTAAATTATTTTTAGATTAAATTAAATGATTTTCAAATTAAATTAAATTATTTTCAAATTAAATTAAATTATTTTCAAATTTAATTATATTATTTTCAAAACAAATTAAAGTATTTTCAAATTAAAGTAATTTATTTTCAAATTTAATTAAATTATTTCCAAATTTAATTATATTATTTTCAAATTAAATTAAATTATTTTCAAATTAAATTAAATTATTTTCAAATTAAATTATATTATTTTCAAATTAAATTAAATTACTTTCAAATTAAATTATTTTCAAATTAAATTAAATTATTTTCAAATTAAATTATATTATTTTCAAATTAAATTAAATTATTTTCAAATTTAAATAAATTATTTTCAAATTAAATTAAATTATTTTCAAATTAAATTAAATTATTTTCAGATTAAATTAAATGATTTCCAAATTAAATTAAATTATTTTCAAATTAAATTAAATTATTTTCAAATTAAATTAAATTATTTTTAGATTAAATTAAATGATTTTCAAATTAAATTAAATTATTTTCAAATTAAATTAAATTACTTTCAAATTAAATTAAATTATTTTCAAAGTAAATTAAATTATTTTCAAATTAAATTATATTATTTTCAAATTAAATTATATTATTTTCAAATTAAATTAAAACATTTTCAAATTTAAATAAATTATTTTCATATTAAATTAAATTATTTTCAAATTAAATTAAATTATTTTCAGATCAAATTAAATGATTTTTAAATTAAATTAAATTATTTTCAAATTAAATTAAATTATTTTCCAATTTAATTAAATTATTTTCAAATTAAATTATATTATTTTCAAATTAAATTAAATTAATTTCTAATTAAATTAAATTATTTTCAAATTAAAATTAAATTATTTTCAAATTAAATTATATTCTTTTCATATTAAATTAAATTCTTTACAAATTAAATTAAATTGTTTTCAAATTAAATTATATTATTTTCAAATTAAATTATATTATTTTCAAATTAAATTAAATCATTTTCAAATTAAATCAAATTATTTTTAAATTAAATTATATTATTTTCAAATTGCATTATATTATTTTCAATTTAAATTAAATTATTTTCAAATTAAATTATATTATTTTCAAATTGCATTATATTATTTTCAAATTAAATTAAATTATTTTCAAACTAAATTAAATTAATTGCAAATTAAATTATATTATTTTAAAATTAAATTAAATTATTTTCAAATTAAATAATATTATTTTCAAATTAAACTAAATTATTTTCAAATTAAATCATATTATTTTCAAATTGAATTATATTATTTTCAAATTAAATTATATTATTTTCAAATTAAATTAAATTATTTTCAAATTAAATTAAATTATTTTCAAATTAAATTATAATATTTTCAAATTAAATTAAATTATTTTCAAATTAAATTATATTATTTTCAAATTAAATTAAATTATTTTCAAATTAAATTATATTATTTTCAAATTAAATTATATTATTTTCAAATTAAATTAAATCATTTTCAAATTAAATCAAATTATTTTTAAATTAAATTAAGTTAATTTCAAATAAATTTAATAAATTAAATTTATTTGAAACGCGAAATCGAAAACGCAGCGCGAAATCTCGGTCCAATGTAGGACAAAGTGGCAAGGACCGGTGGTTTCACCTTGGTTAGATTAGGTTGTCCGCCGCGAAGCGGGAAGATAAATCAAGACAACATACGCGCGGCAGCGCGAACTCTCGATTCAATATAAGACAAAGCGGCAAGGACCGTTGGTTTCACCTTGGTTAGATTAGGTTGTCCGCCGCGAAGCGGGAAGATAAATCAAGACAACATACGCGCGGCAGCGCGAACTCTCGATTCAATAGAGGACAAAGTGACAAGGACCGTTGGTTTCACTTTGGTTAGATTAGGTTGTCCGCCGCGAAGCGGAAAGATAAATCAAGACAACATACGCGCGTCAGCGCGAACTCTTGGTCCATTGTAGGACAAAGTGGCAAGGACCGGTGGTTTCACTTTGGTTAGATTAGGTTGTCCGCCGCGAAGCGGGAAGATAAATCAAGACAACATACGCGCGGCAGCGCGAACTCTCGATTCAATAGAGGACAAAGTGACAAGGACCGTTGGTTTCACTTTGGTTAGATTAGGTTGTCCGCCGCGAAGCGGAAAGATAAATCAAGACAACATACGCGCGTCAGCGCGAACTCTTGGTCCATTGTAGGACAAAGTGGCAAGGACCGGTGGTTTCACTTTGGTTAGATTAGGTTGTCCGCCGCGAAGCGGGAAGATAAATCAAGACAACATACGCGCGGCAGCGCGAACTCTCGATTCAATATAGGACAAAGTGGCAACGACCGGTGGTTTCACTTTGGTTAGATTAGGTTATCCGCCGCGAAGCGGAAAGATAAATCAAGACAACATACGCGCGGGAGCGCGAACTCTCGGTCCAATGTAGGACAAATTTAATGGAATTTAACACGCGCGGCAGCGCCGCGCGTAGTATATGATCTTGATCAGATAAATCAAGACAACATACGCGCGGCAGCGCGAACTCTCGGTCCAATGTAGGACAAAGTTGCAACGACCGGTGGTTTCACCTTGGTTAGATTAGGTTGTCCGCCGCGAAGCGGGAAGATAAATCAAGACAACATACGCGCGGCAGCGCGAACTCTCGATTCAATATAGGACAAAGTGACAAGGACCGTTGGTTTCACTTTGGTTAGATTAGGTTGTCCGCCGCGAAGCGGAAAGATAAATCAAGACAACATACGCGCGTCAGCGCGAACTCTTGGTCCATTGTAGGACAAAGTGGCAAGGACCGGTGGTTTCACTTTGGTTAGATTAGGTTGTCCGCCGCGAAGCGGGAAGATAAATCAAGACAACATACGCGCGGCAGCGCGAACTCTCGATTCAATATAGGACAAAGTGGCAACGACCGGTGGTTTTACCTTGGTTAGATTAGGTTGTCCGCCGCGAAGCGGGAAGATAAATCAAGACAACATACGCGCGGCAGCGCGAACTCTCGATTCAATATAGGACAAAGCGGCAAGGACCGTTAGTTTCACCTTGGTTAGATTAGGTTGTCCGCCGCGAAGCGGGAAGATAAATCAAGACAACATACGCGCGGGAGCGCGAACTCTCGGTCGAATGTAAGACAAATTTAATGGAATTTAACACGCGCGGCAGCGCCGCGCGTAGTATGTTGTGTTGATCAGATAAATCAAGACCACATAATACGCGCGGCAGCGCCGCGCGTAGTATTTGGTCTTGATCAGATAAATCAAAATTACATACCACGCGCGGCAACGCCGCGCGTAGTATTTGGTCTTGATCATATAAATCAAGATTAAAAAGTTCAAGGCAATGTAGCACAATACATTTTTTATCGAAATATTAAAAACTACCGCCTCCATTCATTTGCATAGTATTATGTGATGTAATTTGTTTAAAAATTATCAGCTACCGATAGAGAATTTGTAGATAATCTAAAAATATATTAATTATTAAAACTTATGACGTTTTTTTGTTGCAAATAATCTCACCTGTTGTTACTGCTATTAGTACTAGTAGGTGACTGTTGCTCCTGAACAGTATACGTATTTACAGGAAACAGTTTCAATTTGTTATTACTGTTATTCCTGTTCTCCCTATCTTTCCACCCTTCTTGAGTCTCACTCCCCATGTACAACACACTCTCAGAGTGATGTCGCTGTGGCGTTTGTACTCTTGCACTATGAGCAATCAGTTGCTTATTCGAAGCTAAATGCGTACATGAGGAACTAGCAACAGATACGTCACTCATGGAACCGTGCCATTTTAAAGTTTCGCTGGAAGAAGCGCTTCCTGAGCTAGTGGTTACAACACTGTCTCTTCTTCCCTCCTGGTGGGTTCTTCCTCCCAGGAAGAGTTGTGTCTAGTAGCTTCGCTGTCTCTTCTTAAGCGATCTAAGAAGGGTGTGGATGTTGAGTCTGTGCTGGAAACGTAACTGTGGTAGCCTTCGCTTTGGGCGTAAGAAATTTGCTTCTGGTGGAGGTGCAGCAACATTTCCTCGTGTTTCTGCGGGTACAGGGATGCTTCGTAGTTTCTGGCGTATTTGATGAAATCTTCTAGGCCGGATTCTGTTATGTGGGGAGGTTTCAAATTAAAGTTTAAACGTCGTTGATTACCTAACTCTTTTTCAAACGTCTTTCGTATTTCTTTTTCAAACTACCTGGCGCTGTAAAATGAAGGTTTGAAATATACTTAAATAAGTTTCAATAAATTGTTTTTAGCTACGTAGCTGATTTTGAATTCAGGAAAGAAAATTCAGGATAAATTGTGCAGAAATCACTATATAAGTTAGTTTTAAATTTAAAAAGTTACAGTTTGGAGTAGTTGAAATATAAACAAATGCTAATGTAATATTTGGACAACAGTTAAATATCATTCCTAAAATTGCTCTGAATATGTTTTATGATTTTAATTAACACCAAACAATTACACACTTTAACCAATTCACATGAATTATTCCCATCTTTTCTTCAAAACCCTATTCTAAAATATGCGCTGCTATACACCACATTTAATGCAAGCCTACAGCAATTAAATAGTTTTAAGCCCCCTGGAAAGTCCATTGATGGCTTGCTAAGATAACAACACACATTCGCGTTCATACTTCCCCCGACGTAATCTATAAAGATATATATATATATATATATATATATATATATATATATATATATATATATATATATATATATATATTAGTAAATATTAGTAGACGGTAGATAGGTTAGTAGTCTAAAGAAACATTAAATTATCCTTTTAGTAGATAAGGGAAGGAGAAAATTACATCGTAAGTTTTAAGCTTTATTTAATGATTATACTTACCATTGTTAAAAAAATTTCACAATACCAGACACGAGCAAATAAGACAAAAAAGGCCAACATAACAAAACAAGGCCGTATAACACCAGACAAGCCCAAACAATACGAGACATTACGAAACAAGACGACGAGAAACGAGTCAAGACCATACAGGATCAGCCAATACCAGACAAGACAAGACTAAAGCAGACAAGATTAGACAAGATCAGAACCGACCAGACAGAACCATACAAGCTCAGACGCGCATAGAAAAATCACACAATACCAGGCAAGAAAAGACACAACCAGACAAAACCAGAAAAGGCAAGACAAGACCAGACATGACCATACAAAACCACACAACATCAGGCAAGACTAAACAAAACTAGACAAGACTATACAAAGCAGACAAGACCAGACAATATCAGACAAAAGTAAACAAGACCATACAAGACCAAACAAGGCCAGACAAGACACCATACGAGAGCAGACAAGACCACACAAGACGAGACAAGAGCATACAAGACCAGAGAAGACCAAACCAGACCAGACAACACTAGACAAGAGCAGAAAAGGTCACAGTAGATCACAAAACATCAGACGAGACCAGACAAAGCCAAAGAAGACCAGGCAAGACTCTGCAATACCATGCAAAACCCGAGGGGCAAACCGGCAGTCCATTTGTGTACACTAAAATTCCTTCTCTTGTTTTACTTCCTTAACTTCCCAAGACTTCCTTTCGACTTCCTCTGACTTCCTCTGACTTCCTTTGACTTCCTCCGACTTCCTTTGATTTCCTTTGACTTCCTCTGACTTCGAGTTTTTTTGCCGCTTTTCGATATTTTCTTTGACTAAATTATCCATAAAATGATCTTTTTTCATATCTACCTAGATTTTAGTTCCAACTCTTCATGTAATCTTCGTTATTACGTATAATAAGATCTTTGCTATTACTACGAAATACCCAAGTAACCACCGCCAACTTATTGAGGTTTTTTTTGTTGGGAAATTGAGACTTTTTGTCACATTTAATTTAGGTACTTATAATCATCACTGATGGTCGAATGGTTCACCTGGGATTTATACCTTGTATGACGATGTATGATCAAATATATTTTATATAAAGGGCGACCTTGGAAAACCAACCGAAAATTCAAGAGAAAATTTTATTATAAAAGTAAAAACTGAAACAAAACAATAATATATTCTGGAAAATTCGTAACAAAAATATCGAAAAAAATATTAATAGTAGTTTAAATAAAGCAGGGAAAAAATATTATGAACTTAAATAAGTGTCTACCGCCTTCCCTTTAAATAATGAAGCACCTCTTCGGAATATTTTCGGTTCCTCAAGTTTGGCAATGCATTCATTACGATTGATTTCGCTAATGTCTGGTACATCAGGGAATGAATATGAATCCTTTATTTTCATACTATTTTTCAAAAAAGAACATGTGAATGGATTTAGTGAGACAACTTTGGCTACATATCTTTGTCTGTTACCTTTAAGTTAAGTCAGTTCAATAATAAGTTAATCGTCGATGCTAATCTCAAAAATGTCACAATCTCTTTGTGCAGTCTCCAGTTCAGTCTTATAGGTTATTTCTTTTTTATTAGGAGTTGGTATTGAATCCATACAGTTTTTTTTTCTCAGCGTCTGGTTTTTCAAATTCCCCTTCACTCAGTGAGTTCGTGTCAAACTGTGTCGTTTAATTCCAAATCGTTACTGTCGTACGAACTTTCTGAATCTGAGTTAGTTTTTATTTTTTTTCGTGATTCTTGGTGTGTAATATTTTTCTTTCTCTTAGTAGCACTTGTGCATTGTTGTATCTCAAGTTTCTTTCGTAAATCTACCAGAGTTTCAGTTTGAAGTAATAATTTTATATTCGTACCTTCGTACCTTATTTCAAGACTTGGAATTTTGCATACGTACTAAGATATACTACAAAATAAATGCACATTTATGTTAAAAGCCTTTAGTGCTCCAGTAGGATCAAGTTTATACCATGAACATAGATATCCCCGAGGATATCCCTTATCTTTAATTTTTTTTTTATTTAGTTGTTTTTTGAGTACCTTTAGTCCTAGGTTTAATGTTATTAGTAACTGATAAAATCCGGCCGACAACATAGTTCCTATTGAATTCTGAATTTCCGTCTGAATCAAACAGTAACTCTTCACATTTTTTAAAAATACACCAATCTCCAATTGTCACTTTGTCCTGCAGATCTGACATTGTGTCTCTACTTTTGATATTGTGTTTTGCATTCTGAACAAACCTTCTTAAACTGTCTGGACTAATTTTTTCGTTACTCTCTTCTAATAACCAGCAAAGTGAAGATTTTTTATAACTGCTGTATTACCACTGTCTAAAACTACTCGTACATATGGTCCATTTTTTAAAAATCGACCATCTTCATCATCGTTCGAATAAATAATAGGTGAGTAACAGTAACCTACACAGTCGGGTGGATTTGCTAATTGAAATGAACGGCAGTTCTTACGTCTGACGATGCGAAATTAAAATTTTATATTTGTTATTGGTGTTTTAGGTTAGAGTTCTTTCGACTTTCATAGAAAAATATTAAGATCCAAGTTATGTATGCGGATGATGACAGCTTCATAATATTTGAAGAAATTGTGATACAGACGGAATTGGAAGCAAACAGGTATACTGCATAATATTAATAACTGGTTCTCAAGTAACGATCTGCATTTAAACAGCAATAAAACAAGTTGCATGATTTTTCAAACTGGAAGAAGGAAACGAATGGAAAACCTTTCACTAAAAATTGGTCAGGATGGGATACAGAGAGCGAGCAATACCAAATTTCTAGGTATTCACTTTGAGGAATGTCTTGGATGGAACATCACCACAGAAATCATTATTAATTAATTATTATTAATAACAAAATAAATAAAAGATGAAAGAAAGAAAAGATAAAAGATGAGGCATCTAACAAATTATTTAGAAGAAAATTTAAAGATGTAATAATTCAGGAAGCCTATTATACCCTGATATGTGTTATAACAGGATGATGAACTGATAAACTGATATGTGAATATGTTAAAAATCAAAATCCATCAAATATTGTTTAAGTTGACTATTGTATTTTATTGTATTGTATTGATTGTTTTATTGTATTGTATTTGCAATGTATTTTATTGTATTCTATTGTGACGTATTCTATATGTACTGATGTATATATAAGGAATATATGTAATTGATTGAAAGCCGTCACAAAGATCGCAGAATATGCTAAATAAAGCGCCTAAAGATCACGAAGAATATGTGCATTAATAATGGACGTACCTTTAACACAGCTGATTAGAAACATTATCATCATTATCGATAATCTAATGGCAAGAAATATAGTTCCCTACTTGCTAAGTATTATTCATTCTATTTGACCAGTAGAATGGTCATTTTGAGAACAAATGACGAAACCGAGGAAATAATAGTTAGTAGTAGTGTACCACAGGGATCGGTTATGAGCCCCACTCTGTGGAACATAGTTTATGATGGAGTCTTGGGGTAAAAACTTCCGGAGGGAGCTAGGGTAATAGGTTTTGAGGACGATTTAGCTCTTGTAATAACAAAGTTGGAACAGAGGGTGATGCTAACTGCAAACCAAGCAATATGCCAAACTAACTGTTGGATGCAATCAAAAAATTATATCTCGCACCAGAGAAAACAGAAGCGGTCCTACCAACGGGACTGAGGAAGCTTGCGTCCAAAACGTTCTAAATTTAAACAACGATAGCATCGCCCCAGAAGAGTAATTAGAATACCTAGGTGTCATCATAGATAAGAGGCTCTCCTTCATTCCCCATCTTAACGAAGTCGCAGCAAAAGGTATAAGAGCAATAGCAGCGATAGAAATACGCATGCCTAATGTGGAAGCGATGCTATATATATAGGGCCCCAATATGGGCACATCATCTTATATTTAAGCTAGTTATCGATAAACTCTCGTTAGTCCAGAAAAAACTAGCACTAGGAATTTGCTGCACATATAAAACAGTGTATTTGGACGCTGCCCTAGTAATTGCTGTTATACCATCTTTTGAGGTACTGGTCAAAGAGAGAAAGGAACTATATGGAGCAGGCTATAGCAAAAATGCCAGGAAAATTGCTGGAGATAATCTGTACGATGAATGCCAGAGAAACTGGTGGGCGTCAGATAAAGGTCAATGGACGAGATTACTGCTAATACCCAAAAGAGTTTCGTGGATAAGCAGAAAACACGGAGAAATTGATTACCATCTAACTCAATTTCTTACTGAGCATGGCTGCTATAAAGATTATTTGCAGCAAATACGAAGATCACCTGATATACCATACAATATTTGAATGCTGTAGATGGACCACGGAAAGGGAACTCCTAAAATCAAATATGAACAAAAGCTTCGAACCCAAAAGTGTTACAGAGTGCACGTTTTAGAGCAAGGAAAACTGGGACAAGATACACACACACACATATATGGCCATAGACCCCTTGTGGGGTATTGGCCGCTCCATTCTGGAGCTCTTTAATCCTTTTGTTACGGTGGATCAGTTCGCTTGTTCTATTTTCCATTCATAGTTTCTTGTGTGTTTTTGTTTCTTGTACTATTTTCTTTCATTCCATCCTGTCTTTCACCTTCTTCTTTCATTCTGTGACTTCCATTATTCGCATATCTTCGTATATTTGGTCCTGCCATCTTATTATCGGCCTTCCTCTTGGTCTACTGAGTGGTGGTTTTCAGTTTGTAATTATCTTCGTTATGGAGTCTTGGGTTTTCTTTGAATATGGCCGTCATACCAGCCGAGCCTTCGCGTTTTTATGAATTTCACTATGTCTTCCTCTTCTAGCACACTTTAATTTCTTCATTTCTTAGTGGTCTGTGTTCTTGCCTTTGTGTTTTCCTTGGGCCCAGTGTTCTTCTTATAATTCTTCTTTCTAGTATTCTCATTCTTTCTTTGTCTCTCTTGGTCAGGCACATTCTCTGCTGCTAATGTTATTACTGCTCCAATGCTCGTTTTGTAGATTTTTATTTTCGTGCTTGTGCTGAGGTTTTTGTCCTTAAGTACCTTATGGTATTTCCAGAAATCCATATTTTCTGCCTTTATTCTTTCGCTATTTTCGATACTTCTGTCATTGCTCCCGTTTACTGTGACTCCTAGGTATGTGTAGCTGTTTACCCGTTTTAATGTGTACTGCGCTATTTGTATCTGTGTCTATTGGGCCTCTTCGTGCGTACGTTAATATGCATGTTCTTTGTTTTCTTTTCATTGATAGTCAATCCTCTTTTGCGTGCCTCTTTGATGATTGTTACTATAGTTTTGTCTAGGTCCTTCTTGCTTATTGCTATCAATGCAAGGTCATCTGCGTAACCAATTATTAGTGTTTCGTTTTGTATAAATTATATGTTGTATCCCACTTTACTTATTATGTCTTCTAGCGCGATGTTAAAAAGTACTGCTGATCCCTGTCTTACTCCTTTTTCTATGCTCACCTTATATGTTTTGCCCTCTCCTGTGATAATCTCTACTGTTTAGTTGCTTCCATTTCTTTTATAAGTTGTTGTCTTTTTACGCTACCAAACGCTTTTTTGAAGTCTATAAATAGGATATGTAGTTCTATTCCGAATTCGTGGCTTTTTTCTATAATTTGTGTCAATACGTGAATGGCGTCTATTGTCGATTTTCCTCTTCTGAACCCGTTCTGGTCCATACCAGAATAAGTAAAGAGTAGGTATAGAAAATCCATACCAAGATAGACCTATGCCTATCTTGGATTCCGTGTGCTGTGTTAGTCTATTCCTAATCAGTTCTGTTAGTATTTTGTATGTTGTGTTTAGTAACATTATAGGTCTGTAATTCACACATTTCGTCGTGTGTTCGTTTTTGTATATTGGTGCTATTTGTCCGTTCTTTCATTCCGTGGGCATTTTTTCTTCCTTCTATATTTTGATTATTAGGCCATATATTCTCTGTATTAGCACTGCTCCTCCCTTTTTTATCAGTTCGTTATTTATTTCATCTGGCCCTGCTGTTTTGTGTAGTTTTAGCTTTTTTATCGTTTGGGTGAGTTCTTCATAGTTAGGTGGTTCTTCTTCTTCCGTACTGGTTACTTCTGCCTGGTTTTTGTGTTTCCTCGTTTATTTTCGTGAAGTGTTCTTCCCATTCATGTTTCCTGATTTTAGTGGCAGGCTTTCTTTTGTCGTTCTGTCGTTTGATATATTCGTATAACTTCAAGATACAACAAGATACACAAAGTAGTCAAATTTATCAGCAGATATGAGCTTTAGAAACTATAGTGTACATTAAATAATATTTTATTATAACCAGCACGCCGATGTCATACGCTGCTTCGTTCCGGTGTGCTTGGATGACAAAAAAAGGGTGTCTAATAATAAAGGCTATGGAAAAAGCAAAAGTAAAATATGTTGTTGTTATTAACCAAAACACAATCAAAACAAAATTCTGAATAAATAAATTTCAGCCCTTAGGAAAAATATATCAGGTGATACATTTATTTTCATCTATACTGCGCATTAGTATTAGTGCATGTAATAACCTTTCAAATTCGGATGGCCAAGCTAAAAACAGATTTATGGATGAAAGCAACACTTCAATTGATTTATGCAAATACGAGTGCGCATCAATTTAGTTCTGAATATACTGATTTAAAAATCAACCTTGCATTTACGTGTTACATTTAAATGCAAAAATATACTTTATGTACAGGAAAAAAAAGGAACTTCATTAACGCATTTTATTTTCTACCGACAGTCTGATTAGATTATCTTATTTTCAAATAGGTAATAAAAAGCAGAAATTCGCAAATAAAATTACAAATATTTTCAGAAGTTACAAAACATTTCAGAAGTATTCTAACTTGACTCCTTATATCTCTGTTGTTTTATTGCTCTTGTCTTCTACATCCAGTAATTTCTCTTTGGTTTTCTTCACTCTGTCTATGACTTTTACATTAAGATTTCAAACCTCTGAAATTTTATGCCACATTAACGAAAACTAATTTCTCACAAATATAAACAGAACTCACATCATTTCGAGTCTGTCTTAACTGTAATTTATATAGACTTTTTTATCGAATCTTTTCGCTTATTGTAAGATTAAACTTTCTAGCTTTAACTGCCTAGACTTTGTTGAAACCCGATAAAGGTAGAGTTCTCTACAAAGTCTTGTTTGCCTAATATCGTATCCCTCGTCTGACTAATCTTGTTTATACAATGTAGTATGCCTTGTTAATTATCAGAATTATACGTTATGTAAGCTAAATTCTGGAAATAATCTCATTGTATCCAAACAAGTAAAGATACTCTTTATGCAAGGATAAGAGTTTTAGTTGGGTTCAGGGTAGGAAAACGGAGAGTTTTAAAGAAGATAGGGGTTGAAATTAATTTGAGCGTGTAACGCGTAATCAACCCTCTTTTCGGTGAATCAAGTTTGAATAGTATCCTAAGGCCTAAAACGGAAGCCGGCAACTGTCCGACACAGGAAAGAAAACAGAACGAGCTTGAAGCTTTCCGACTCGTCCACCGATTTTAATTGCTTCCAGAATTTTACCATCTGCGAGCGAAAGACAAAAAGGATTAATTTATTGTATAAGCTACAAGAGCTGGAAAAGTTTCTAATCCTAAATTGAAAACAATTTTTTTTAGATTGCAATCTAGTTTTTAGACTAATAATTAATTTTAATTTAACCTAAATAACTAATAAAAATATATTACCAAAAGATTGTCCACTGACGTCAGCTCAGAATCCGTAAAGGCAAATCACTTCGATCATATGTCCTAAGTTTGTAACATTGGCACATTGGAGAACATAAATAATAATTTTATTTACATCACATCTACAATATCAGAAAGACAATACTAATTTAATCTAATCTAATTTAATCTAGTCTAATCTAATCTAATCTAATCTAATCTAATCTAGTGTAATGTAATCTAATCAAATCTAATCTAATATAATCCAATCCAATCTAATCTAATCTAATCTAATCTAATCTACTCTAGTCTAGTCTTTTTTTTATTGTGGTTTGTGGGAAGCTCTACCAGCCAGCGTGTGAGGCTTTCACTCACTAAACCCCTTCTTCCACTTGGCTATAGAGACCAGCACCCCGGTATCGCTTGCCCATTCCTTCAGGGTGGGCAACCCGGACAGTTGTTACCGCCCTAGTTTTTTGAGAGTTTCGATTTTGCTTCTACTCTTGAGATTTTGCTAGGTGGCTGCTTGAGCAGCGCGTTTTTCGGCCTCCTTCTGGGTGATAATGCTAATGATGAAGTTGGAGATTGCTTTCCAGTGGGGTTGGTCTATTAGCATTTTCCTAACGCAGTTATCAGGGGTTAGTTCTCCTATTTCTGAAGTTGCCAAGCGTCTGTCGTTTTCCCATCTTTCGCAGGAGAAGAAAGTATATTCAGCGGTGTCTGGCTGGCCACAGTAGCAGTACTCCTCTGTCTCAGCGACCTTGAACCTGTGTAGGTAGGCTCTAAAGCATCCGTGTCCGCTTATCACCTGGGTTACGTGGTAGGATGTTTCGCCGTGCTCTCTGTTGACCCACGCAGGTCAGGAATCTAGCGCTTGGTCGATGTAGCCTTCCCGGTTTCCGTTTCCCGCCTTTCCTGCCATCTGCGTTGCAGGCGTCTGCGGGCTTCTGCCTTATCTAACTTGCCTCCATCGTGTGCGCGAGCTCGCTCATCGACGAGAAGGTCGATGGGGGACAGCTGGATATCACCCAGGCAGCTTCTGTGGACACGCTACGGTATGCGCTGATAATCCGGAGCATGGTCCACCTTGCCACATTCTCGAGAATGTTTTTGTTTCTCTGTATTTTAACGGCATCTTGCCAGAAAGGCGCCGCGTAGAGTATTGAATTCACGAGCTGAGTATCAGGCGCTTGCTAGCTTTAGAACCTCCTATGTTGGGCATTAGCCCTGTGAGGGCAGTGGCTGCGGAATCTGCTTTCTTGGCGACCCAGTTGACGTGCGCCGTCGTGTTCATATTTCCGCCCAGTTGGACTCCGAGGTATTTCACGGATTCCTGTGATGGAATTCTCGCTCCCATGATCTCTGATCTATGGTCATTTTGGTCAGTTTGCGTCGCCGGACCAGGATTACCAGGTTTGTCTTGTGGGGCGCCAATTGCAGTTCTTTTGACTCCATCCAGCGATGAACCTGGTCCAGTGTCTCCTTTATGTTCGTTTCTAGTGCCTCTTTGGTCCCGGCCGTGGAAACCATTCCCAGGTCGTCTACGAATCCAACCAGCGTGATCCCTTGTGGCTTTGGGATATCTAGGACCCCGTCGTAAAGGATGTTCCATAGAGTAGGGCTCAGTACTGATCCCTGGGGTACTACACACGTCACCTCGCATTCTTCGTTGTTTTCAAGGATGAGTTTCCAGTCTGACAGGTAGTTCCAGATCACTTTCAGGACGTAGCTTGGGATTTTTTCCCTTTTTTGATTGCCTCCACTATGCCGCCCCATGTTGCCGATTTGAAGGCATTTCGGACGTCTAGCGTCACCAGCGCACATAATTTTCTAGTGTGGTAGATTCCGGTGTTGGCCTCATGGGCCAGCCTTTTGACCTCGAGTAACGCATCCACCGTGCTTCTTTTCTTTCGAAAGCCGTACTGGTGGTCAGATAGCCCCACTCCGGTTTCCAGCGCCACGTTTATCCGTGCCAGCAACAGGTGTTCGTAGAGTTTGCCCAGGGAGCTTATAAGACATAAAGAGCGGTAGCTTTTCGTGAGGGTAGAGTATTTCTGCTTCTTTTCTATCAGGGCCAGTCGCGCTCTATTTCACTGCCAGGGGATCCCCTCTGTCAGTAACTTGTTCATGACTCTGTTGATGAACTCTGGATAGGTTGCTGTTGCGGTCTTTATCAGTTCTGCGGAGAACCCGTCTGGTCCGGGAGCTTTTTTCGCCTTTAGTTTTTTAGCTGCTGTTAATAGTTCTTCTTCCTCAAACCTAGGGATATCTGCTTTAGAAACTCGTGGGTATACCCATTTTATTTTTTCCCTTTGCGGGAATAGAGTTGGTACGATTTCTTTCTTGTCTTTGAGGCTCATCTGGAGCGAGAACTCCTACCTCAGCTTCTTCGTGACGATTTTGTACCCCATGCCCCAAAGGTCGCTGTCAACTTGTGCGGTTAGCTGTCTCTACGCTTCCGTTTTGCCGTTCTGTATTACCGTTTTTAGGTGTCTTTTGGCTACTTTGTAGTTCTCCCGGTGCCTTTCTTTGGCTTCCTTTGTTATGTCTCGGGCGTTGTTTCGCACTGCGATCGTCTTTTTGCGGATGGTTTCTCTCCTTGCTACAGCCACCTCCTCCGTACACCAGTAAGTAGGTTTGCGGTTTTGCGCCGTAGCTGATCTGTTGTTTTTTATTGGCTTGTTTGAGTGCTTCTTGCAGTATTTGTATGCACTAGTCTGCGTTGCATGCGTCGTTACCTCCTTTCTATGAGCGTTTACAGAGCTTGCATGCAATCTGCCATCTTTTTCCCCTAAGGTTCCAGATCTTCAGTTTCTTTGTTTTGGGAGTTCTCTCGTTTGCCTGCCCGACCTTGAACGTGATGTACTGATGGTCGCTTAGGGACTCTTCATCTCTGGACGCATCTTCCGGTCAAAAGGTCAAGTCTAGGAAACAGACGCTGTCCCGTCTCACAAAAGTCGGATTCTCTCCCGTATTCTGCAGGACCAGAGATCGCTCTTCCAGCCAATCCACCAACAACCCCCCTCTGGGGTCTTGTCGGCAGTTTTCCTAAGACCTGGCCTTGGCCTTGAAGTCGCCCCCTACTATGACTTGTTTGCTTTGGTTGTCGATGCTTTCCCGTAGGTAGGTTAGAAAATGTAGGAAGTGTGCGTGGTCTTTGTTTGGGGAGACGTTGGCTGAGCACAGACAGACGCTTTCCAGCTCTACCCAAACGAATTCAGGGCCTTCTCCGGTTCTCAGGGCTTTTAGTTGTTTGTTATGTAGCCCAATTTCTACGTCTACGTTTTTATCTAGTATCCAAGGTCCTTTGGAGGTAAGGCGTATGTTGGGCTCCGAGAGGAGGGATACATCTATCGTCCATTAATAGATGTTTTGGTAGAGCAGGTCCGTGGCCTGTTTGCATCTGTTCATGTAGATTTGGATTACTGCAAATTTGTCGCTGTGCCCCCCTCCCTTTGCACTTCTACAGGTAGCGCGGATTGGCCATTTCGCAGTTGTGGGGTCTTTCTTGTTGCCTTTAGCCTGTTTATCGCAGGGAGTTGCATCGTTGCCTTTGGCTATTGCTGTTTAATCTGCTGTGGGGTCGGGGAACTGAGTCGGGGAACTTTTTTTATTGAAGAGGATTTTCCCCTCTGTGCAATCCGCCCAATCTAGGACGGAAACGGGTGGGATATAGGCAGGATAAATTTCAGTGTTTGCTAGGATTAGGTTAGGACATGGTTACCTCCAGGAATTTGTGGGTGGGAGAGAAACCAAGGTTTGCGTGAGCAGGGTCGCATCCCTGAAATAGTTCTATCCCTGCAGGGACCGCAGGGAGTACCTACCCGCTACACGGAATCTAATCTAATCTAATCTAACTTAACCTTTTTTTTTCTTTTTTTTTGGGAGGGTGGGGAAACCTTTTATAGGCACCGACTAACTCGGTAGTGTGGGACTCCTTCTCCTCCAGAGATAGTTTACTCACTAAAACCACCTACCCCCTACTTTCACGACCTAAAAACAACTTGGCACTGCAATCTTGCATAACTTCAAGTTGTAGGCTCCTGGTTTCCTTGTCTGTTCCGTTTCTTTCCTTCTGCCATTCCCTCTCGTCCTTCTCCTTCTGCTGCATGATATCCTTGATAATGGAACCGACGTCGTTCCACCTCTCCTCGCTTTCTAGCATCAGCTCTGTTAACGCCTGGGAGTACATTGCCCCGCCACTTAACACTTCCAACTTCGTCCTCTGTCCTAGTCACTTATCGCAGGTGAACAGAGTGTGTTCCGCCGTCTCCAGCTCCATGTTACAGTACGGGCAGTTCTCCGCGTTCGTCTTGCCAATTCTTTTCCTAAAACTCTAAAGGCAGCCATGGCCCGTCAGCGCCATTGTCATGTGGTAACTCATCTGACCATGCTTCCTATCCAGCCAGGATTTGACATCCGGAATCAGCTTGTAGGTCTAATTGCTTGTATCGTTGTCCCACAGCTCCTGCCACTTTCGAATGATTTCCCGCCATTCCTCTTCTTTCACCGCCCTTGCATCATTCTCCTCCTTGTCACGCGTGCGCCCCACGATTCTGGCTCTTTCTTCTACCATTAGCTCCAGGGGAATAAGTCTTGCCAGGTCTCGTACGGCGTCGGTACCGACAGTTCTGTAAGCGCTGACTATCCTAATAGCGATTTTCCTTTGTGCCCTTTTCAGGGCTTCCCTGAGCCTCATGAGTTTGGTGCAGCTGGCCCACATCGTTGCCCCATACAAGACGATATTGTTCGCAACGGATGCCAGTATTCTTCTTTTTTTCTCAGTCGCCTCTTCGATCCTCGGGAGTATCCTCATGAAGCTATTCACCCTGCAGTGAGCTTTTGCACATGCCTCCTCAACGTGCCTACCGAAGGTTAGCTTCTCATCGAAGACTATTCCCAGGTATTTTAGGAACTTCTGCGGGCAAAGCGTTCTTCCGACGAGAACGAACTCCACCGGGCCACATCTCTTCCTGCCGATTAGCAGCACCGCCTCGGTTTTGCCCGGTGCAATAGCCAGCTGATTTGCGTCCATCCAGTCTTGAATAGTGTCTAGGGCGGCGTTTGTTATTGCTTCGAGTTCGTCTCCTCGCCTTGCTTTGACCACTAGGGCCAGGGCGTCCGCGTAGGCGACGGCTTACGCACCGTCCGGTAAGGCCACATTCAGAATTCCATCATATAGAATGTTTCACAAAAGCGGACCCTGCACGAATCCTTGTGGGACCCCGGCTGTAACATCTATCTTGTGCTGCCCCTCCACCAGCAGACGCCTGTCGCTGAAGTAGCTTATTGTCAGGCCTACCAGGTATTCAGGCATCCTGCTGCGTTCCATCCTCCTCTACAATGATCCTCCACGGTGCCGAGTTGAAAGCATTCTTAACGTCTATCGTAACTAGTGCTACCAATTTCCTTGTTTTAAGCGATCTCCTTCTTTCTTCCTCTGCCAGGTTGAAGATGTAACAGTGGACTTTCCTGAACCCGTGCTGTCTCGCAGAGAGCGCCGTCTTCCCTGTCAACTCGTTGTTGAAACTTTTTACCAGGATACTCTCGAACAGCTTGCCGAAATTGTCCAGCATGCAAATTGGACGGTACGCGTCTGGACTGGCTTATTGTGCTTCGGTATGAGTAACAATCTGGCTGTTTTCCACCTTCTCGGGAAATTTGCGCTCTTTAGCTCCTGGTTCAGTGCGTGCACGGTTTCGGGAAAACGGTCGCACACGAGCTTTAAGATCTCCGCTGGTAGACCGTCAGGGCCCGGCGCTTTTTTGGTTTATATTTTTGCCACTACCTCTTCTAGTTCCTTGGACGAAATTTCCTGGACGTCGTATTGCCGTGCACGCAACCACACGTTCCTTTCATGCGTCAGAAAAAGGCTTTCCACCACCCTTTTCTTGAAATCATGGTCCAGCCGTAGCTGCCGCTTTTTAAGCTTGTCCTTGACGATTTTGAAGCCAAGCCCCCAAACGTCTCTATCAACGTCTTCGCAAATCTCTTTCCATTTGGCTTCTTTGGCCCGCGCAATGAGTGTTCGTAGCCAGCGCTAACTCGGCGTACTCCATGATCTGCTTTATCCTCCCTCTCATCGCCCGCCTTCTTGCCTGCACGCAGGTTCTTCTTTGGTCACCAATTTCGCTCGTCCGCCAGTAGGTGCACCTATTGGGCCTTAACCTCCTTTCCTAGGGAGACACTCATTGCACACGCTAGTCACCGGCTCGTCTGAATTGTCCGGCTTCTTCTTGGCCTCTCTAAAAGCTTCTACGAACTTTCCTTTGTCTAGCGCAGTCGTTTTCCATCCTTTGAACTCCTGGCAGCACTAATCTAGGGTTCCGTTGTCTCGTATAACGTAACTTAAATATTTGTGGTCGCTCAACAACTCCTCCGGTAGCACCTCCCTCGACGCGATCTTTTCCACCGTATCCATCCTTGCAAAAGTCAAGTCTACGATCGAGCTACCGTTGCTACGGACACAGGTGGGTTCCTGACCGACGTTTCTAATGACAAAGTTGTTTTTCGCCAGCCAGTCCACCAGAACTCTCCCTCTACGGTTCTCCGTCTTTGCGCCCCACACCTGAGACCTACTATTGAAATCCCCGCCAATAAGAATTTTTTCGCTCCTTTGAATGATTTTACCCTGCAGGGCGTCCAGGTAGCCTTCGAACTCGGTCTGCGTGCAATTAGGTGATACGTAGCAGCTGTAGATTGATAGGATTGATAGTTGCTTTCAACCACGTGAATCCCTCTCCCGATCCGTGATGAGTCGCCCCAAGCTTCGTTGTTCTGTACAAAATGGCTCTCTTGCCTTCCTTGTCCCTGATCCAGCCTCTTTTCTGGCTTGTTAATTTGTTGTTCGGCTCACTTATCCAGATGACGTCTATCTGCTGCTCCCTAGCCGTGGCATCCAGAAGGTCCTGGGCGCGGGCGCAGCAGTTCAAGTTTGCTTGCATGATTTTTAAGTTGAAGCTGAAGCTGAGGACAAGGCCTTGTGAGCGCCGCTTGCTGGACTGTCTCGTCGTTTCGGTTTAGTTTGTTTCCTCGCCTTGGACAACGTGTGGCGGAAAAATTCACTTTTGCCACTGTTGGCGCTGTGCCATACTTTATTGCAGATTGGACAGGATTTTTCGTTGCGGCAGTCTTTAGCTGCCCTTTCTTCCCGCAGGCAAAGCACAGCTTCGACCTGTCGGGTCCGTCACAGTTCTTGCCCAGATGACCGTAGGACCAGCATTTGTGGCAGCGATCAATTTGAATCCTTCTATCTAGAGAGCACCGCACTAGTCCTACTATTAGGTGTGGCTCTTCCAGCAACTTGTCCACCTCCTCCTTGCTTACCACAAACGTAGCAACTTGGGTATGGTTTGCGTTAGGTAAGCGACTTGCGAGCTTAACTTTATCGTTTTGTTATGTGTCTCCCCAATTTTATCTCTAACCGCTGTTAGAGCCTCTTCTTTATCTGCTGTTTCGTCCAGGCCTCTTATGTGTAAAGTTTCGTTCGCTGCTCTTTTACCAGCCCGTCTTACTTTAGTACCATCGTGGAATGCATCTGTGAGGGCTTTCCCCAGGTCCTCTATCGCTTTTACGTCTGGGTCAGCGGTGATTAGGACGTTACATTCCCTTGAGCTCCTTATCGACCGTATGGCCTCCTTCGCGTTACTTCCGGCTTGGATTCGCTTAACGTCCCTTAGAGTACTTAAGAAGTCTTTGTTCTTGTTTTCTACGATGAGGGCCTCGGTGTTCCTCGGTTTCGGCTTTTTGTCTGTGTTTGCCTCTTTATCCTTGATTTCCTTGGTTTGTGGGCCCGTAGTATGTATATATATATATATATATATATATATATATATATATATATATATATATACCTTGGTATTTGTGTGGTAGAAAATGCCTTCCACCATTTTGCACAGGCGTATTACTAACATGGCTTTTATATGGTGCATAATTATCTTTTCCTCACCCACTGTCTCGTCTCTCAGTTTAGGGAGTTTATCCCAGAGGTCCGGGTCCGTACCGTGTCTAAATTGGATGATCCTCTTTTGTTTTAGGTTCTCAAAACCATTATCATATTTAATTTTTATGTTTTGCTCGATTACAGTGAAGTTCTCCTTGTTGTGGTTAAGCTCCGGATACTTTTGCTGGTATAACTTTTGGTTGGTATAACCTAAACTAACCTAATGTAATCTAATCTAATCTAATCTAATCCAATCCAATCCAATCCAATCCAATCTAATCTAATCTAATGATGTCTAATCTCTAGATGCAGTAAAGACTAAAGAAATGTAAATAAACTACATGACTTTTAGTTAAACAATAGGTAAATCTTTTAAATTAATGTTTATTTCAATTACACATAGCTTTGTGTTCTGTTAAGTAAGTATTATATTTTTTGTTGGAGCTGTTTTAAATATATTTCTAATCATTTGAACTTTTCTTTATAAAAATTCGGATAAGCCGAAAAACAGCGTCGCCAAATGCAGACTTTCAACGTTATGTATGTATATATGTTGTGCTAGAATGGAAAGCGAAACGTTTTACTCGTTGGAGCGGAACAAAATAAACAAAAGCGGAAAAGAAGAAATAACACGCAAAAATGTAACAAAAAACCAGGGATAAATGTGTGAATTGTAAACGTGCGAACAGAATAACAAAATTCGCAATACGATGATTTTAAGTGCGTAGTGGCACTAAATAATTTCCGACGCGTTGACACATTAATTAGAAAACTCGGACGAATAAATATGGAGTAAATATTGAACAAGCAAACCAATTGAGAATTGAAATACTCACGTTTAACAAAATTAGTCAATTCAATAAAAAAATTAAAAAATTCAATATGTAATATTATAATTTTAATGTATGCGTCTAATATTTAGTGAAAGAAGATGCTGTCTTTAATTGGAACTGTTTTTTTTAAACCTAAGTGAATAGACACTAGACTAAATAATATAAAAATGTATAAACTTTCAGATAATCTAAATAGAACCGAAATTTCTAAATATGCAATACTAACGATATTACAAATAATAATTATAGATATCTAATAGACAAACCGAGTTTCAATCTCCCATATTTGTTTATTAGCTAAATGGTGTTTTTTTTAAACAAAAAAATACTTTTATTTGTCAGTCTTTATAAAAGCCCCTCTAAAATAAGTTCCCTATAGACAGGACATTATTAGTAAACTGTGTTTCGTATATAACTCTACGTAATTATATGAAAATCTTGTTAGTTTATAGAGATAAGAGATTGACGTAGACATGAAGTTATTAATAAAGTAATTTCCACTGCCATCAATAGTTTATAATTTAATTTATATGTTACTCAAAGTTTCTTGTATCGTTGTAGATTGCAAACTTACTAAACCGCATTCAAAATTCACTTTGAATTAACCAGTATTTTCAAATATTTTCCAAAAATATAGATGTTAGACTAGTAGTAGTACATAGACAAGTCTCGGCAGGTAAGACTAGAGATGCTATACTGTCTAGTCAAGATTAAACAAACAAGACTACACAGACAAGACTTGATTAAAGTTGCTGGATGGTATCCAAAAGTAGAATATATCCCCCTTTTCCATATTTTGGTCTCCCGTCCTCCGTACATATTGTTTGTAATCTTTTTGTTACGTCTTTAAAACGTGCTGAAAACGCCGTGTGGCGTAAAAACCCATTTACGCCAGAAAATTTTAGAAGCAATTTTTAGTTGAATGAGAAAATCGCCTCGTATAAACGGCCTGTCAGATAATCGCTCAAGAAAGTTGCTTGCACCCTACTTTTGGAAATTCAACATTTTTTCACGTGCAACCTTGCGTTTATTTGCTTTATGTACATAGATAAGAGGCAAATCTGTCTGAATTACAAATATATTTAACAATATTTAAAATAGTTTAAGAGTTTGCATTAAGCTACTTGCGCTTGTTGATTATGAGTAAGCGAAAGTGTAAGTTTGGGGAAGAATTAGGCGCCAAATATTCGTGTTTTATCGGGGGGCGAGACGGCTTTGATGCTAAATGTTCCATTTGCGATTGTCAAGTAAATGTAATTAACAAAGGCATCATATATGGCATCATATATGGCTTTAGAAGTGCACGTATCTACGGAAAACCATAAGATGATATGAACAGCAGGTTCGTCTTCCAAGGTAATCAACTATTTTCCACCTTCTACATTAAGGACTCTCAAGAATATCAATTCTACAGAGGGAACACTAGCATTCCAAACGGTAATGCACAATCAATCGTATAATTCCATGGAATGAAAACGAACAAGAATATATAAACCTGTAAGCAATATAATAACATAAAATTAAATTAACTAATTAAGTTTTTTAAAGTTTTATAGATTTTCAAAATCGTCTGGGTATGTTTCATCTAAATCAGGATCAACAAGGAAACTATCGTTTACATTTAAATTTTTATAAAAGCAGTGGAAAACACAATTTATCAATGAAAGTAAATACATTTTGTCTTTTCTTTTAACTTTTAATTTTAGAATGGCTTCGAAATGTTGTCTATGGTGATAAGGAGTATCATGTAAATATCGAAACCATTGTGCATTTCTGTCATAAAACTTTTCCCAGTTTATATCAGTTTTTTAACAATTAAGGATCTCACAGAGCAGCGCGAAAGTTTCGCTGCTGCGACCGCTGAGATATCGCGGTGGACCGATTGATACTGCGGCTGATGAAAATGCTTCGACCAACAGGCGCGATTTTCGTGGTTCGCGGTTCGATAGTCGCGGTTGTGCAGCGATGCACGACAAGAACTGCTACATGCAAGGATAAGTTAGGTTAGGTTAGGTTAGTAGGGAAAGATGGTTCGTTCTGGAGCTTCTAAATCATCATCAACTATTATTATATCCTGGGTCGCTGGATTCGTCTGAATAGTGGTTACAATGTCTTGTTATAAAATAGCATGTTCCCATTTGAAAACGCATTGATGACCTTGAGGACGCATAAATTATGACCCTGTCAAAGAAGCATTTTTACCCATTCTGTCAGCAATTCGAAATAAATAAAATTCTCTTTTGACATTTTTTTTCGGCACTCTAAAGGTAACGGAGATATTTGGGGTGGTCACGTTAAATGGCCCACCCCGTATGTGTATATATATATATATATATATATATATATATATATATATATATATATATATATATATATATATATATATATATATATATAGGTATAAAATGGTATTTTCTACTGACTGGGTCGACACAGTCAATTTAAAACAATCTTGAGTTGATGTTAAACATATTTTAAAAACAATATTATAAATTCTAATAACAAAATCTTACCTATAAGAAAAGAAACGACAATTAATGTTTTTAGTTGTAATGTCGATGCCCAATTCCCAAAACTAGTTTTACAAAATTATAACATAAATAAAATAACAAATAGTATCCGTTGCCTAGGTTATACGTTGTCTGTTGTCTCGGACTACTATGATACTGTTTTAAGCAGAGTAATATTATAGATATTTTTTCCCTCCCTCAGAGAAAAAATATCTATAATGTATCCTCTTCAGGGTTCATGAATGCATGAGCTGGGGTTAATTTTGAGATATGGAAAAAGTCTGACTCTGCTTTTTGTCGGCCAGTGTTTATCTTATAAATTTAGTTTGACATTTTTTCTGCGATTTTGTAGGGTCCGATTTTTATTTCGTCAAGCTTCTTCCTAGTTAGTTTGTTTCCATTGTCCACAAAAATGGTATCACCAACTTTAAAGCCAGTGTGCTTTCGGTTTTGATCGTAAATTATCTTGTTGTAATTATGTGTTGTAACTTATTGTGTTTTTCAGAGCCTTATCCCTATCTTTAATCAAATCATGTTTGGTCTTTTTGAGTTTTAGTTCTTTTGGTAAAATTTTAACATCTGTTCCATTTAGTAGATACTTTCGTGCATATCCAGTGACAGTGTGCTCCGTTTCATTATAGCTTTTTACACAATTATGTGCTATAGTTGTCCATGCTACTTTTTAGTCATTTTCATTTATTTTGCATCTGATTTTATTAACTAGTGTTTGGTTTAATCTCTCCTTTAAGCCATTTGAGAAAGGTGAGTTCACTGCAGTAAAAATGATTGGAATATTTTTTTCATTTAAAAATATTTTGAATTCTCTAAAATTGAGACCCGGATATTGGTCTGAAAAAATCATGCCAATGTCGTCAGTTTCTGTAGAGTTCACTAGTTTGATGAAATCATTGGCATTTTGATTTTTTCATGTCAAAATATATGCGTACCTTGTGAAATGATCCGATAGCTGGTGTAAGTATCTTTTTGTTGACCGTGAACCCCCAAAAACTCCAATCGTATCAATAGAACATATTTCAAAAGGTTTTGTGGCAGAACCCTAATGAGACATCAAACCATATTTATTTTTTCCTCTTGATTTGTTCTTTATACATACAGCACAATTTTCGCAAGTTTTTATTATGTTTTTTGTCATGTTTTTTGCTGTATACCATGAGCTGATCATTTTGTTATCTGTTGAATCTGTTTAATTCCAATATGACCTAGTTCTGTATGTAAGTTCTGTATGTTCTGCACTGTAAGTGTATGTTCTGTATGAAATCATATTGTGATAAGTAGTACGTTAGGTCTCCTAATTCTTCATCTGTTCTTGACTTTATGTTCATATCCTCCAATGGCTTGTGATCTGAAAAAACCGTAAATTTCCAACCTATCAACCAATGTTGCCAATACTTAATACATTCTTTGATTGCTAGGCATTCCAGATATATAGCCTCCTTCTTTTTTGAGTTTCGTTCAATTTTTTTGAGAGTATGCTGCTGGCTTTTCCTCGTTGTTTTCTTGTGGCTGTTTTAGGACAGCTCCTACTCCTAGTATACTAGCATCTGTGTATATGTGTATAAGTAACTTTGGATCAAAAATGGTTAGAATTGGTTGAGAACAAAAATGTTTTTCATTTCATCAAATGACTTTTGACACGCTTTTGTCCAATTAAAGACTTGTCCTTTTCTCAGAAGGATGTGCAATGGATCCAATTTCAACACATACTTGTGATAAAAGTTTATCTTTCCCAAAAATTGTCTCACTTTTTTTGCGTTTTTGGAGTTGGAACGTTTCTAATTGAAATCAAGTTATCTTTCAAAGGTCTAACTGAATTATTTTTGATTATGTGACCCAAATATTTAACCGAGTTAGCTGCGAATGTGCATTTTGAAAATTTTAATCTTAAACCTTCATTTTTTATTGCCTGAAACAGCTGTTTTGATGTCTAACATGATCCTATATGGATCCTAAACATGATCCTAGATGTATAACATGATACTATAGGTGTCTAACATGATCTGAGAAGGATTTAGAGAGTATTAGGATGTCGTTAATGAAATTTACTGTGAAGTCTCCAAGTTTGTGTTTCCGTATTATGTTACACAATATTCTCTGAAATGTAGCTGGTGCGGTTTTTAAACCGAATGGCAAACACCTCCATTGGAAGTGGCCCTCTTGAGTGATGAATGCAGTTTTCTATCTGTCTGTAATTCGTAGAGGTATCGACCAAAATGCTGAGTTTAAGTCCAATGTTGAGAAAAACTTTCAATCTCTTGTCTTTACCATAAGATCTTCAATAAGTGGAAACGCCTGCGATTGAGGGAGAACAATTTTATTTAAATCTCAAAAATCTATGCACAATCTTGATTTTTTGTTTTCATCTTTTTTATAAGCCTGCAAACGGACTATAAGATTCTTCTATTATAATCTTTTCCAATAATTTTGCAATCTGTTTTTCAATCTCCTTTTTATCTGCAATTGTGCAACGATATGGCCTTTTACTGCAATATTTTTCTAACAATAGATCAATGCGAGCTTCATAACCCGTTACTGTTCCGATGTCATATGTATCGTCTGCAAATTCAGATCTATGGTTCAATATTAAATTATCAATTACTTCCTGTTTTTCGTAGTCCAGATGGTTTATGCAAATTTCGTTTATACAAGTTTTTTCCTTTGAAATTTTCATTGAAATTTATTGAATTATCAGATTTTATTTCTTTAGAAATGCCATTATCTGATTTTTTAAACTATTTTACTTCTTTGTACAGGAACTTTCTGAACAATTTCTAGATTCTCGTTTTGAGTTAAATAAAACTGCTTTATGCAATCAAGACCAATTAAAAAATCGTACTCGAAATTTTCTTTGTCTACTACAAAGACATCCATTTTTTTTTGACGTTCAAAATAGTTACATCCAGTGTTATCCTGTCAATTGCCTTTTTAATGCCATTAATTGTTTTCAAATTAGTATTCTTTGAATGATTTGATTTCTCATTATTTATGTTCTCTAACCTTGAATTTATCAATGACACATTAGAGCCTGAATCATAGATCCCAAATACTTTAACATTATTATTCAATACTAATTTTACTTTAATTAATGGCGGCACAATTAGTTTTTTGGTCCTCACACTGTAGTTCATACTCCAATTCTGCATTGTTAATGAAAATACATGAACTTTATTTGTTTCTTATCCTTTTCTCTTTCATTATTATTCTTTGTTCTGAACCAGCACATCTCTTCTGAGTGATAGCGCACACCTTTCTTTAATTTTTCACATATGTTACATTTTTCCTTTATCGGCTTTGTGTCATCTTTTTTTTATATATTTTTTTATAACTAAATGTTCTAATTTGCCAAGTTCATTAAATAAGTTATTTGTTTCTATAATTCCTTCTTTGTTTATCCTATCTGTTATAAAATCTGGTAAACCGGCAGCAATTATATCGATTAAAGTCTTCTGATCAATTGTCTTTCTTACTTCAAGTAAGAGTTTTTCTTTTTTTATAGCATATTCTAACAAAGATCCTGATTGATACTTAAAAAATAAAGCATATTTGCTTACAGTCCAACCCTTATTGGCATAAGTTTGTAAAAAAAATTGATTTCCATTCTAACCATTCTGAATGTAAACTAAACTTGATCATAATGGATGAATACCAGTCTGTACTTGATTTTTTCAGAAATAATCTAAAGATTTCAATTTCTTACTATATCAAACCTATCGCATTCTTTTTCAAATATTTCCATCCAATAATATGCGCTTATATTTTTTCCATCAAATTTTTCTAACTTAAATCTGCTAACTTTTTTATACTTTGTTTTTCTTTTTTGTGCTGATTTTCAACTAACTTTTCTAAAACTTTCACTATTGGATCTTCTGAATTACCTTCATTGGTAATAGTCAGTTTTTCTTCTCTAATTTCCTCTAAAAATTGGTCTTGAAAAATCATGTTTCCATCCTCATCCACATATGTTTTTAGAATATGTACTGTCATTTTTATCCATACACTTCTAGGTTGATGTATTTTTTTCAATGTATTTTTTACTGTAGCATAAGCTTTAGAGGCGTAGATAAGTTTGCAAATTGATGCTGCTTGAAACTCCTCAGGAATCAGGAAAATTTTGTCATCTTGTGTGACAATTGAGTTTATAACAGTATGGTTTGACTTTTCGTCTGTTGCTGTCTTTACTTCAAACGTAAATTTCAACTTTTCCATTTTCTGACAAAAATTGTCGTTTTATAATGGTATTTTGTACTGATTGGGTCGACACAGTCAATTTAAAACAATCTTGAGTTGCTCTATAAGAAAAGAATTTATTTATGCACAATGTTAAACAAATTTTAAAAACAATGTTATAAATTCTTATAACAAAATCTTACCTATAAGAAAAGAAACTACAATTAATGTTTTTAATTGTAATGTCGATGCCCAATTCACAAAACTAGTTTTACAAAATTATAACATAAATAAAATAACAAATAGTATCCGTTGCCTAGGTTATACGTTGTCCGTTGTCTCGGACTACTAGGATACTGTTTTTAAGCAGAGTAATATTAAAGAAAATTATTTTTTTCTTTCCTTATATTTCCTTATATATATATATATATATATATATATATATATATATATATATATATATATATATATATATATATATATATATATATATATATATATATATATATATATATATAGAGAGAGAGAGAGAGAAAGAGAGAGATCTAAAGGGTAAAACATATTCATAAATTTGATATTTTCTGTGGTCCGACCTTAAATAATTAAATAATTCTTTGTTACCTTTCCGCGTGCATGCGATTCCACGCTTTTTTTTAATAAAACCGTAAGCGGAATAATTGTTGGCTTAGCGGCTACAGCTACTGTATTAACATGTACATTAAAACTTAAAACTACCAAAAAAATAAACATACTTTTATTAACCCAAAACATCCATTTCAAGCGTCTAGTTTGTCGCCGAATGTTAAAATTTGTTGTATAGTTATCACATCAAAAATACATAATAAAATTATAATTTAGTTGTAAAAAACGCAATTTAATTTTAGTTGCACATGCAGAATGTTTGGAGTTTAACAAAGTAGAATTTTATTGATGAATAAATGGCAGATTATCAAACATTATTTTTGTGGAAAACGAAAACAAGACATGAAGTTCAGCTTTAATATTTTGTTATTAACTAAGTTTTGTAACTTATACATCTTTCATTACAAAAACTATAACATAAATATAAAATAAATAGTGCTTAATATATTTACCTAACCGAAATACAGCTTGACTATATAAATATTTGCAAACTCGTAGCTCTATAATATTAAGTCTTATTAGGACTATGAACAAATCTCATATTGGAACAACTAGAGATTTGTATGTTATTCCTAAAACCAGCCAATTTTCACAAATCTCTAATTGTTTCAACATGAGATTTGTTCATAGTCCTAATAAGACTTAATATTATAGAGCTACGAATAGGCTGATTATATTTATATTTTTATGCCATATTTCACTTTAGGAAGTTTGTATGATTGTATCTATAGTTATATATTAATAGCTCAACTTATAATAATAATAGCTTAAATTAATAACTAAAATATATTATTGTTTCAAGCTAATTATCATTTAAATTAATAACTGAAACTAAGTTCAGGTCTTAGTTCTACATTCATGTCAAATCAAAACCTAACTTTGACAGTCCGGCACATGGTATTCAAGCTAATTTGTGTTCCATTTTATAATTCAAAAGAGCATAGCTGCACTGATGAGAGATAGATCTCGAAATGCGTCTGAAGATGACAATTAACTTAATATAAATAGAAATAAATAAATTTAAAAAGCAATGCTATTTCTCTATCTCCGTTAGTGTCCAAAAAATGCACTGATTTTAAGAATACCATACAAATCTCTAGTTATTTCAACATAAGATTTGTCCATAATCCCAATAAAACTTAATATTTAGCTACGATATTATACAGCTACGAACAGGTGGAATTGATTTCTATATTCAAGCTATATTGCACTTAAGTAAGTTTGTATGACTATACAAAGTAAGTTTGTAAAGTAAGTATCTATAGTAAGTTTGTATATATTTGTATCCATAATTAGTATAGTTTTACCTCAAAACTCAAACCCTAATAAATATTATAATAATTTTCGTTTCTTTAATTTTAAAATAGATAATTAATAAACTTAAAAAGTTCAAAATCGTTCATTCTTTTATTGTATTAACAACTTTTCTGGCGATTTATTAAATGTTAAATTAAACATATTAAATTGGAAATCAAATTAAAATTTTCTGAAATTATTCCTTGTTGGTTACACCAGGGAGTCCCAAAGTGAGCACCCTGAGGCGCTGTGGACAGTTGTTTGGGTTTTTGTCAACAGTCACACACAAAATGGAAATATTTTTATTAAATAAGCTAGTCGTATTTTATGGTTCAAGTTACAGTGATATAGCATCTACAAGTGTTGGGGCAGTAAAAAATCGGATATATCGCAAAAACGATGATAGGTATTTATTTGTACCTTGACTTTACTTCAATAAAACTAAACAATGAAAAAAGACCTCAGTTTGTCCTCTGTTTGAAAATTATATCGTCCGGAATTGAGCTAAAGCGACACTCGAGTCCATTCACACCACTATGGTTGAAGAATCTTGTGATTATTTTAAAAAGAAATTGCAAATTTTACAAAACCAAAACACGTGTTCGCTCAACAAGCCTCAGTATCTTCCAACGCACTGTTAGCTTCATTCAAAGTGACAACAAGTGCAGTGGTGAAACGCAAAAACTTGATCACTGACGCAATGAACTTGACACTATCGAATGAAAAGCTTTTTCTACCGCTTTCGCTCTCGACATTGTGAATATTATGGTGGAATAATCGGCGGAAAGAACTTTACCATTTCCGAGGTAATTTTATCTAACAACACAATTAGTCGAGGAATCCATGACAGCTGATAATCTCAATCACCAATTAATAGAAAAAATGAAAGGCAAAGAATTTCGACTGCAACTTGATGAGGCTACTGAAAGTAATAAATATGTACATCTTATTTGTTACGTAAGCTTTCTGGATGACAGTATAACCCTAGAAGACCTTTTTTTCAATAAATGCATTACCGAAAGAACTCGACACTTGTTTGAAATTCATGACAAATTTATAACAGAAAATGATTTAGAATGTGAAAAGTGTATCGCTGTATATACTGACGATGCTCGATTAATATCTGGCAGGTATGGAAGAATACAAGTGCTTATTCGTAAAAAGCACCGCATGTCATGTGGACCCATTGCATCATCCATAGGGAAGCCTTGCATCGAAGGCAATGAGCTCTGAATTGCACCATCTTTTACAACGTGTAATTAACGTGGTAAACTATAAGAAAACTAGGCTGCAAAAATCACGAGTTTCCTCAAAACTGTGCATGGATATGGGATCAGAACACACGGCCCTGCTATATTACTGCAGTTCACAGTGACTTTAACGTGGATAAGTTATTTTGTGCAATCTAATTACTTAAAGAAATTCATTCTTTTTTTTAAGAAAAAGGTCATGCAATTCCAAATGCCTTGCCGAATCAGACTTTTTTCCAAAACTACTTGTGCGATATATTTGACAAACTGAAAAATTTGAACCTGACTACTTCGAGGCAATAACATGTACATTTTGAAAGTATTGGAGAATAGAAATTATAGGAGAAAGTATTGGAATTTAAGAAAGAAAATGCAGTTGGAAGGTGGAAAAAAAGAAATCATGAAGATGTCGATCAAGATTTTTTCCCGCAATTGCTTAAATATGCTGCTTCTAATGAGCTTCTTGTGTCACGAGATTGGAAGTCCTATTTTACGGAACACCTTTCGAAACTGGCTGAATGGTTTTCGAAATACTTGGCCGAAGACGATGTCAAAAAATTTGCGTGGATCGAGAGAAGAGAGTCTCGTTGAACTCTCTTGCGACAGCAGCCTTAAAACAAGATTCACGTGTTCTGATTTCGTGGATTTTTTGGATACCAGCCAAAATGAATATCCAACTTTAAGGTCAAAATCTCAAAGAATTCCCATTCCCTTTGCAACATCTTATTATGCTCACCGTCACATTGACTAAGTTGCCTTTGTATTTTCTTTGCAATTTTGTTTAAATAATAAATATATTCTTGTGTGTCAAAAATATAAAAACTCAAAGAAAAAGTTTAAGAACCCCTGCGTTACAATATTCATTTGTTTAAACAGCAATATTGTATTAGCCAATAACAATAACTCCGTAAAAAATAAAACAAATTAAACGTTTATTCAATATAGGACAAAGAACAAATAAACATGAATGAAATATTAAAATAACGGATGAAAATTATATGATAGGATATAAGGAAATATGCCATTTGAAAGACAATTTAATATGCTTTATCATGAGATAAATTTATCAAGAATTCTTATCGTTTATAGGCGTAGCAACCGGTAAACAAAAACGAGAATAACAAACTTGCGAAAGATTTTAATTATTACCTTTTCAACTAAAATTTGCACATTATTCGTTTTTCATAATTTGATTAATTTTCAAGAGTGTTAGTTTTGTGGGACCACAAGAAGTCGCCCAAGTTCCGTTGCTCGACAACTGGACATGATACGCGGCGCGGTTCGAAAAGTGTTCTACCGTTATAAGGAGACTGGATCCTTTCATGGACGACATGGTACAGCCAGAAGGAGATTTGTTACGGCTCGGTATAACTGCATCATTATGTCAATCATTGAGAAATCGGCACCATAATGCTGTTCAACTGCAACAACAGCTCCGTGCGAAAAGTACGAAGAGTGGCTATCAGTCAGTTGTCAGTAAGACGAAGACTGCAGGAAAGTAACTTGATCCCTAAGAGACCTGCAGTTTGTCAAAAACTTTCCACATCTCATTTTCAAGCACGCCTGCGGTTTGAAAAGGATCATTTTAATTCCAACAATGGGGGTCTGTTCTGGACTCAGATGAGACCAGAAGAGGACGACTTGCAGAATGCTCTATTGAAGAGCGGATTGCTTAGGGTGGTGGTTCCTGCATGATCTGGGGTGCAATTTCTATGGGAACACGAACCGACCCTGCATTCATAATTAGGGGCGCCCTTGGTTACGGGAGATTAGGTTTAACTCGTGCTAGGTACAAGGAGGAGATTTTAGCAGTTCATGTGGTACCTTACATTGACTACATTCGAGAAGAATTATTTTTGTCTTAAAAATGCGAAACCACACAACGCAAGAATCGTGCAAGATTTCATTACTGAAATCGGTTTTTGGGTTATAGAGTGGGCAGAATGCAGTCCCGACTTAAATCCGATAGAACATTTATGGGATGAGCTAGGACGAAGTATTCGAGCTAGGCTTCGTGCCGCAACCTCGAACCCCAAGCTTATTGTTGCAGTAGAAGAAGAATAGCTTAACATCCTACAAAAAACAATTGCGAAATTAATTAGATCTATGCCTATTCGTATGACAGATGTTATTAGGGCAAGAGGGTGTCATACCCATTCTTTTTTCATAGAATACACAAAATAAAGTTTTTATTTTTAATAGCTGGGTAATTTGAGAAATACATTAAAATTATGATATGTTTTTCGAAAACCAATATCAGATTCGTAATCAGCGACCCAAAAATCCCGATTTAATTTTTTCTTAAACAATGATATTTTCGAATTATAGCCAGGTTTTAGAGATTTTTGAGCACTGTACGGCGTCACGAAAACCTTCTTTCTTTTCACTTTTATGAAAAGTAGCCATGATTCATCACCCGTGACGATTTTTTTTTTAAACGGAGCTTGCTCAGTTCGTTGCAACAAATCGGTTAAAATGCTTTAAAGTTCGGCTTTGTTGTTCGTGGGGAACCCATCGAGTCAATTTCCACACCCTTCCGAGCATTTTTAGACGACAAATAAGAAAAACAAAAACAAAAAATAAGTTGGTTTTGTAATTGTGTTCTACCAAAATATTACTTCACTGAGAAAGTAAATACAAATTTATTTATTGATAGCACCTACAATTAATAATCTTAATTCGTAGTCCAACATAAACAAAGCTACAAAGAATAAAGTGACCACACGTCCCGATTTTGGCGGGACAGTCCCACTTTTTGGATGACAGTCCCGTGTCCCGCGGATTTTTAAAAATGTCCCGATTTTTAGAAAATAAGTATTTCCTATTTCAATTGTACTGTAAAAAGATATTACTTATTATTTATTGATTATTAAAGTGAATATAAAGAAATAAAAAATACATAAAATGCATGCAGAGTAAACTGTATTAGGGGATGTAGCTAGTTATATTTACTGGTGATGTTCGATTATTGTCGTTACGTCTTGTCTTAATGCAGAAAAGTTCGGACAGTGAGGATTGCCCTTAGACAGTGCGGTTTGTTGTTTTCAATTAGACGTACGACTCATTATTTGATTGACAAAGAAAGCGCAATAGTCGCCACAGGGTAACGGTTAAGAATTGATAACTAATACGTTCCTTTAGTTATTCGAAACTACATCACTAGATTGGAAGAACAAGGTGCCATTAAACCACCGGATTTTCTGATAGAAGTCGGAAATTTTTATGGTAACTGCTTGAAATATCTTGAAGAATAGACAGTTAAGAGGTGACATTAACAAATGAGATTTTATGGGAATATGTGAAAAATAATATTTACGAAAATCTTTTTGATGAGGTGTCATTGGTAAAAAGATACGTTACTGATGAAAAAATAAAATATTGGAAGTTGGGAAGCAGACAAAAAAGTTTACATTCCTTCATTTTAAACAGAATTCCGTATCAATTTTTTTTGAAAATTGTTTATTGCTCACCCTTCCAGGAACAAATTCAGCAACAGAATGCGTTTTTTTTCTAGTATGAATAAAATATCTCAGTTCTACGAGATAAAAATATGACCGTGAAAGAAAATCATAATTTTTTTTAAATAAATAATTTAAATCAATTAAAAACCATAATTAAAAAAAAATTGTATAGAATGATAATAATAAATGAAATGAAAATATAAGTGTATACAATAGAATATATTTTGAATTATTTGTTTGCTTTCATAACATACATTAAAATATATAATTTCATACATTAAAATTTTAATTTCATCCCATTTGACCCGCTTTGTCTCAATGAAAATGTGGTCATTTTAACAAAGAATGCCTAAAGCATGCCTATGATTTATTATGTTTACCACGCCTGATGTTTACTATATTATCTATCTGCCACCATTTCATATACATTTCTAAATATTTCGTTTTACAAAACCGCATATTTTATCTATTGTGAGAAAACCTAACAATATTGTTGAATCTAGGTAAGTCTATATGCAACGGTCGTGGTATACAGATAACTATAATAGAAATATGTTTAATACGGTAAAATTTTCCTACGAAATGTTGCCCTATAGTCTGAAGATTTGTGAAATAAACAGAACAACTGATATATGTGAATTTTTGTGACTGAAAACAATTACACGGACATTTTTATTTTTAATAATTGACCCCAAATTTTTATTACAATTTGTCCCTGGGGACATTTGGCAAGTTGTTGTATTATATTTACAGGTAACATGTGAATACTACTCCCATTGGTGTAGCATCCATACAATATTATGTTTTCTGATTTTTTTACTATTAGGTTTGTGTAGGTAATGGTGTCGCAAGGTCCTGGGGGTGTGTTCATTTTAGTCTTCTGGCAGTCCTGTTGGTGTACAGTGCTTTGGCTAGCTGGTTGTGATGATTTGTTATTCTTGATTTGTATCTGTTTGTTAGACACTGGATTTCCTCTTTTACGGTGGGAATTTGTAAGTCCTTCCGTATCTCTTAATTTTTTATGTACCATGGCGCGTCTACTATTGTCCGGAGTATGATTGACTGCATGGCTTCCATTTTGGAGATGTGGATTTTTGCTGTCGTGCCCCATAGCTGGATGCCATATGTCCATATGGATTTGATTATGATGGGTTATGATTATATGGGTTTGATTTGATATTAGTAATTTGTTTTCAATATTTAATTTAGACTTTCGGCTGGTTAGCCAGTACATTTATTTCCTTTTAATTATAATTTGTTGTATTTTGTGTATGTGCTGTTTCCAGCTTAGTTTCGAGTCTAGGTGGAGTCCCAAATATTTGATTAACTTTGTTTGTGGAATTTCGTTGTTGTGAAGAGTAATTTTCGGGACATCTCCTTTACGTAGCGTGAAGGTGATATGGTGACATTTGCTATGATTTATTTTTATTCTGTGGTCAGTCAACCATTTTTCAAGTAGGTGAGTGTGCTTTTGTAAAATCTTGACTGCTTCCTGTGGGTCTTCGTGTGATGCCAGTATTGCTGTGTCGTCTGCAAATGTGCATGTTGTGCTGTCAGGCGTTGGTATATCTGCTGTATATAGGGTGTATAGTATTGGTCCAAGTACGCTTCTTTGTGGCTCTTCTGCATTTATGCACTGTATGTCAGAAACTGAGTCTTTTACTTTGACGTAGAATGTTCTTCTGCTAAGGTAAGATTTTAATAGTTTGTACATATCTTCAGTGAAATGTTGTTTTAGGGTTTTAAGTAGTCCTAGATGCCAGACCTTGTCGAATGCTTTTTCTATATCTATAAAAAGTGATGTGCAGTATTTTCTATCCTCCAATGATACTATAATTTTGTTAATTAGTCTGTGGACATGCTGAGTAGTGGCGTGTTTGTTTCTGAACCCAAACTGGCGTTCGGGAATTAGGTGTTTGTTGTTGATTGTCTACTTTAATCTTTTTAGTATTATTTTTTCTAACATTTTAGATAAGATTGGTAGTATTGAGATAGGTCTGTATGAGGAGAGTTGGGTCTTTATTTGGTTTAGGCAACATTATGATTTCGGCCAGTTTCCATGTGGTTGGAAAGTATTGGAGTCTAAGTATGGCATTGAATATTATAGTTATCATTCTAATGGCCTTATGAGGTAGCTCTTTAATTACCCTTCCGCTGATTAGGTCAAATCCCGGTGTCATGTTTGTTTTGAGTGCTGATACTATTTGTTCTATTTCCCCTTGGGTAGTTTTTCTTATTGTGGTGTTTTGTTCTGCATTAGCAGTGTTATTATTTGTTGTTATTGCTGCTCCCGTTGTACTGATGTTTGGCTGGAAGATCTGTTGTAGGTGTTCTGCAAATGTTGTAGCTTGTTCCAGAGAAGTCTTTGCCCAGGATCCGTCCGCTTTTTTTATTGCTGGTGTTGGGGCTATTGCTCTGGTTATTCTTTTAGTTGCCTTCCATAGAGCGTAGTTTGAGTCTTCTTTTGATGTTAGATGAGTGAGGTAATTAGCCATTTTTGTATCAAAGTGTTCCCGTATGATTTTCTTAGTCTCCCTGGTAAGGGCATTTATGAGACGGTTGTTTTTGTTTGTTTTATGTTTTTGGCATCGTGCCATTTCCTTTTAGTTTTGATTTTTTGTAATATATGGTCTGGAACAGAGGAATTCTTTTTTTTTATTATTATCTAGTGGTGTGATGGCTGACCATGCTGCTTCTTGGATTATTTGTGTTAGGTAGTCCACTCCAGTCTCGACGTGTTTTGGTGTATTTAGCGGGATGTTGCAGTTTACTTTTTCGTTAATTATTTTTCTGAATTTTTGCCAGTTTGTGTTATTGTTGTATAGTGCAGGAGTGTGTTGTAATTGTTTTGGTTTTTAGAGATACTCTATGAATACGGGTGTGTGGTCAGAGCTCATATCCTTGCTTGAAGATAGTTTGAAGTTCGCCCTGTTTAATTCTGTGATCAATGCAAAATCTAGTAAGTCTGGAGTTTTATCTGCAGCGGCTGGCCAGCAAGTAGGTTCGCCCGTTGAAAGTGGTGTTAGTAATAGTTCCACTATAACCTGTAGTAATGTTTTGCCCCTGGGAGATGTTTTTTTCGCACCCCAGTGTCCGTGTTTAGCGTTGTAATCACCTGCCACTAAGTATTTCTTTCCGAGTGTCTGGAAGAAGTTCTTGGATTGTTCCTGGGTGATTTTATGTTTTGGGGGACAGTATATAGCTGAAAGTTGTATTGTTCCATTTGCTGTTTTTAATGCAATTGTGGTTGCTTGGAGGTAGTCGTGATTAGTGGTGCTGTGTAAATAGTGTTTAATGCTATTTTTAATGATGATCGCGGTTCCTCCTTGTGCTTTCCCTGATGGATGTTTCGTGTCGTATATAGTGTAGTTAGGAATTTTTGCGTAGTTTCTATTTGTAAAACGTGATTCAGAGATCACCATGATATCAATGTCAAACATATGTATAAATGTTTTAAGTTTTTGCAGTCTTTATTGCAGTATTGCATATTTGCAGTATTTATTTCTACTATTTTAGTAGGGCTTTCCATTATTTGCTGTTGGCAGCTATTTTCTGTTGGCTATTTTGGTTAATATTTTTATCATGGAAGTTATTTGATGTGTTTGCTGTTGTAGCAGTGCGGTTTGGGTTGCTAGCATGCTAATTGAGTTTTTCATTGATTGGGTTAATAATTGTTTTAGTTCTGTATTTTCATTTGTAATCTGGTAGTTTTGATGGTTGGATTAGTTTTGATTTAGTAGTGGTGAGTGTAAGGTAGCATGATCTGTGGTAATTTGTGCATAACTTCTATTGGTAGGGTTAATGGCTTGATTGGAGTATGGAACATGATTTACTGCCGGTGTTTGTGTTTCGGTATTAGGTAGGTGGTTGTTGTTCGCTTCCATTTGGAGTAGTTCAGTTCTATTTCTTAACTTAGGGAATAGCTTCTGTTGCAGTTCCTTACGGATTGGGCATCTTTTGTAGCTTGCAGGGTGGGTTCCTAGACAGTTGATACATTTTACTTGTTCAGTTTTGCCTTGATGAGGACACAGCTCCGTAAGATGGTTTCCAGCACATTTAACGCAAGCTGGTGACCTGTTGCAGTAGTTTTTCGTATGTCCATACTTTTGGCAACGAAAACATTGTGGTATATCGCGTTTTAGTCTCGGCTGTTCAAATCTGATTATCGTATGCAGTAATTCATTAATATAGTATATATAGGTTTTTAACTTCAAATTAATCCTTTTCAATTTCAAATTAAACCTTTTTAAATTCAAATTAACCTTTTTTAAATTCAAATTAAACTTTTTTCAATTCAAATTAAACTTTTATAAAATTTAGTTAAATATTAATTCATAGAGAAACAACAAATTCATTATCAAAAATTATAATGAAAACAATTATGAAAAATTATAAAAATAATGTTAATGTAACGGTTGTCCTGCTACAGCCAAGGGTATTTCATCGATATATCTACATAATGTTTATTACAATCATCATAAGTAACAGTGGCCACGGATTCCTCAAAAATAATCAAAAATTAGATTATTTTCTGGTTCGGTCAGCAAATTTCTTGCAGCTAATTTTACATTTGAAAAAACTTTTTCAATGGGATTGAACATGGGTGAATATGCTGGAACAAAAAATAGTCTATGGCTTGTTCCATTTATTTTATCACGAACTTCCTTCGTTTTATGGATTTTGGCGTTGTCCAGCAGCAGCCAAGCTTCTACGGTGTTACTTTCAGCCTTTTATTAAATAAACCATCAAGTAATGTAAACAAATGGAAAAATTTCTGCTTCTTACTGTGGGAACTATTACATGGGAGTATTTTTCTTTGATCGGGCTTTATTTCGCCGGTGATGGTAATTGAAACCGGATTCATCACTGAAAATTATATTCTCCCGTGTTTGTGCAGCATTTTGTGAAAATAAAATTGTATAATTTTTGAAAAGTTTAAACGGTCCTGACTAATTGCAGAAGTTTCCAATGTTATTTTTAAAGTTGTTAATGCATTAACAGATGTTGTGGGCAAATTGACGTTTTTATTTTCAAATATCTTCAATCTCATATTTCTTTAAAGTAATCGTTGGTTTTTCTTCAATAATTTGCTCTACATAATTTAAAATCTCAACAAATAAATTACTATTCCTTTTTCCACCACGATTTCGTCTAACCATCTCATATCCATCCTTCGTATAACGTCTAATTATAGATTTAACAGTGTTTTTTTTTATTAATACCTGCTATTTCTGCTGATTCTGCAATTGTTCTAACTTCCTCATAACATTTTATAAAAATATCCTTTTTGTGTAAACTTATAATTATTACCTCTACGGTTTCTTTCACGACTAACATGTAATTGATGTGCAAAAATCTGCAAAAAGTTTTATCAAAAGTTAAATTAGCTTACTTTTTAGTTCGTTGACTATTTTTCGATAATTTTCCCATGATTTGAGCTGAATTATGATTTGGTTTTCCTTCAGTTGTTTTAGGGTAAAATTGTTTCTACCTGCGTGTTCTTCTAGTAGTTCTGTTAGTGGGTCGATAGTTTGTGCTTGGATGTAGATAGGCGGAGGTTTTACTATTTCCGTTGAGGTGTCGATGTTCATTGTATTGTCGTTCGTTTCTGATAGGACGCTGTATGTGTTGCTTGTTGGTATTTCGTCTAGCCACATTGCTGTTGAATGTGAATGTGAATAAGAGTCTTTAGTGATATCTGTAGCTTCTAGGTTAGGGTGTATTTTTCTTTTCTTGTTTGCTGCTGTTTTTAGCGCAGATGTCGTTGGAATTGTATTCATTTCGACCTCGTCGTTTGTGGCACTAATCAAATCTTGCGAGGCATATGTACTTCCTGTTTTGGAAATTTTTAGCTGAATTGATGGCCTTTTCGGCTGATTTTCCATGTTGATGTTGCACTGTCGCAGAACCTACGCAGTAGCTTACTGGTAGTTTCGCGCAAGCAATAATTTTTTGTTTGGACCGTATTGGTGATTTCTGTGTTTGTATACAGTAGCGTTAAACAAACGTCTGAAAACGTTGTAAATAAACGTGGTCTGTAGGCCGGCTTAGCGCACTGTAGCACGTCTGCTCGCTGCGACGGGTCGAGCGAGACTGACACGGGCATTAGATTTTAATTTTATTTTTTTAATTCCTACCTTATATAGTGTTAAGAATTCATTACTTTAAGTTGGAAACATTGATTATGTGAACAGGCCACCTAAATACTTTTTATTTGACAGTAAGATAAACCTTTATGTGTGAGTCAGCAGTTTTGTCAGTCAGTAATAATTTGTCTGTAAGATTTGTTGTTGAAGAATTATGTTTATTTGTTGATTAAGGCATGCAATATCATGCACAAATTATTTGTAAATGTTGCAGGCGCCTTTTCAGTTGTATTTTCAATTCTTATATTTTCTCTATATATATATATATTTTATGTTATATTAAAATTAAATCAAATTACTTAAAACGACTGGGCATTTTCTTTCACATATACCTGAATACATCCCAGTTATTATAAATTACAACATATAGTTTTATGAAATCGCACGGTACATATTTAATGCACAAGTTAAAGGTTTAATATATACAACTTGTATAACACATCAAGTAATTTTCTTAACAAAATTTCAAAATAAAATAAGCAATTTTGTATCGATAATCGACAGTTTTTGTTAACACTAGACTTACCAGCTATTTAAATATACCTATTTCTACCAAGACCAGTCAAAATGACTGGTCTTAAAAAATGATTGGTTCTCAGTCTTTATATATTTTTTATAAATAATAAATTACTTCAAATAGGTGAATTGTAATATGTTATATTGATTATAAATGTATTCATTAGTTAATTGAAACATAAAAATTTTCAGATTCCTAAACATAAATTAATTGCCGTGTGATTCCATATCCACAATATAACATTAGCAATTCGAAATTTTATTTCAATTTTGAGAATTTGCCACAATTTATCGTATACCTATTTTGTGTATGCAATATAAATAGTCGTGGTCTTATTATTATTATAAAGTCCTATTTGACACTTTTACGTGTATGAAGGGTGCTACTTGAACCTGATGTATCAGCTGCTGGTATATCAGCTCATGTGGTATATCTCTTGAAATCTGGTATTGAGAAGCAAGTTATTCAAATAGACCTAATAAACACTCTTTCCTTGAAATATTTCCACCTGTCGTGTTTGTATACAATATCCAGGCATTTATTCCAGCTAAATCTAGAATACTGAAAATAACTTGAAGTAACCATCTTCTGGAACCTGATTGACAATGTAATGTCACATTGTCGTGCCATTTGGTCAGTCACATCGACGACAAATTTAGTATTGTTATAAGAAGTCACAATATTGGGTAATTTCATAGAAATTACATAAAAAATGCACCAGACATTTTGACTGGTTTGGTATAAGTACCGATTATATCAAAAACTTTATGATTTTGAATAAAAATATAAAACTAACCCCCTAATATTATTCATTTATTTATCACTACAAATGTCATGTACGTTTCCAAAAAAAAATGAAGGTGAAGTAGGAATTTTAAAATAAAATTGTAAAACCAGTCATTTTGACTGGTGTAGTAAATCTAGTGTTGATAAAGTAAAAAATTTATAATTGCACTGTGTTTCCTTTTTATTAGAATGAGGTCTTAAAATCTCCAAGTATTCATTTGCGGCCATATTTTTTGACCCATATTCTATTTCTTTTGCAACTTGGAGTCACGGGAATATTAAATTCTTGACGGAACTTCTTTCGAGTGAATAATTGAGTTACTTCTGATCAAATGGTTTGCATAGACCATTCGTAGATCAATCGACTATCGCATCGTTTCCCAAAGAACGGGTCGCGAAGCGCCACCTGGCAGCAGAAATTTTGCCATGCCGGGAAGTTTTTTTTGTAAAAAATCAGTATTTTTTTAAAAACTTTTTTTGCTGATTAGAAAAAGGAATTGATTTCTGCTTACAAAAAATGAAATAAGCACATTTTTTTTAAATTTACAAATCAATAACTGAGGTCCTTATTGTTTGGAGAAAATTAATACTTCCCGTTTCAAAAATTGTCGCAAATAATTTTTGCGGAATACAGGAAAAAGCTTATTTTCGACGATACCGTTATAAAATAATACAGTTAAACGGAAAATTGACGATTGCGCGGAAAAGTAATAATTGTTGTAATTGTGTGAATATTTACCTCCTTTTATTTAAGATGATTGAGTATGTGTCAAGTAGTTCACTTCTTGACCGTGTCTCTCTTTCAAGAAGTAGTTGGATGATGATGTTTAGTTAAGTTTTGAGTACCGTCCATTGCGTACATGTTAATTTACCCTTTTTAAATAAACGCAGTTAGAAAACAAGTGTATGTTCTCTTTATTTCTCACTCAGTCAAGTAAAAGCTTCAACAGGTTATGGGCCCAGTCACCCTATCTGAGAGATAACTAGTGAGAGAATAAAATTTTACCGAAAAAAAACCGGTAAGCTGACGGCGTGCGAGATAAAAAAGTTGGCGGCCATTATTTTAGTTGAAGCGTGCGTTCGCGTTGTGATATTCGTTAGGCCTGTTCTGTGTTTAAAAAAAGTGCACAATGGCAGAAGAAACATCGGTTCGAAATATAAGTAAGTTCAATGGAACGAATTTTCAAGGCTGGAAGTTTCAAATGAACGCTCTGTTTATCGCGAACGGCATCAAAGACCTGGTTGACGGAACACGGACGATTCCCGCCGAAACAAATTCGCAAGCGGCGAAAACGTGGAAAAAGGAAGACGGCAAAGCCATGTTCATCATATCATCGGCCATGGAGTACGGACAGCTCGACTCCTTACTCGTTTGTAAATCCTCTAAAGAAATGTGGGACAAGCTCAGCAGCTTACATGAGCAGAAATCAGCATCAAACAAACTTTTGCTTTTAGAAAAGTTTCATGAGTACAGAATGTCCCCAGGAGATACGATGACTCAATATATCTCGAAGGTACAAAATATGGCTGCGCAGATTACCGACATTGGAGAGTCCGTCTCCGATACGTCAATAATGGCGAAGCTTTTTGGAAGTTTGTCAGCGAACTTTTGTAGTTTTCAAACAGCTTGGGACAGTGTGGATCCAGCTCGGCAATCAATTCAAAACTAACAAGAAAGACTTCTACAAGAAGAAGCTCGACTCGACTCTGCAGACAGAGATGCCGCGAGTGCATTTGCCGTACACAAAAATAGCGGTGCGAAAAATATTCAAAGGATCGACAATCAAAGAAAAAAAGGAAAGAAAAATATTCAGTGTCGATCAAAGAGGACACTACGCATCCCAGTGTAGAAACAAAAAGAAAGTAAACGAATCTGGTGAGTCGCGTGATTTCGCATTTGTAGCAGAACAGAAATGCGTCGAATCCAACAAACGAGGAGAATCGAACAAACCATCGAGCAACGAGATTGATAAATTGCTGAACAAAAACATTTGTGACGTGTGGGTTACCGATTTCGGGGCATCGAGACACATGACATATCGTCGCGATTGGTTTTCCCAATTTACCGAAGAAAGTGGGGGAGACCCTGTGCGGCTCGGCGATGATAATCACTCTGAAGCTGGCGGAGAAGGAACTGTCAAAATTAAGAGACTTTTGAACGGTGTTTGGTATGACGCAAAAATTGATAAATTCTTGTACGTTCCTGATCTTAAGAAGAATCTTTTTTCGGTTGGAATGTGTACAAAGAAAGGTTTCGAAGTGAAATTCAAAGATAAATTCGTTATCATCACGGACAAAGAACACAGTGTTATCGCGTCGGGAGTGAACCAAAAAACTATCTTTACCGGCTGTTTTTCAAAGTTGTGAATCCACAGTGTGACGTAGAAGCCAATGCAGTCGCGAGTTTACGCGTGTGGCACGAGCGGCTTGGACATGTAAATAAACGCGCGGTACGTGATTTGATTGAGAAGGGTCTTGTGAAGGGAGTCAGTTTGTCAGGAAAAGACGATTTCTTCTGCTCGCCGTGTCAGATCGGAAAATTACATCGACAGCCGTTCAGGCGCGATAGTGAAAAAGTGTCGACAATTCCAGGTGAGTTCGTCCACACGGACCTTTGCGGTCCAATGTCAGTTGATTCAATAGGTGGCTCGAAATATTTCCTAACTTTTAAAGATGATGCAACACGTTTTCGGTACGTTTATTTTTTGCGACATAAGTCAGAGGTATTTGAACGTTTCAAATAATACGAAAAAGTGGTCGAAAACAAGTTCGGAAGAAAAATCTTTTTTCGTATTACGTATTTACTAAGTATTATATTTATTAAGTATTACGGTCTGACAATGGCGGAGAGTTCTGCAATACAAATCTGGACAACTATCTCGTGTCACGTGGCATTGTCAAAGAAAATACGGTGCCATACACGCCTCAACAAAACGGCAAGGTAGAGAGAGACAACAGAACAATTGTAGAGAGTGCTCGAACAATGCTCCAAGCCAAATCTCTCCTGCTGTCATTATGGGCCGAGGCAACAAACACATTAATTTACATTCTTAATCGCACTGGATCATCAAGTACCTGGATCATCATAAGATGGAGTGGCACCATACCAGTTGTGGATGGGTAGAAAACCTAATCTCGAGCATTTGAGAATTTTTGGCTCCGAAGCTTATGAGCATATTCCGAAGCAATTTACCAAGAAGCTTGATGCACGAGCCAGAAAATTGATGCTGGTCGGCTACCATGGAGAGTCACCGAATTATCGTGTATATGATCCAGTTGAAAAGAAAGTGTCAGTTTCACCAGATGTAGTTTTTAACGAAACCTCAGTGGAAACAGAGCCCATTATAAAAAATGAAAAAACCCAACTTAAACTTTCAGCAGATTTCCAATATCCTCATCACGAGGGAGTCCAGGAGTCAGATGAGGATCATCGCTGTGAAGTTGGAACAGGTAACAATGACAATAATAATCCAAATCCCCAGATTAGTTCAAGAGTTTCCGAAAACCAGTACAGCCTGCGAGACCGTGACAACATCAAACGACCGAACCGTTTTGAGTCAAACGTCGCAGAATACGACACCCCAGTCATTCCAAGAAGCCATAAATGGACCAGAATCAATCCAGTAGAAACAGGCTATACAGAGTGGCAAGCTTTGCAACAGAACGAAACTTGGGAAATTGTCGAGAAGAAACCTGAAATTAAAACCATTGACTCTAAATCGGGTTTTAAACTTATCCAAAACCTGTATGGAAATGTGCAGAGATACAAAGCAAGACTTTGTGGTCGTGGCTTCATGCAACAACAAGGCATCGACTACAAAGAAACCTTCGTTCCAGTCGTGAGATACGACTCGTTACGTGTCTTCCTAGCTCTGGTTGCAGTGGCAGATTTCGAACTGTTTCGGTTCGATGTGCAAACAGGTTTTCTCTACGGTGATCTGGAGAGCAAAGTGCCAGTGCGGGGAAAAATGTTGTTTGTAAATTGTCAAAGTCCTTGTACGGACTCAAACAGTCTCCATGCTGTTGGAACACAAAATTTGTTTTTTTAAATCGATTTAAGTTTAAGGAATCAGATGCAGATAAAATGTATTTTTACAGGAAATATTGATGGTGCCTCTGCATTCCTTGCTCTATTTGTAGATGACGGGCTGATTGCTGCGAAATCACAAGAAATTGTTGCATGTGTGGTGGAGCATTAAAAATGTGAATTTAGAATTACTTTGGGCGATTCAAGTTTGTTCGCAGGCGTTCAAATCGATCGTGATCGACCTAAATGTATTTTCTTGCATCAGGATGCATATGCAAGAAAAATTCTTACAAAATTTGGTATGAATGATGCAAAGCCCGTCAGTGTGCCGATAGATCCGAATGTAACCTTGTATCCTGTAAGTAAAGATGAAGAAATCCAAAACAATGTACCTTATCGTGAGGCTATTGGTTCCTTAATGTTATCGATTTTATCTCTTCCTGATTTGTCTTTTGCAGTGAATTACCTGAGCAGATTCTTGAACAATCATAATGAATGTCATTGGCGTGCTGTAAAAAGAGTGTTTGCATATCTTGCAGGTACAGTAGAGTAAGGCATCGAACATGGAAAATGAGGAAAAACGTTTGAGCTAGAAGGTTTTTCCGATGCCGATTATGCAGGTGATATTGAAACTCGAAGGTCAACAACTGGTTATCTTTTTACTTTGGCCAATGGACCCGTTACTTGGAACTCCAAGCGAAAGAAATTAGTCACTTTGAGTACCACCGAGTCAGAGTATATCGCGGCAGCGACAGCATCGAAGGAAGCTGTTTGGCTTCGAAGGCTTCTCGAGGATATCGAACATCCATATGCTGGTCCTACATTTTTGAATGTAGACAATCAGAGCGCGATTAAATTTATCAAAAATCCGGAATTTCATCAACGAACAAAGCACATAGATATTCGTTATCACTATATATGAGAGATGGTAGAGTCAGGAGATATTACTGTCAAATATGTCCCATCTGGAGAACAAAAAGCCGATATCTTCACGAAAAGTCTGCCCAGGGAACGTTTTTTGAATTTACGTAATGTTATGGGTATCTGTTTAAGAAATTTGGTGAAGTATTCAAACGGCGGAAGTGTTGGAATTGTTTGAATATTTCCCTGCTTTTATTTAAGATGATTGAGCATGTGTCAAGTAGTTCACTTCTTGACCGTGTGTCCCTCTTTCAAGAAGTAGTTGGATGATAATGTTTAGTTAAATTTTGAGTGCCGTCTTACAAGCAGATGAAAGCACGATAACGAGGATAATGCAAACCCAATGTGCTTATTATACATATTGACGAGGACATCATACAAGGACTTTTTTATTTTGTAAAAGGCTACCGACAAGAGCGACCTCAGATGAGATTTTGAGCTTACCAATGATTTTTTTACTGGTCACGGTATTGATTGGATGAAGTGTGTTGGTCAAAGTAGCAATGGAGCACGTTCAGTGGCAGACATTCATAAAGGTTTGTTTAAACAATTTCAAGAATTAGTCATTAATTATGTATTAGTGCACTGTAGTATTCATAGACAAGCCTTACCTTTAAATTTATACATGACTTTGAAAAGGATGTGCCATGTTTGAAACCTCCTTAAAATCTCGTCCATTATACCTATAGTAGACTTTTTACCGAATTATGCAGGGAAATTGTATAGGGAAATACAGGGAGTGTTCTTCACCTCATCAAAGCACCTCGTTTTGTATTGTAATTCACAATTGCTTTCAAAAGGAAACATTTTAAAACGGATATTTGAGTTAATACTATATAGTTTTCTAATGAACAAGTACTGGAAAACGCCTTACGAACGAGTTTTTTATAGGATTTTTTCTAGCTTGAGACCTTTTATGCTATTTCGAAAAAAAAAATCGCCGATACATATTGAGAAAATTGTATCGCACTCGACGAGCCATAACCGCACGCATATGAATGCTGTTATGAGTCCATAACAGACGAAAAATGGAAAAAAAATATTGAATAACTTGTTATTCAGAGATATAAATTTAGACACTTATCACGACCCAACTTTCGACTGTTGAATGTTATTTTCTAGTTGAAAATGCATTTTAAAAAACGAAAATACGAAAATAATAAATATGAAAAGTGCATTGAAACTTAACTCTCAACAGTCAAAACTCGAGGCGTTACGAATGCCTAAATTTATATAACTGTGAATAGCAAGTTATATAATATTTTTACGTATTATAAGAGTATTTAAAATATAGTGGATTTATCAATTCAGTGTAAGTGTGAATTACTTCGTAGATTGAGAGGAAGGCGCAAGATTAAAAAGTTGCGAAAAGGTTAAGTCCCTAAGCTCGCTACGGCTCAGTTTGAATATTTTTCTTTGCAACATACTTAGATTGTCTATTTCTAGGAATTTATGATTACATCCGAGACAATGGTTTGAAAAAGAACTAATTTTTTTCAGACGAAAAGCGCGAGTATGTTCTGCTTTCGAAAGCAAAATCTTCAAGGAGCATTTAGACACTCCTTAAAGTTGCGCTGCAAATTGTTTAATGTTAAATGCCAAGATCGACCCCTTCAAAAAATCCGTTTACGATATTCATTCATCAACAAGGTTTACAGTACATTCACGCGCTTTTCGTCTGAAAAAAGATATTAGTTCTTTTTCAAGTTATATATTATTTTTACATGTTATAAGTGTGGTTAAAACATAGTGAATTTATCAATTAATTGTTGCCTCTCTAGCTCAAGCTTTTTTTTCGTTTTGACATTAACGACATACTTTTAGTTTTAGGTGCTGGTTATATAAACAGTAAAATATTGATTATTGGAGAACGTTCTCCACGAAATGAGTAATAAATACGGAATGTACGGTTTGACTTGTAAGGTGCTTTATGAAGTGCATAGCAATAAGATCTATATCGGGAACATCTATCCGGAAAATGCCTTAATTGCTATGCTCCCCTTTCGACCTATCCGGCGACCTATTTCCAATATGCCGCTTAAAATGCAACTTCCTGCACGTCTTCTCATATATATTCTCTATTTATACCCCTTATTTGGCAATAAAATCATACTATCTATACAATGCATATTTCACATTTAATTAATACTAATAATATATATATATATATATATATATATAGTATATAACAATACTATATAATAACAAATACTGATAAAATACTGAATAAATACTAATAAATACTATGTGATTTTATACCTAACAATTTGTAGTTTATAATGTAAACTTTGCTTCTATGCCATTTTCCTCAGTATCTTAAAAAAAAACGCTTTCGAAGATACAGTTATTGTGTGAATCCTTGATCTACTAGTATTTGGATTTCGCAAGTTCAAACATAGCTTATGTTGGTACTAGCTTTTTTTACTTCAACAGCTTGTAGGCAATCCTTGAAAATGTATCTTAACTAGTATTTTGCTACAGAAACGTTAAGAATTAACGGTCGTAAGTACGCTGTAAAAATTTCATTAGTTCTGCTCATTTTTAAATGACAAATCTATAAAACATCAATTGCATTAAAATTTTATCGAAAACGTAATTCAGCCGTTAAATCATACATTTGGGTGCTGCTAACATTTAACAGATCAGTTTATATTGAAAAAAGACGGTGTCAATAATGTTCATCCAGTTTTTCTAAACTAATTCCAAGGCAAATTTCTCTCTTTCGAGGTCAGTATAACCTAAAGCATAAACTAAATTTCTTAAAATCTTAGAACAGTATAAAATATATAAATATATACTCAAAACCGCTTTCTACCCGCTAGGGTGTAAGCTATTTCCTATCTATTTTACATTCTTTTTAATTAATTCCTTCCATTTCTTCCGGTACTTCGCCATCTTCTTTGCTTCATTTACCTGTAACTCTCTTTTTCTATCAATCCTCGCACCATCTCGTCCCATGATTTCCTTGGTCTCCCTCGTCTCTTTTCTTTTGGCATTCTGCTTTCCCATACTCTTTTCACTTGAGCCTTCTCGTTCATTCTTTGTAGGTGACCCCACCATCCCAATTGTCTCTCTTCTATGAACTCTTCTATTCCTTAAAGTTCCAGTTCTTTTCCTATATCTTCACTTCTTATTTTGTCCATTATATTTACTCCATATACTTTCCTTAAGTACTTAATTTCTATGGCTCTTATTTTACTTATTTCTCGCTGCGTTAAAACCCACGATTCGCATCCATATGTTAGGGTTGGTCTGAATATTCCTTTATATATTTTCATTTTTGTTGTTCTCGTTATTTCTTTTTTGTATAGAATTATCTTATTTAGAGCATGATATGACTTGTTCGCGTTTCTTATTCGTGTGTTGATGTCTGCTTCTTGGCTTCCTTTTTCATCTATTGTCACTCCTAGGTACTTGTATTCTTTTACTTCTTCTATTTGTTTTTGATTGAGATGAATGTTTGTTTGTATTGGGTCATTAGATATCACTACAATTTTTGTTTTTCTGCGTTCATTTTCATTCCGTTTTTGGTCAGTTCGTCTTGCCATATCTTTCGTACTTCTTTAATTATTTCTTCAATAAACGCAAGAAATAGTAATGGGCTGAGGCTCCCTACTTGCCTAACCCCCTGTTTCGTTTCAAATTCTTCTGATTTTTTGTTTTTACTGATAACCATATTCCTTGTTTTGTTATATATACATTTACAAATTTGTTTCAGTTTGTGGTCAACACCTTTTTTAACCAAGCTTTCCCATATTTTTTGCCTAGGTACCAAATCAAATGCCTTTTCCATATCTATAAATGCTATATATAGTTTTTTGCCCGTTGTTTTGGCTCTGTTTATTAGAGTTTTTAGTGTGAAGATATGGTCTTGGGTACTTTTTCCAGGTCGGAAACCCGCTTGTGCTTCATCTATTTGGTTTTCAATTTGTTTCCTTAGTCTTTTTTCACTACCTTTTCAAATATTTTCATTAGTGTCCCTACCAGTGATATCCCTCTATAGTTGGTAAATTCCTTCTTGTCTCCTGTCTTGTAAATTGGAAGAATTAGCCCAATCTCCTTCATTCTTGTGGTATTACTTTTTGCATCCATATTCTTTCCGCATATATTTTACCATTTCCGTTGTTATTTTATCGATTCCTGGGGCTTTTCCATTTTTCATTCCTCGAATCGCCTCTTCTATCTCTGATTTGTCTATTGTGGTTTCTTCCTGTTCTTTCTTGACCATTTGTTTCACTTGTGTCTTCCTCTTCGGCGAAAATATAGCCCCTATTTAGTAATTCAGTAAAGTATTTTCTCCATCTCTCCATTACTTCCTCTTCTTTCATAATCAATTCTCCCTTATTGTTTTTTATTGTCATAGTTTTATCCCTACGGTTGTTTCGTAGGTTCTTTAGTGTTCGGTAGAATACTTTCTGATTCTCCTTAAAGTTATCTTCCATTTTCTGTCCGAATGCTTCCCAGGACTTTTGTTTTGCTCTTATAATTATGTTTTTCGTTTTCTGTCTTTCTTGTTTATAGATGTTATAGCTTTCTTCCGTCTTCTTGTTTAGGTATTTCTTCCATGTTCGCTTCTTTTCTTTAACCTGCTCTCTAACCTCTTCATTCCACCAAACAGTTTGTTTTTTGTATTTGTTTTGTTTACTTGTTCCACATATTCTTCTGGTTGCTTGACTTATAATTGTTTTAAATGTTCTCCACATTGCTTCTATGTTCTTGTCGTCTTTCATTCCCACAGTCTGGATTGATTTGGTCACTTCTTTCTCACATTCTTCTGCAATTTTTGCATCCTTTTATTTATAGGTGTTAATTGTTTCGTCATACTTTTTCTTATTACCTATTTCTTTTCTTTGGTTTCCTTCTATTGTTGTCAGTTCGCTAATTATCAGATAATGATCGCTTCCTATTTCGTAACTCCTCATAGCTCTTACATTTTTTAATCTAGTATAGATTTTTCCTCCCTGTTTGGTTGAACTCTGGTATACATATGGATGTCTTTATGTTTGTAGAATGTGTTCATTATTATCAGATCATGCAGCATGCAAAAATCCAATAGTCTTTTTCCATTGTTGTTGCGCTTGTCTTCACCATATTGTCCAATCTGCTTCTCTGTATACTCCATCTCTCCTCCTTACTCTAGCATTTATGTCTCCTAGTATGTATGTCGTCCCTTCGGTTCCCAAATTTCCATTCATTTTTTTTTCAATATTCGTCTTTTTTTCCTTTTCGTTCTTCTTCATCTGGGCCGTATGTTATTACCACTGACGCCATCTGATTTCCTATTTTTAGTTCAATTGTCATTATTCTTTCATTTATTGTTTTCCATCTCTTTATAAGTTCTTTTTCTTCTCTGTGTACAATACATGCGACACCTGCTCTTGCTCTTTCTTTCTCTTCCACTCCACTCCATATGTAAAGGTGCCCGTTTTTTTTTATCTCTTTTGTTTCATTTCCTCTTATATTTGTTTCTGTAATTTCTAGCAATTTTAGGTTTGCCTTTTCAAATTCATCTACTAGTTCGACTTCTTTTCCCTTTATACCTCTCACATTCCATGTTCCAATTCTTATTTTTGCCTTCTTTTGTTCTTTATTTTAGTCTTTTGTTTTTTGGATTTTTTTTTTTGTTATTACTTTGGCCTTTAACATTCAATTCCTTATTCATTACCTGTCTGTCCATTGTCTTCTTTAGTTCATGGTCTATTATGTTACTTATTTTTTTTTATATAATCTATTTTCTTTTTCTGACCATTTCCATAAAGTTTCATTGATTCTTAGTTTTTGGTAGCCTACTTTAGTTCTATTGCCTCTTCCCTTTTCCACTTTTGCTTTTTCTCTTATTGCTTTTTGGATTCTTTGTTCTTGGATTGTTAGGTCATCATCTATGTAGTTGTTAATGTTCTTCTCTCTCAGTTTATTCTTATTCCTCATTATTGCGATCTTTGATTCCATAGAGTCGAGTTCAGCTGCTACAATGTTCATGTTAGTCTTTTTCAGTTCAAATGCTTTGTTTACTTTAACTCTACCTCTATGTCTACCTTAAGCATATTTTCAATATCTTCTTTATTGTTTTTGCTGCTCTCCATTAAAGTCCTATAATTATTATATTTTGCTTTTTCTTTGATCTTTCTCTTCTTTCCATAGACCATCTCTAGCCGTTCCAATCTTCCAATTAATTAGTTTCTCTCTTCTTTCCATACTTCTTCCTTTACTTTAAATTCGTTTCTCAGCTGGATTATTTCATCCGACATTTGTTTTTGGGCTTCAATCATTTGTTTCAGCATTTCTTTCATTCCCTTCATATCGTCTTTTCCCACTTTGTTTTCTATGATCTCAATTTTATTAGTAACTTTGGTTGGTTTTATCAAACTAGTTTGTTCTCCACTGGAGTCTAAGTCTATCCTGTTTCTTTTCGTTGACATTTATTTATTATTTTTATTTTTACCTTAGGTCGCCTCTGTCTATTCTTGGTTCGCGATGCTGCGCCTGACCGGATCGACTCCTCGGAATTAGTGCAACTTAACCTCTGTATTCGCACACTTTTATTTACTGCTTTTTATTTTATTACTTTCCTAGTTTGTGCTCTTTATCTACTTTATTGATTCGCTTTATTCACTTATCTATTCCTCCTTTACTACTTCTATCCTTCTTTATCTGCTCGTTACGTCCTAATTTGGATTTAATAACGGAGCTATTTGTTTTGGTCTGTCACTCACTTTGCAGGTCCGGACTCTCAGTATAAAATATATGTATAAACTTTTGCCAGCATTCTGTGGGTGGCTCTTCCCATTTTACAGCGATTTAAGTCTTTTATTTTGTTTATGTCTAATTTTGGGATCATTGCGGGTTTCTTGTAAAAAAAAATTGGGTGTGAATTTGATTTTGATTCGGGATAGATAGTGGTCAAAATCGATGTTCATTTGCGGACTTGGCCATCGTGTATTTTTTTCTGGTAGGTGTAGGAAATTGAACCATGGTCGATTAGAAATTCGCCTAATTGGTGGATTGGTGATCGCCATGTTTTCTGTTTCTTGGGGGGATTTTCGTAGTGAGGTTGACATAGTTTTCAAATTTTTTTGTTGACAGAACTCATTGAGTCGTGTGCCGTTTTTGTTTGTAAATTTGTGCGCGGGATAATAACCTACTGTTTTTTTGTAATTTCGTTCTCTGCCTATTTACGCAATGAAATCCCTGAGGAGAATTTTACGTCAACATTTGGAATTTTGGAGATTTCGTTTTCGAGTTCTTCCAAGAATTTGCCAGTCGTTTCGGGTTCATCTTTGTTGTCAGCAATTGTGGGTGCATGGACGTTGATGAAGGTGTAATTTTTGTTTATGTAATGTTTAATTCTAATGATCATTAGTCGGTTGTTGATGGATTTCACGTCTCTTAATGAATTCAGATTTTTTTTGTCTGCAATAAAAGCCATGCCGAATATTTTCTTGTTAGTTCCGCTTTTGCAGATCCTATAGTGATTGTAATCGGTTATTTCTGAGTCAGGGAAGCGTGTTTCTTGTAAGGCAAGAATCTGGATTTTCTGTTTGGTAAGTTCTGTCTTGAGGTTATGTAGCTTACCAGTCTGAACAAGGGTTTGAATGTTCCGATGTACGTATGGGTCTTTCGTGGAAGTCTACCAGAGCATTCCGACTTGCTCTCTCGCACAGGCCCAAGCTCTGATGACGAGTCGATCGTCCACCTGGAGTAATTTTGTTTTTGCTTGTACGAGAAATTGTTGCTTGTAATTATTGTCCAGCTTGCGGTGGACAGCTTACGGTTGGTTCTTTAGAACCAGGGATTGTTAGTTCCTGGAGCAGTTAGTTCCAGACAGGATATTATTATTATTTATATATTCAAACTACATTTTGTTTTATGATTTAAGTTTATATGATTCTATCTATAATCAGTATGGTTTGACCAATATTCAATTATCATTTAAATCAACAACCGTAACTAAGTTCATGTATTTCTTGACAAATGTCAAATTAAAACCTAACCTCGCCGGCCATTCGCGAGGTGTTCAAGTTCATGTCAGTGTATTCCAATTTATAATTCAAACAAGCTGCACTGATGAGTGTTACATAGTGTGAAACTGTCTCAAGTAATATAATGATATAGTGTAAACACGCCTTAGGCGGCAGTTAACTAAAGAACAAGACTAGAGAACAACAGATTGTAGCACTCTGTAGTTGAATATCAAAATAAGGTTAAAGTTAATTTACTCTGTCTTTTTTAATAAAATAATCGCAAAAATTTAATTGCTCAGTATAAATACGATTTAATCTGTAACAACTTGAATGTAAATCTACTAAAAAAATAAGCAATCAAACTGAATGAATAGTAAAATATTTACAGGCAAGATAAAATTTTATATTTTTACGTTAAAATACTGCATGATCAGTAAAATATTGTTTAAACAGTGGTTAAACATTTTGAGTTAATTCCTACAACCTGTCCGGAAAAAACTTAGTGGCGTTGGTGTCGTTTTTATAAATTTGCTGCATGCGCATTACAATTTCGGACATGCGCATTACAATGGGAGACAGAGGCGTAGTGAAAATAAGTTTGATAAGTTAAGAAAATAATATTTTTTGACGAGTAATAAAATATATTAAAATATATCTAGACAGACAATCATAGATTGTGAGAGATCATATATTTCCTACAAAACGCCACGTTTATTCTTGCCCGTTTATATCAAAGAGGATCCGATCCTCTTTGCTTTTATATGAAAAACTGTAACTATAGCAACATATATATTATTTTAAGCGTCGTATTGAATTTGCATGCAAACAGCTACGGTACAATGTCTCGTGTGGTTTTTATTGGTGGTTTTACCTTGGTTAGATTAGGTTGTCCGCCGCGAAGCGGGAAGATAAATCAAGAGAACATACGCGCGGTAGCGCGAACTCTCGGTCCAATGTAGGACAAAGTGACAAGGACCGTTGGTTTTACCTTGGTTAGATTAGGTTGTCCGCCGCGAAGCGCGAAGAGAAATCAAGACAACATACGCGCGGCAGCGCGAACTCTCTGTCCAATGTAAGACAAAGTGGCAAGGGCCGTTGGTTTAACCCTGGTTAGTTTAGGTTGCCCGCCGCGAAGCGGGAAGGTTGTGACAGTTTATATATTTCCTACAAAACGAATAAAATATAGATAAACAAGTAAAATATAAAAAAGTAAAAAATAGCAAATTAATAAAAAAACAAGTATATTTTCGTAAATAAAATTTGATATAACCGTTATTTTTCTATAGTGTGTTCCCGCGCAACGCCACTGAGCTGCCACGTTAGTTGCATTTTCTGCCACCTACTAGACGGACAGATTATATTAATTAACCACATTTTGTTTTATGAAATTTTAAATTTGATTCAATGAATTTACGTTTGTTAAGTATTATATTATAGTTGTGACACAGAATATTGAACTGCACAAGTAAAAAAAAAATCCTACTCAATTTCCAAATCACATGATTCTTGGAACTGTACCCGCAAGTGCCTTGGGTTGCGGTGAGATAGATTATATATAGATTATAAATAAATTAACTTACCTTGTAATTTTACAAGGTAAGTTAATTTATTTATAGATAATTTTGCAGGCTTTCAGTATGAATAATAGTGGTCTAGTCGCGGAGTACGAATCATGAGAATCGTCGTCTGAGGATGGACAAAATTACGAATCATCACCAAAGACGATAGTGATGAGAGATTTGATTCTGATAAAGAAATATTTCAGGTGTAATTAGGTTTTTGACTATTATTGATTTTGGCTTTGACTGACAGGTTTTGGAAAATTAGAAGCATAGCTTCTCAAAAATTCTGTTATTTTAGAAGACTTCCCTTTCATCGCACAATACAAATCACAGTCTGAGGAAGAGTATTTTGGATTTTTAGTAACAAAACTAGATATTTAATGAATGTGTGCCAACAGTTTCAAAATTCATGCTGATGCAACCTATAAGCTTTTGGGGCAAGGTTTTCCTGTTCTAATAGTGGGTACTACAGATTAGGAGAACATTTTCATATTTTTGGTCTTTTTTAGGTCTGTTTTAATAAGAAGAAGGAATATTTCGAGTTTCTTAGTTTCTTTAGAGCGTTAGTTACCACAACACAGAAATTATTTGATAATAACAAATTTGAACCTAACGTTTTGCCGTTTAGCAAAAAGTTTTCGAAACGCTTTCATAGAGATTTTCGGAGCTGATAAGTTGTAGCGAGTAAGAAAGTGGTTGTCCAATAATAGTAATTGGTAAGGTGGTGTTGTGAAACATGTACCAAGCAGTGTTACCTCTAAGCTGTGCGCGTGTGCGCGCGCACATAAATTTTGAACATAGCGCACACGATAAACATTCGCTCGCACAAATTTTTTTTGCAGAAAATAAAATTGCACCTGAATATGAAATTCATATCAAAAAAAATTGTAATTGATAATCTATTATTGCCAATTGAAATGATAATGATAAATCTTCACATTCGGTTCCAGAAATAAATAATGACATGGCAAAAGACGTCCATATTTCAGAAAGTTGGCGTAGTAAAAATTATGCTTTATCATTTTTGGAAGTGGTGAATACTGTTGTAAAAACTGAGTTAATGAATGAAATTAAAATGGCACATTTTCGTACTTTAATTGTTGATGAAAGCACAGATATTTCAATAACCAAATGATTAATTTTATATTTTAGAAAATTAAGTTTACAAAATCTGATGAATATAAAACTGTTCGGTGGGATAATCCAATTAAAGCCAAGCGATTCCTCTTCATTTTTTTTGCAATTTCATGAAGATAACCAAATTGATTAGCAAAAGCTGATTATGTTAACCTCTGATGGCGTATCCTTGCAAAACGAAATGGTGTAGCAGCTGAATTAAAGCAGAATGTACCACATTTGGTACAACAACATTGTGTTGTACACCGAGCATTTATGTATTTCGGATGCACGGAAAAAGAAAAAGCCACAAGAGAAATCTAAACAGTGGTGAGAACTGTTATATACATTATTCTTGAGATCCGCGACGATAACAATTAAAAGAGATTATTGAAACTTAATAGCTCTCCAAGCTATAAATGAGATGAGGTGGTTGTGATGACATTTTGCAATTAAAGCAATTATTATAAATTATGATTTAATAAAAAATTAAAATATGTATTTTAATCAAGATAGAAATGATTAAATTTCCATATTTTGTTTCAAAAGCAAAACAACAACATTGAATTTCAAATAAATTTAGAACTTTTGTCTTCAATTTTAGAAGAACTCGGTGCTTTATGTCAAATTTTTCAACGTCGTGAATTGACACCCATAGATGCTTTTCAATTTGCTCATGCAAAAATTAATAAAATCAAGGGAAAATACTTTGGAAGCAGGGAATGGAACAATAAAATAAGGGTGCTTTTAAAAAAGACAAATAATTTAAATATAACTATAAAAACAGGTATGTTAATAGTTATTTACATTAGAGTGCGAAAACCTTGATTTTACAATGCAACAGCTCCTTTAGGGAACGAGCCCGGAGAGCTAGTTCCCCATTTGCTGGAGCATTGTAAAATCATTTACGCACGAAATTTGTATAAGATTTTTTGGCCGACAATTATTATTTAAGAATCAAATAGATTTAGAATATTTACAATATTGGAAATCATTTAATTTTTTAATGTTTGTACTCACAAACTTTGACATTTTTACTAATTCAAATTTATTAGATACATAATATGTCCTTTTTCCACATATCAGACGCACAGTAAAATTAAAAAAATCTCTCATATTTTCCACATTATCGTGACAAATATGGTGTCCAAAATGTACAAAATCTATTAATTTATTATGTGAAAATTTATGTGAAAGGTTTCCAACGGGTGAAGTAGAAGTTTGATGGTTGGATGACCATAATTGAATTATGGTCTAGCGGAAATTGAAAAATTGTGTTTAAAATACAATTTTACTTTTCCTACAGATAAATCTCTTATAAGCGAACAGTATAACGATTTTAAATATGCAGTGCGGGGAAAAAATCAAAACGCACTTTTCTAAAACGAAACAAAGAAATAGATTGCAAGAAAAGCATGCTGATGGGCTGATGAGAGTAAAATCATATATGAATGACGGTAACGTAAACGTTATGTAAAATTAATTAAAGTTATACACAGTGGTTAAAATCAAAAGACAGAGAGAAGTTATGCTAATACAACAAATGAGTATAACAAATATAAATAAAAATATAAATAAGTATAACAAATGCTATTAATGTAAAAAATGTAATCCTTAATTCGAAAATTGTTCATTAATAAGTAATTGTGAATTGCTGTTCTTGATTGTTTGTTTTGTCTAATGTGTTAATTGAAAAATTTAGATTAGACAACGTAATTATTAAATTTTCTTATTTCATTTGAATGAAAAGGGGAAGCCACAGGGAAGCCATCAGCTAAATTCTGTCATCACGAACTAATGATTTGACATGATTTTAGAGTAGTTTTTTTCATTGTGTTGAGTTGTATGTAGTACAATGTAAGTAGTACAAGTGGTATGCTGTAAGATCGGGTCAATGCATGTAAGTAGGTACAAAATTTAGCTGAATATTAATTATTATTTATCAGTATTGATTTTTTTTATTATATGCGCCTTTTCAATGGCCGCACATTTTTTTTTATTTTGGGAAAAACTGCACATACTTTAAAAAGGACGCACACAGGTCAAAAATCAAAAATTAGAGGGAACACTGGTACCAAGTACTAATAACGGCTAAGTAGGGTTTAATAAAGTTATAGAAGACACTTACCTCCGCCTTTCGCCTTTCATTGAACATTTTCTATCGATTGCTCTTGAAAGTGTTCAACAATGGTCGAACGACTACAAAATTCTGTTTTGTAGTCGTTGATTACATTTACATTGCCCATGTGGACATCTACTTATCAGTGGACTAAAATTAATAAAGCAGTTCTCATTTTCGCCCACAAAGGTGGTCCACCTCGTCGGAGACGACCTCAGCCAACATAAAACGATGGTCGAGTCGGTGAACGCACGGATTCTTGGGAACAAGTCCCGCGTGTTAAAATTCCCGACAACCCCGTTTAACAGTTTAGATAGCAAGAGCGCGGCGCAAAGTTCCAGGCGTGGTATGGACAGGACCTTTGTGGGCGCCACCTTGGACTTCCCACAAACTAGAAAAACCTTCGGGGAGTCGCTGCCGGAACCGACCTGAAGATATACTACGGCCCCATATCCCAATTCAGATGCATCCGAAAAACCCACGAGAACGAGGAACCGACACCGACGACAATTCGGCACATTGTTCCTGGAAGGTACTCCAATTCTCCAAATCCATCATGGAAGGACTTTCGTCCCACCCCACTCCTTCTATCCATAACTGTTGGATTAAAATTTTCAGAAACAGCGTGACCGGCGACAAAAACCCGAGTGGATCAAATATTCGGGCGACCGTGGACAAGATGTCCCGCTTGGTTCCGCAACGCCCCTCGGCCTGAATTTTAAACTCAAAGGTGTCAGCTTGTGGATTCCACCGTAAACCCAACACCGTACAATTTGGGTTGTCCTCAAACGCCTTCTTCTCCAACCGTGCGTCACCTACGACCAATTTCTGCTGTACAGCGAACGAACTAGTCGCCCACTTGCACAGCTCAAAACCACCGCCCATCAACAACTGTTTACATTGCAAGTAAACTTGGACCGCTTCATGTTATGAAGGCACCGACGTTATAAAATCGTCGACGTACATATCCCGCCGTAAATAACTCGCTGCCGGAGGATATTTATCCCCGTCGTCATCCAGCAACTGACGGACGGTGCGAAGAGCTAAAAAGGGGGACGAACTGACAACGAAGACAACACAATTCAATTGGCCGATCTGCAATGGTTGATCCGGATGGAACCGCCACACGAGCTGTTGATACCGGCGATGCTCCGGACAAACCCAAATTTGCCTATACATCTGTCGAATATCGGCCGTTAACGCGACTGGAAACAAACGGAAGTTGACCAACAACGAAAAAATGTCGGTCTGAAATTTAGGCCCTGTGTACATCAGATCGTTCAATGAGCGTCCACCTCGACTTTTGGCACTCGCGTCAAAAACAAAACGTAGAGGCGTACTCGAATTGTGAGGCTTGAAAATGGCATGGTGCGGAATAAAGTAAGCCTCTGAGGGGTTGGAGAAGTTCCCCAAAACTTCGGGATTTTCCCCAAAGGGAAGTGCAACTTCATATCTTCCGTCCTGCACGCGTCTAACCGATGATACAAAAAGTTCCTCACATTCGCGGTCCTCTTGAGAGACGGTGGCCTCTAGAGAAGAGGGGACTGCCTCAATCTCCCAGAAACGTTTCAGAGTGCTGTCCAAACTCTCGACTTCCTTTGTGGCTACCAACGAGTGCCGTTCAGTTCGTCCGGAGTTCGGGAGGGCTCCCATGAGCACGTAACCGAAGGGAGTCCGGAATGCGACGGGCAATTCGGGCGAATCTATAACTGGCTCACCCAGAACCACCAAAGGAAACAATCTCGCTACGATGTGCCTTCAATTTTCCCCGATTGGCCGCAATTACTATCGGCTAGGGGCAAATCTGCTAAATGGCTCAATCCCGAAAGATCTAGGCTGTGTGGAGGTATATTGCCCGCAATATTCTCCACTACAAACGCGTTGACCGGAAGAGTCATACGAGCATCAAAGCGCGACCAGAAGGTCGTCGTCGTTTGGCCGACAACGTCACTTTTCGCGCCGCCAAATCCGATGACAGATACATCGGACTTTTCCACAGGTAGCCCTAATCTTTCACAGACACCTCGACATAGAAAATTTGCCTCGATTCCGCAATCCAACAAGAAACGCACGGCGTGCCGTTTACCCGTCGGATCGGGAATTTCGGCAACAAAGGTCTATAGCAACACCGGAGATGTTGACTTGGCCGAGCCTTCATCTCGCCAGGCGCACAATGCCTTCTGGGCGACGGCGCGGTTCTCTGCAGCACGACGTTTCGTCGAAATAAAATGCAACAACGAGTGATGGGATGATGAACATTGAGAACAGCTAGTGGTCTCCGGGCACCCACGGAGCGAATGTTGATGGGATAAACAACGCATGCAAGGAGCATGCTCCTTTACTAGAGCGTATCTCCTCTTGGGAGTGATATCTAAAAATTTGGGGCAAACTGATTGCAATTGATAAATGCCCTCTTTGCAGCAACAACAAAATGAAGACTCCGTATCCACAGGTCGTGCCTCTGCCTGAACCACAAAATTCCGCGTCGTCGATCGAGGCTTGAAAGCTCCTTTGGACACCCTTGGGGAAGCATCTGATGTCGGCAGCGTCCGGAGATGTCTTTCGAGAAATTTGACAAAATCCTTGTAGGAGGGCACATCGGTTTCCCGCGAGGCGGCTTCAAACGCCCGCTTGGTGCTCGGGTCCACGAACTGCAACGCCCGGTTCAAAAAAATGAAATCCGTCAAATCTGCGAGACCCAGCCGATGTAACGCAGAAATAGGAGCACACAATACATCCGGAACGGCGAGACTCCATTTGGAGCGGTTTAAATCCAAATATCTTTCCTAAATAAGCGTCACCTAACGCTCGAGGATCGTTATACCGGTGCACCAAAGCTTCCCAGGTGGGACGGTAGTTCGACCCAGTGGGCGTAACATGTCTCCAAATGTTCGATGCAGGCCCGGCCAAACTGGTAACGAGGTATTGCATTTTGTCTAGGTCAGACATGTGAGGATTGTCGTGCACAAAATTACGATACAATTCGTAAAACGGAGCCCACGCCTCCGAGAAACAATCGAACTTGGGAATTTCTAACCGTTTCAGTTTCGGGGCATTTATCCGCGATGGAGATGGGACCGATTCCGGGGAACCACAGACAGTCGAGGCCACCTGCTCAATGCAATCTACTAAGTCCTGAATGGCCATATCGAAGGAGGGAACAAATTCCTGGTTCAGCTCCAATTCTAAATCATTGATACGCATTTCCAGGTCATTATACTCCATCAAAGATTGAGCCAACCGGGGGTACGATGTCTTGAAATGGCTTAAAGATGTGGCGTCGCTGATCTGAGTGGAACAGTCATAGAGCGCCTCTATACCCTCGCAAAGATGTTTTTTTCCGAATAATCAAAATTTTTAAAGACCTCTCTCGCTTGTCCATTATGAAACAACGACGGTCAGAAATGAAACTACTAAGGATAGAAAAACTAACGAAAGTTGACAAAATAAGTCAAACAAATTAAATAACCAATGAAAATAAATAACTATATACAATCAATTATTACGAAAACACTGGATAACCAGATAAAGGGAATAATCAACAACGAAATGATTAACTATATAATCAATTAATTATTACAACAATAATGGCGTACACCCGGTATGTTTCCGCCGGGACCGGAGACAATATGGCGAATCCCACAGCGCCCGAGCACATATATTCGTATTCAACTAACTGACCCCGATTGGGTTCGAAGGACCAATGTTCGGACCGTGCCTCTCGAAATTGCGAAATTTCCAAACAAAACACAGGCTGGTTAAATCACTTACCTGTGTGGGCTGCCAGCGTCTCCGCCACGTGGAAGCGTCCTTCCGGCGCTTCTTCTAAGGGAGGAAATGGGAAGAATAGGTAGAGGGATTCCCTTAAAATCGTCATCTTTGGGACGTTAGGTTCCGCTTCGGCCCGTGGGGCTCGTGATCACCCCCTGGTTATTTGGATTGGAAAATCTATCGCCCGTGCATGTGCCGGTCGAATTGGGTCTTACGTATTCTTTCTCGGTCTCTGCGTTTCACACCGATCGAGTGTACTCTCGCGACTCTACCCGCGAACCGATTAATTAAAAAATCGCGCTATGTCGGCACTATCGATCGGTATCGATCGATACCTTTTTTCTATTGATCGGGGCCGAAGTTAATTCAAATAAATAAATTTAAAAATCTGGATGCGCTAAATTGGCTCGAACAACACCTGTATTCAAAAGCCAGGTAATACTTTTAACATGTACCTGACAGAACTGAGACAAATTGCAGCAAACTGTGGATTTAGTACCTTAAAAGACAGTCTGATATGCAACCGCATAGTGTGTGGTATAAGAGATGAGCATGTGAAAAATAGATTATTACGAGAACATGATCTCAGATTAAATAAAGTAATCGAAATCTGCAAAGCAGCGTTGTACAAAAGTTCTTGATAAACGTTAGAAAAATCAAAAAAAGTATTATGATCGGCAGAGTGAAACACTCCAACCTTGGAACGTCAATGATCACATTTTGTTGCAAATCCCACAGACCAAAACATGCCAACCATCAAAAGTGATCCAAATTGATGAAACTAGACCAAGATCATATATAGTAGAAACCAACCAAAATCCTGTCATCAGGAATAGACGCTTTAAAAAGAAGATTGATAGAGAACTTTCCAACAATAGATTTAATGATCAAGATCAAATTCGAGATCCTGATCTAGAAAATATTAATCATACAGAAAAGGTAGAAGATACTAGTCCTATTACTGAACCACATGTGATGATTGATAATAGGGTAGTATTTCAGAACAGACCAAAGTAAATCAAGGAAGGGATAATTACTATAAAGTCATTCAAATACGGTCAGGCCGTGCAAAAAAAAACGTCGTACCTTGATAATTATGATTCTGAAATAGTATGAATAGAATAGAAATAGACTGTTATATTTACTTTGTTTTTATTATGTTTCTTAAATAGTATGGATAGAATAGAAATAGTAGAATGTTATATTTACTTTGTTATAATTAAGTTTTTTTAAATATTAGTTAGGGAATTGTTACATAGTGTGAAACTGTCTCATGAAATATATTGTAAACACGCCTTAGGCGGCAGTTAACAAAAGAACATACTAGACAACAACACGTTGTAGCACTCTGTAGTTCAGTGTTTCTTAACCTTTTAAGTGATCCGCATCCCTTTGAAACTGAAAATAGGTTTCCGCAGCCCATTGAATAGTGTGTTTAAATTTTTTAGTTTAGAAATACATTTTTTTGCAAAACTTAGTTTTTATTTAAAAAAAGCTTGTACATTTTATATATCAAATACAAAACAATATTATTTTTATTAATGGCTAGGCTGTTGTTGCTTGTTCATTATAATACTTGTGAAACTAGGCTCTTTTTTTGAAAGAGACACGCGTAAGTCATCACTTGCATTTGAGCGATTTCTTGCTTTATAGTCCGGGAGGTAGCGTTGCATTTTAGGTAGTGTTTTTACGCCAATCGATTCCCATCTTTTTCAATAGATCTCGAATTACTAATAAGTGAACCAAGCGTCAGCTGACGCACCCCCGGTGGGTATGGATGTGGGAGGTTGCGAAAGTGGTAAAAAAATAAAAATTTAAGTAATAGTACGCCGGCTGAAACTTTTTTCATAAATAGTTGACATGGTGGACGGGGGATTATGCGTCAGCTGGTCGCATGAACTTGTAAAAAAAAACACTAAAATAATGTTATAGTACGCCGGATGAAATTTAACTAGATGATTGTTTAGATAATTAAAAGTACGAAAACAACAATCAGCTGCGTGGGTAGCGGTGGAAAACCCGTCAGTTGACGCAGTAAAGATTAAAAATATTAGAGCAATGCACAGTATATTTCAGGGTCCAGCTGACAGAACTCCTCTATCCACACCTAGCTGACTGATGGCAAACATAACTATTAAACTCATCACATAGTTGAATAGTTGAACACACTATCATATAGTTGAATTTCAACCGGCATAGTGACAACTGAATGATAATCTCGTGAAGTATATAACGTGTAAAACAATATCGTATGAAAATATTTTATGTAATTTTCCTACTGCTTTAAAATATGCCATCATAATGTGAAATGATCCAAAATGAATAAATAAGTTATCAAATCGTGGTTTTTTCGATACTTTGAATCTGCAATGCGACTTTGGCGATAGCTAAATCGTAAGTAATTTCCATATAATTTTCATTGCATTTGGAAGCTAACTTGTTGACTCTGTTTCATTGTTTCTATAACAACTGACGTATTCGTTGGAGAAGAATTTATTGTCGTTAAATATGATTTTTTGTTTGTTTGCAACTGGTATTGTGATAAATCATGCTATTGTATCCAACCCATGATGGCGTATTTGGCAATTTTAAAATATGAGAGAGTACCCAAGCGCGATCAAGATGTTTCAACGATTGAAGATTTTCAGGAATATATAATCTCAAAAGACTTTCGACTGGCGCTAAAATTTCACGTAATTTTGGCTTTTTGTTGTACGGTTCCAATTCAAACGCTAAAGCATCAAAACTGCGCCGTTTCCTTTTCGAATTCTCAATATTAACAGCATTTAGGGCAACAGTTTCTAAATCCACGATATTCTCAGCGATATTTCCGAAATCATGAAGGAGATCGTTTGTGGAATCATACTGAGCAGAATCAACAATGTTCTGAAATACAATGCCAACAGTGTCATGCAATGTGTCTTTGCCTGTTGGAGTATCTACAAACCGATCAAAATTATTGTAAGCTAATGCTGTGCATAAACTTCTTGAGCGAATGATATCATCAAGACAAACTTCTGATCGAAGAGTAGAAGAAAATGTACCTTCAGTTTCTAATTCTTCTAAAACAGTGTAGCCACAGCAATGCCCGAACTTATTTATGATGTTAATAATTTTGTTACTGTTTGTTAAACTTTTCAATGCCAGACCAAGATTAATATGTTTCGAAGGTTTCATTTTCCCGTTCGATACAGCATAAGTTTAATTGTCGGAACATGATTTAGCCAATCTGGCTACGTTTGAATTACGCTTCTGCCGAAAAGTAGAACAGATCAACGAATGGAAATCAAGTAATTTTTTGGACTTTCGCATTCTCCTGTTATTAAGTCCTTTGTTGTTAATTTGTCTGGTAGTGGATTACGCTTCATGTCACGGACTTCCGATCGCCAAATTAGAACAGCTTTGTCCAGAATGTCTTGTTTTTCCAAAGTGTCTAAATCATTTTTAACTAAAATTCCGCTATAGGGTTTAACTTCCTTTTTCTCGTTCCTACACACTACGGATTTTTTTTTGGAAATGTTTCCAGTAATCTTTTTTCCAAACTATACGGTTCGATTATCGCAGATACATCAATATTTTCATCTTTTGCATAATCGATAAAAACTGATTTCAAATTAGATAAAAATAAGCATTGCTGTTTTTTTACAATGTTTTCCGAAACAAAACGACACACTACTTCAAAGGCTTTATGATAAAAACAAAATTTTAGGATTAAAAAAGATTTGAGCTTTTGAATATAGTTCGTTAATTTTATCTAATAAATCTACGTCACCTACTTCGCTCACGTTACGTTTCAGATTCATAATGCTCTTATCAGTTGTACATGTTTGTAGCTGTTCCTAGCGACCTTGATATTTTTTGCCCCTCTTATTACAAAATATGCACACGTGTTCTGTACAAGCTTGAGCGTCCCCATCACCAAATAAATATTGTGTCGTCGCTCCTTCACCTTCAGCTTCATGTACTTCCTCGATTGTAACAGTACTCACATCATCGGATTGATCACCATTATTCGATGAAGTGTGTGAACAGCCTTGTGTTGCTTGCTGTGTGTGGCTTGATTTTGAACGGGATTCGATGAAACGTCGATGTTTGTATTTTCAGCTCCAGTGCATTTATCTGAAGGTTGAGCGTCTCTCTCCAAGCTGAAAGAAAGCATTTTATTGTTTCATATGCAATGATCTTGATGTTTGTATCGTTGAAATGTAACGAAATTCTGTTTGTTCCATACAAAAACCAAAAATTTTCACGCAGATTTTGTCTACGGAAATTAAACAATCTTTTTTTCAAGACTTGACAGTAAAATGTGCTCCGAAAATTGAGACGATAAAAAAGTTAAAAAATAATGAATTGAAATAGTTATTTACATTAGAGTGCAGAAAAGTTGATTTTACAACGGGACAGTTCGTTTGGGTTTTAGCCGGATCGACCGATAATTTTTGGCCGACAATTATTATTTAAGAAACAAATAGATTTAAATTATTTACAATATTGGAAATTATTTAATTTTTTAATGTTGGAACTCACAAACTTTGACATTTTGGGTTATGTATAATTTATTACAATGGTGTAAAGTACGGCTACTATGCGGTAAAGTGACTTTACCGCATAGTAGCCGTACTTTACAACATTGCGTGTAAAAATCTAGTTTCGGCTGACGTATACATGGAGGACAATTCAGGAGGACAACAAATATTTTTCCTTGCGTCAAACGATCCGATCTTCAATATTATTAATATTAAATAGTATAAATCAAAATGTATTTCAATCAAAATAACTGTCAAAAAATAAGAAAGTATAACTTACCTTGACGCTGCAGATGTTGAAGGAGTTTGAACAGCTATCCTGTATTTTGGTGGTAAAGCCGTGAATTGTCGATAACATTTTGAATGATATGTTTGAAAATCGTTCAATTTTAACGGTACTTTAGCACTTCCTAATGATAAATTATTATTCTGACGAATCTCCAATATAGAAGTACATTTTTGTAGAGTTTTTTCAGAAAAAGATAAGAATATTTCATTTTTTTGCCACAAAATACACAAAATCGATGAATCATCGACATTGTTCAATAAATATAACTCGGTATCGCAATGTGGACTAGTTCGTTGTCACCATGTGTCCTTTGCTTCTTGACGGTCATTGAGCCTTCCGCTCAGCTGTTCCGTCGTCTTGTTGTTTGTTTCTGTTTTTTTTTTTGTCGGATTGCTTGTTTGTTTGTCGGTTTGTTTGTTCTTCTGTTGTGTTCCACTTATAAACGGTTTTCATTACTTTTTTTTTTCTGTTTTTTTTTGTTCTTTTTTTTTCTTTTCTTTTTTCTTCTTCTTCTTCTCGCTGTTGGTTCTTGGTTCGTCCTGGTGTTGGTTCATGGTTCGCCCTCCTGGCGGTTCCTGGTTCGTCCTTCGTTCTCGTGGTGGTTCCTTGCTCGTCCTCGTGGTGGGTGCTGTGTCTCTCTGGTTTGTTCGTGTTGTTCCTGCCTGTTTTTGTTCCTGGGTGCTCCGCTGGGTTCGGGGATGTGGGCTTTCCTGTGAAAAAGAAAGATCAGTGATTACCTATGTTGTTGAGGTTTTGGATGTTTCCATTTGACGTTGATGTTGTAGTTTGCTGCGTTGTTGATTGTTGGGTTGTCATGCGTTTTCATGCGTTCGAAGCTTTTCGTTGCTAGTTTTTCTATGTGTTGCTTGATTGTTTAGATCGCTGTGCAGCTGCTCATTGGTCATGTACCATGGCGAATCTGTTATTTCTCTCAGAGTTTTGTTCTGGATGATTTGGAGTTTGTAGATTTTCCATTCTTTGGATTGTATCCAGCTCGTCGATGATTACGTCATTGTCGGCCGTATTATGGACTTGTAGATTTGTAGTTTGTTCCTTATGTTCAGCTTGCTTTTCCTGTTTAAGAGCGGGTAGAGGTAGCCTTTAATTTGTTTTGCTTTTTTCGCTGTCTGATCGATGTTTTCTGAAAATGTAAGAGCTTTGTCTAGCATTACGCCTAGATATTTGATTCGGTTTTTCCATTTTATGTCCGTGTTGTTAATTCTCAAGCAGCTACTGGGTTCGTGCTTAAATTTTTTCTTCGTGAAGATAATTGCCTGTGTTTTTTCTGCGTTTAGTTTGATCCTCCAGGTGTTACACCAGTTGTTAATCCTGTCCAGGTGATTTTGGAGCCGTTTTGTTATGGCCTCGGCCAAGTATCCTCTTGTGAAAATTGCCGTGTCGTCTGCGTATAGTGCTATTTCTGTGTCGTTTAGTTTTGGGATGTCTGCGGTGTAGATGCTGTAAAGAAGGGGGCCCAGGACAGATCCTTGTGGGACACCGGCTGTCATTGTCTGAGTTGTGGAGATGCTGTCGTTTATTTTGACTTGGAATGTTCTATTACAGATTAAGGACGTCACTAGTCTGATCATTGCTGTTGGGATTTTAAATTGGTGCAGTTTGTATATTAAACTTAGGTGCCATACCTTGTCTGTGGTGTTTGGGCTGTTTGTCTCGGAGTTTGGGTTGTTTGTCTCGGTGGGGGTCTCGTTTCCTGCTGTCTTTGTTCCGTTTGTCTAGCTATTTCCGGTCTCGCCGGGCAGTTTCTCCATATAGAGGTGTGTTCGCCTCCGCAGTTTGAGCATTTCGGCGGCAGTGTTAGCGGTTTCTCGCACAGGTGCGTGCTGTGGTTCTGTCCGCATTTCATGCATCTGTATTCGGCGTTGCAGTGCCTATGCACGTGGCCGAACAGCTGGCATCGGTGACATTGTACGGTTTCTCCTCGTGTTTTCAGCGGTTCCATTTTCACGCTCAATCCGCAGAATCGATCCATTTGGTAGATGGATTTGTATTCCTTCCCAATTTCTATCAGGACCATTTGGATTGGCGTAGTTTCTCTTCCTTTCATCCTGGTCACTTTTATGGCCGGATATTCGTTGTCGTAGAGGCTCTCTTTGATTTCCTCCTCCATCAGGCCGCAGTGAACTCCCTTCACTACGACCTTCAGGTTCCTTTCCGTGCTTAGTTGGTGCGTGTGGAATTCGTAGTCTTCCTCTTTCATCAACTTGTACATGTTCCGGTAGTCAGTTATGGTTTGGGGCTGGATTCTTATCCCGTCCCTGGTAGTCGTTGCCCTGGTGTAGTTGATGTTGTTTCTGTTTAGCTTCTTTGAAAGCCTTTCCCATTTGTCCTCGTTTCGTAGCACGATGGGAGTTTTGTTGTTGACGTTGTTTTCGGTGGGGGTTTCGGTCTCAGTGACTTCGTCTTCGTCGTCGTCGTCGTCACTGTCCCTTGTATTTAAGCATGCGTAACTGTTCATACTCACCTGCGGTCCTCGCAGGCTTGACGTGGTTGGGCTCGTCAGCTTTGCGGTTTTCTTGGGAAACCGGAAGGTTCCCTCGTCCTCCGGGTCCGTTTTGCGCTTGGGGGCGGCCTCGGTGATGCTCTCCGTATCCATCGGTGTGGGTTTCCTCCTCGGGGCGGCTTTACTGGCTCTCCTCGGGGCGGCTTCGGTGGTTTTCTTAGGTTCGGCGTCGTTGGTCCTCTTGGCGGCGGTCCTTCTGGTCGCGGCGGTGTCCTGGGGCTGTTCGGCGTCGGTGTTTTTCTTCTTCCTGTTCAGGAGGTGGTTGAGCAGGCTGTCCAACCCGTCTTCGCTGATGGAGTCCAGGAAGGCGAAGTCCTTGAATTCCTTGGCGGCGGCGGTTCCGTTGGAGTTGGTGTTATTCATGATTGGATTCATATCTGCGGTTTTTTTTTTAAATTATTTTGTCAGAATAATTGCTAAGTTTAACGTCTGCTTCGTACGAAGTTCGGTTAGGTTCGGTTTAGTTTGATCCAGGTGCTACACCAGTCGTTAATCCTGTCCAGGTGATTTTGGAGCCGTTTTGTTATGGCCTCGGTCGAGTATCCTTTTGTGAAAATTGCCGTGTCGTCTGCGTATAGTGCTATTTCTGTGTCGTTTAGTTTTGGGATGTCTGCGGTGTAGATGCTGTAAAGAAAGGGCCCAGGACAGATCCTTGTGGGACACCGGCTGTCATTGTCTGAGTTGTGGAGATGCTGTCGTTTATTTTGACTTGGAATGTTCTGTTACAGATAAAGGACGTCACTAGTCTGATCATTGCTGTTGAGATTTTAAATTGGTGCAGTTTGTATATTAAACCTAGGTGCCATACCTTGTCGAAAGCCTTAGAGACGTCCAGAAAGACGGCTCCCGTGGCTAACTCTTTGTTGAAAGCGTCGATTATTGCTTTGGTTATTCTTGTCGTCTGATAGGTTGTAGAGTGCTCTATCCTGAAGCCGTATTGTTCGTCGGGTAGAATACGTTTGTCTACGTATTTTATTATTATTATTTGTATACGTTTTTTCAGTTATTTCTATCAGTCTTTTGTGTATTACTTTTTCTGTGATTTTACTGAGACCTGTCAGCAGACTTATTGGTCTGTAACTGGAGGTGAGGTTTCGGGGTTTGTTCGGTTTCGGGATTAGGATCGTTGTTGCGTGCTTCCATTGGGTCGGAAACACTCCAAGTTTCAGTGCGGCGTTTATGATTTCGGTTATTCTGTCTATTGCGTTCGGTGTTAGGTTTTTTAGTGCGATGTTGTTGATGTCATCGCAGCCTGTTGCTTTCTTGGTTTTTAGGTTTTTAATTATACATTTTATTTCTTCCGGTGTTGTTTCCTCTATTTCCGTGTTTTCTACGCTACTATTTAGTACTCTCAGTACGGTTTCGCGTATTTCTTGCCTTTTGCGGAGTGGGTGTGTGTCGGCGTTCGGTTTAAACTGCTGTGCAAGCGACTGCGAATTCCTTCGTTTTCTCCTCGTCCGTGCTTGCTACAGTGTCGTTTGTTGTTTTCAGTGGGGGAATTGTTCTCCTCTCCTTGTTTCTAAGATTCTTGGATTAATTTCCACGGTTCCTCTATTGTTTCGTTGATGGATTCTAGTTTGTCTTCCCATTCGGCGTTGTGATGTTCGCGCAGTGCCGCTTTCAGTTGGTTTGTCAGTCTGTTTAGGACGTTCTTGTCCGTCGGTGCCAGCGTCCGTTGGAAATACCTTGTTAGCTTTGCGCTTTTCTTTTAGCAGATTCCTGATTTCCTGTGGGAGGGTTGTTGTCGTGTTGGCTGTCCGTTTCATTGTGGCGGCCTCGAGTGCTGCTTTTATTTCGTTTTCTATCGTCCGTGCTGCTTCTTCTAGGCACGGGGGTCTTGTAATTTCTGTACAAGTGACGTTCGTCAGATTATCTTTGAATTTATTCCAATTTATGGTAATTTTCTCGATTGTTTTCCTGGCCGTTTTCACTTGAAGATTTATGTGCACTGGGTTGTGATCTGAGCTCAAGTCTGTGATACAGACTATTTGCACGTTTGCTGTGACGTTTTTCATGACGGCTATATCCAAAATATCCGGCATTCGCTGAACTCCTAGAAAGTGTGTCGGTTCGCTCGGTGCAATTACTTGTAGCTTCCGGATTTCCGTGTACCTTAGTAATTGTCCGCCCTTTGTGTTTGTCACTCTGCAATTCCATTGCGAGTGTTTAGCGTTGTAGTCTCCTACGGCTATGGTACCTATATTTCTGTCGAATATTTTGTCAAGGTCGTCGGCGTTTTTTTGTTTCTGTGGCGGAGAGTACAGTGCGTAGAAGGCTACGGGTCCGTCGGTTGTCTGTACTTCTACTCCTACCGTTTCCGTGTCGGTGGTTGTTTCTACTTCCGGCAGTTCATGGTGTTTTATGTTCCTTTTGATGACGATGGCGACTCCTCCTCCGGCTTTCTCGCCTCTGTCTTTTCTGTAGACTTGGTAGTTTGCTATGTTCAGTTGGTTGCAACGTCTGAGATGCGCCTCGTTGATCAGTGCCACGTCGACGCTGTGTTTGTTTAGGTGTGCTACCAGTTCCTGTTTCTTGTTTTGTATTCCGTTTGCGTTCCAGAATATAAGTTTCAGATTGTCTCTAGTTCTTCTAGTGGTCATTGTTGAGTGTGAGCATGATGGTTGTGATTCTTCGGGTGAACTTTTCTGTCTCCTCTTTGCTGTGTCCCATTTCGGCAAAATCGAGCATCATTTCCGTCAGTTCTGCTCTGATTATTTCGTTGCTATTCCTTTTGTTTCCGCTTGTTGACGGCCTTGTCTCCGGGTTGGGGTTGTTGTTTTTTCTTACCGGTTTCGGTATTTGGCTAGTTGTCGGTGTTTGGGCTGTTTGTCTCGGTGTTTGGGCTATTTGTCTCGGTGGGGGTTTTGGTCTCGTTTCCTGTTGTCGTTGTTTTGCTTGTTCCGATTTTTCCTGTCTCGCCGCGCAGTTTCTCCAGATTGAGGTGTGTTCGCCTCCGCAGTTTGCGCATTTCGGCGGCAGTGTTGGCGGTTTCTCGCACAGGTGCGTGCTGTGGTTCTGTCGGCATTTCTTGCATCTGTATTCGGCCTTGCAGTGCCTCTGCACGTGGCCGAACAGCTGGCATCGGTGACATTGTACGGTTTCTCTTCGTGTTTTCAGCGGTTCCATTTTCACGTTCAATCCGCAGAATCGATCCATTTGGTAGATGGATTTGTATTCCTTCCCAATTTATATCAGGACCATTTGGATTGGCGTGGCTTCTCTCCCTTTCATCCTGGTCACTTTTATGGCCGGGTATCCGTTGTCGTTGAGGTTCTCTTTGATTTGCTCCTCCGTCAGGCCGCAGGGAACTCCCTTCACTACTACCTTCAGGTTCCTTTCCGTGCTCAGTTGGTGCGTGTGAAATTCGTAATTGTCCTCTTTCATTAGTTTGTACATGTTTCGGTAGTCCGTGATTGTTTGGGGCTGGATTCTTATCCCGTCCTTGGTCGATGTTGCCCTGGTGTAGTTTATATTGTTCTTGTTGAGCTTCTTCGAAAGCCCTGCCCATTTGTCCTTGTTTCGTAGAACTATTGGTGTTTTCGGTCCTCACAGGCTTGACGTGGTTGGGCTCGTCAGCTTTGCGGTTTTCTTTGGAAACCGGAAGGTTTCCTCGTCCTCCGGGTCGGTTTTGCGCTTGGGGTCGGTCTCGGTGGTGCTGTCCGTGTCCATCGGTTGGGTTTTCCTCCTCGGGGCGGCTTCGGTGGCTCTCTTCGGGGCGGCTTCGGTTGTTCTCCTTGGTTCGGCGTCGTTGGTCTTCTCGGCGGCGGTCCTGGGGTTGTTCGGCGGCGGTGGTCTTCTTCATCCTTTTGGCTATTTGGTTGAATAGCTTTTCCAACCTGTCCTCGCTGATGGAGTCCAGGAAGTTGTAGTCCTTGATTTCCATGAAGGCGGCGGTTTGGTTGGCGCTAGTTTGCATGATTGGATTCATGTTTTTCGTTGGGGTTTTGGAATTTATTTTGTCTAAATAAATTGTTCGGTTTAACGTCTGCTTCGTTCGAAGTTCGGTTAAGCTGTACGTTGTCCGGGGGTGACCGTATTTATATCTTCTGACAGGTATGAGGGATGGTTCGTTGGGTACTGTTTCTATAATCTGGTCATAAAATATCCCTTGCAAAATTTTTAAATCGAAACAAACCCTATCGTAAAATAACCATTACGAGATTTACAAATCGGCCGAGAGATTGTAGAAACAAACCCCATCTTAAAATATCAATTACAAATTCTTAAAGAGATTTGGAATTTTTTATAATCCATATCTGAAAGGATCTGTTATCAACGGCCCGAAAATATATGTTTAAAAGCAAATACCGTAGTAGTAATGTTTCAATATTTTTAATCTTCATTGCGTCAACTGACAGTTTTTCCACCGCTACCCACGCAGCTGATTGTTCTGTTCGTACTTTTAATTATCTAAACAATCATCTTGTTAAATTTCATCCGGCGTACTATAATTTTATTTTAGTGTTTTTTTTACAAGTTCATGCGACCAGTTGACGCATAATCCCCCGTCCACCATGCAGCTGACGATTTTTTCTCTGCTCAGTATGATGTGAACTATTTATGAAAAAAGATTCAGCCGGCGTACTATTACTTAATTTTTATTTTTACTACTTTCGCAACCTCCCACACACCCACACCCACCGCAACTTGAGCAGCTGACGGTCGGTTTACTTATTGGTCATATAAGATCAACTATCGATGGGAACATGAGCCGGCTTACTATGACTTTTGTATTTGCAACGCTACCTCCCGGACTATAAGAAAATACTTTAATATTCGTTTTTATAACCGTTTTTATGTGATTGAAAACATTTTATACTTAAATCCAAAAGACTACAGGAAATCCTATTATTGGCATGGAAATTGGCTAAATTGGTCTAATTATTGGCATGTAGTTAAAGTAGGAGATAGGTACCTACCAATCATTAAAAATAAAAGAAATATCTATCTATATCTGGGGTATAATTAAAACACTGTTTTAGTAGGTAAATATCTGCTTTTAGGTAGGTATTAAAATATTTAAAGTTTTAATAAAAATATTTAAAAAAATCAACTTTTATAATATAAACAATTTCCCTTATTCTACTCGGTTTGGCAGTCTCACTTTATCAGTACTTAAATGATTATCCTTGAGATCTTATAACTTTAGTACTTACCTACCAACAAAATATCAGTCTGAATAAGAAAATGCTTTTCGTTCATCATTCTCGAAGTTTCCGATATTCTCGAAGCTTCACTTATTCTTCATATTCTTCCCCAAGTATTTCGAGAAGTCTATAGCTGTTGAGTCCCATGGAAAAAGACCGGTGGAAAAAGCCCGGAAACCATTAATAATTAAGGACTCTAAGACTGTCTTTTGCCAACCACCTTTTAGAGGTCTAAAAGCTGAGACATCTGCAGGCTGAAGCAATCGAGGGGAATTGAGATAAAGTGCTATAAGTACAATATCTAATGGGGAACAAAGCTCACTGACGGCATAAGTGAAGTTGTTTTCTGCCCATCTACAAATAAAATTTCTGGCAATGGTACTTGATTTCGCACGAGATGCGGATATAGATTGCGGAAGAACACTTTTTCTATATACCTATTGAGAGAAAAGTTTTCATCCAGCCATTGTCACTGAAGCCTATACCCCAACCTGATGGTACCTCTAATGCAATTTTACTTAGCACGAGCCTGTACGGGAATATCACCAAAGGTAGGTTGATTTCGCCATTGGCAGCAAAAGTGAACACCACTGTTAGTGCACTTTTTGCTGGGGCGTGGTCGATTTCGTAAACATTCTTTGCACCCTTCTGGGCCAAGAACACACTTGTCTTTGGGCATGGCTGAAATTGGTTTCGCCACCATTCAAGACTCTTTTCGGGTCTGATAGAATTCCAAACAAACCATGATCTTTCAGGTATATTTGAATTGCTTGAAACCATCCTTTTATATCATTTTCTGATAAGGCAGCACTTACCGCTGTTACTGCTTCAGGAGTTCTCATAACAATATCCGGGTGTGCTTCAAGAAGACTTTAAACCATTTATCTCCGGAAATGTTGTCTTTAAACGGGTTAGATCGGCCGCCTTTTTTTTATAAATTCTGATACGCTATTTAAAAGATCTTCTTTCCGTTTAGGAAAACCCTTTGCATCGCCAAACATTTAACCAATTCTTTAATTTATCCTTTTCGTCTAGGTTAAGTACTAGACTTGGACCAGGCTGAGGTTTATGATCTGGTTTCTTAATCCGAAATTGTAGCGTAGCTCGAGGAACCAGATATTGTTTCGCCGCCTGCTTTTTGGGCATACCATTTTTAATCGCGTCTAAAGCCAAGACTCTTTGTTGACTTCTTTTTATTGATTTCTTTTTCATTTCCTTTCTTCATTGTTTACGACGTATTCTAAATGAATAAAAAACCCCATTATTAGCACTCACTATTCTATTATGGGCACTACTGCCAATAATTAGCTTGTGCTATTGGCACTGTGGGCCAACATTTGGAAATTGCTATTGAAGATAAAAAAATTTATAGTGAAACAATAATTTATTTAAAACCTTTACAAATACACCATAAACTCGCTGGTTGATAATATTCGAAAAATTCCTATTATTGTCACTAATGCCAATAAAAAGATTTTGATGAAATTATTGTTCCATATGTTGGCACATGTAATAAAAAAATGTGAAAGATATTCAAGAAATAATCTTTGAATCTACTGCCTAGAGGTTTAATTAAGTACATAAAATTATTTCGAAAGTATCAATTAGCAAATTGTTGCGATGTACTATGATTAATGAAACGGTCACCTTAAGAAAAAAAAAAAACAAAATAACTAAACCATATCACCAGCACAAAATGTTACCTGTTGTTTCTAAAGCACCATATTGGTTATTGGAACAGTGTTGTCAATTTTTAACAGAAAGCTAATACTATTTTACTTTTTAATGCATATCAAACTTCAATAATCTATGGTTTCTAAACTAAACTCTAAACTGTGAATATTTGGAGGAGTGCCAACGATTGGGTTGTTTACCCTACTACATCGTCAATTGCTGATTCGTATTTTCTTTTAGTGAAATCCCCAACTCCTTTCCCTCTTTCATCTTTTCCGACACCGTTATAGATTAAGGTATAGTCTTAATATGGTATTACTCCTTCGCCTTTCCTTTTTGTCTCCGAAATACAACATATATCTATATTGTTACTATCCAACTCCAACATCACTTCATGTTGTTTCTTGTTCCAAGATTGTACATTCCAGCATCCTATCTTCTTCTTCTTCTGTCGGCACTACGGTCCATGTAGAACCTTGGCCTGCTCAATCATTTCCTTCCATTCCTCTCTATCTATAGCCTTTCTCCTCCAGCTTCCTATTTTCATTTCTCTTAGGTCATTTTCCACATCATCGCTCCATCTTTTTCTGGGTCGGACCCGCTTCCGCGTCCCCACTGTTTTTTTGTCAAATGCCATTTTTGGACCGCGATTATTTTTCATTCTTATTACGTGTCCCAACCATTTCAATTGTTGGGACTTTACTGTGGCAACTATATCTGGGTCTTCATATAGGTTTCTTAACTCGTGATTCATTCGAATCCTCTATTCCCCTCCTTCTTGCACTGGTCCGTATACTCGTCTCTACTCGTCGAAAAATAGTCACTGGTCCGTATACTATTTTTCTTTCAAAGATACACAGGTTTTTTTCGTCTTCTTGTTTTAGAACCCACGTTTCGCTGGCATATGTTACTACTGGTTTTATTATCGTTTTATATATTCTCTTTTTAACATTTCTTGATATATTCCTGGATCGGATTATCTTTTTTTAGTGCAGAGTAGCTTCTATTTCCTGATGCGATTCTTGTTTTTATTTCTTCGCTTGTTTCATTGTCTCTTGTGATTGTGCTTCCTAGGTATTTACATTTTTGTGCTTCTTCGAAATTGTGATTATTTATTCTCATATTCGTCTGTTCTCTTCTCATGTCTCTCGTCATCAGCATGTACTTGCTTTTTTCTACATTTACCTTTAATCCAGCCTTTCTTGCTTCTTTTTTCAATTCACAATATGCAGTCTTTAGGGCTTGTTTTGTTCTTGTTAGTATCACTACGTCGTCTGCGTATGCTAGATATTGGCAGGTTCTGTTATAAATATTCCCTCCTGGATTTGTATCTATCTTTCTTATACATCTTTCGAGTACTAGGTTAAATAACGTAGTAGACAGAGGGTCACCTTGCCTCAGTCCCCTTTTCACTTCGAACTGCTGTGACAGGTTCTCTCGGTTTCTCACTCTATTTTCTGTGTGTTGTATTGTCATTTTCGTTAGGTTAACTAGCTTTTCTGGGGTTCCAAATTGTTTCATTGTCTGTTCTACATATTCTCTCTTAACGCTGTAGTATGCCTGCTTAAAATTATGTACAGTTGGTGGACATCGATATTGTATTCGTAGCATTTTTCCAGGCTTGTTCTTATTGTGAATATGTGGTCTTTCGTCGATCTTCCGCTTCTAAACCCTGATTGGCATTCGCCCAAAGTTTCTTCTGCATATGGATTTATTCTTCTCGCTATTATAGAGGCCATAATTTTGTACACAACTCCTAATAAAGATATTCCTGTGTAACTATTGCACTCCAGCTTATCTCCTTTCTTCTTATAGATGGGACATATTATTGTATTAGACCAGCTGTCTGGCATTTTCTCTTGTAATAGCTCATGTATTTTGTCTCCTAGTTCTTCCCCTACATTCCTTACTAGTTCCGCTGTTACCTTGCCTCTTTGAACTTCGTCATTCAAACTTCTTTCACTCGTTATTTCTGTCCCTAAGTAGCTAAAACTGTGTACTTGTTATATTATTTGCCCGTCTAGTTCTAGATTGCATCGGAGAGGTTCTATACTTATTGTTAGGCATTTGGTTTTGTTAGTGGCAACGTTTAAACCGAATCTAAATCTCAATCGAATCAGCTATTTGAGAAATGAGATAAATAGTCTTTGTAGATCATCCTCGTTGTCAGCAGCTAGCGCTGCATCGTCGGCGTAACATATTATTCTAATTTCATCTCCCATTCCGTAGCCTTGTCTATTTTTGATATCTTCAATTATTTCATTCATTACCATGTTAAATAGCATCGGATTTAATGAATCTCCTTGCCTAATGCCCTTGTTTACTGTATTTTTGTCGGATAATTTACTATTTGTTCTAACTCTGCTATGGTTCAATTTATATATATATATATATATATATATATATATATATATATATATATATATATATATATACATATACAGGGTGGGGCACATAAAGTGTTACAGAGAAATAACAGTCAAACTATTGATTATATTCAAAAAAGTTTCAGACAAATGTTTTAGGGATCGAGAGGGCCGTCATACTAAACCACTCTATTTTTTTATCGGTAGAGGCGCTGAAGCTACGTCTAGGTCACCTCCACTTTTCTAAATGGAATCATCTATTTTTTTTTCGATATTATTATTGCCGATTTTAAGAATTCAACGACCTGCAATACAAGGTCAGAGGAACGAATGAAAAAGGCACATAATAATTAAAAAGGCACATAAAGTGTTACAGAGCAATAACACAATTTATTAATAATATCCAAAAATGTCAATGTCAAAAAAAGAAGGCCGTCATACTGGGCCACACTATTTTTTTATCGGTGGAGGCGCGAAGCTACGTCAAGATCAACTCCACTTTTTTAAATGGAATCATGTATTTCTTTTCGATAATATTATTGCCGATTTTAAGACGAATTCAACGACCTGCAACACAAGGTCATTCTAGTCATGCAAAGTATGAAAATAGTCGGATGTCAAACTAATGTATGAAAAATATAAAAAAGCTCTGAAAAATGTGTGTTATTAAGTGGTTAAATAAATACTAAATCTGTTTGGAAACAGTGTTGAAGCTCGATTAAGTTGTTTGGATATTGATGTAGATTAAATTGATTTTATCACTCCAAATTAAAATATGAAAAATAAATATAGGGGATTTAAAAATGACCAATTTGAATATAGAATTTTTTGTTTTTAATTATTCAACATAAAATCCTGTAGCGAATTATCAGCATAACATGTATGCATGAAGAATTTGTCATATTTTTTTGGTTTAAAACAAAGTTTGAAAAAACATATTTTTGTTTATCAAAATAATAATATATTTAAAGTTTTTTAAACAAATACTATGATATAAGTTTCCATTTGATTTCTTATATTTCACCAATAAATTTAATCTATCCATTACCTTAGATAGATTTGTGTACAAAATCTAAAACTTCTATGAGATAATTATTTGAGATTTTATGACAATAGCCTTTATGTAAGAATTGATTTCACAACTATTTCACATATATTTTATTTGTGTTAATGAAATATTTTGTTGTTTTCTAACACATTTATAAAAAAGTTAAATAATATACAGTTAAATATAATTTTTATTATAGTTGGTGTGATGGCCATTCAGTGATTTCATTTAAACATGTTTTTTTTTTTAATTTACATTTTTACTTTTTCTGTTTTACAAAAAATATTTCTTAGTCTTAAAGTGGATCTGAAGCACACAAGTTCGTTAAATTAAGTAAAGAGAACGATTATAACTGCTACGGTTACAGTTGACGTGAAGATCTTGTTGCTATGGAGTGAACTTGTTGATGAGTATATTCTTATTCCAAGATCTCGGATTTCATTTTCTACGAGAGAAATTCATAAATTAGATAAATTTGTGTAAATTGCTAATTTTAGGAATATCATTTGGGAAATTTCTCAGGGAAAACTCATTTGGCTTGTATCAAGTTCTCGTCTACCTACCGTTATAAATGTGTCTTGGAGTTTGGGGTCTTTCTGGATAACTCATATCTAAAAAAAAAACAAGCGAAATTGTATGAATTATGAATATAATTAAAAATAATTAATATCAAGAACGGTTGTATAACAAATCTCTTATTTTAATGAAACAAAACGAAGCATTTAAGAACTAAGCAACTATTATAGTTCTTTTTTTCCAGCTTTTTGATATATTTTAATATTGTAATGAAATTATTTCGATACTATAATTCGGAAGATATACCTACATTAAATTTAAAATTAAATCAACTATAAATTAAATTTAATCTAAAATATTACCGGAAAAGTGATATAAGCATTTGGTATATATACTAACCATTGTCCGTGGTTTGAAATGAGAAGGGATCCGAAATGGGACTCCAGCCGAATCTGTTGCGCGCTTGAACTTTAGCTTCGTAATTCTGTCCTGGATCAAGACCTCTGATAATATAACTCATCCATTGCATGCCGGCCATATAGTCTTTTTGATTGGGCATTGCTGGTAAAATGACATCTCTCCAATCCGAACGTCTATCGACGATCGTCCTGCCGAAGACCACGTAACCTGTGTGCGTCTTGTTCTCCTAAAATTAATAAATGGATTTAGAGGAAATCTCTAAGTTTTCAATTATTGCTAGCTTACTTACCTTGCCTGGAAAGGATTTGCGTTGGCTTTGGTGATGAAGAGGCTGAGGGTGACCATCTTCTGTACTGGGATTTTCTGGGAGCCGGCGGAACAACAACTTGTATTCCTCGATTGCACTGGCGGATTCTACGGCCCAACTGATATTGTAACTGTCTCTCCATTGTCCCCTTGAAGCGCTACTAAATTTAGCTGAATTGGGTTTTCCTAAAAAATAAATATCGATTTCATTTTATACATCAAAGACGAGATTGAACATACTCAAACAAAACACGAGAAGACTAGACAAGAGTAGGCAAAAGTACACAAGAGTAGACAAGTGTAGACAGGACTAGACAAGACTAGACGAGACTAGACGAGACTAGATAAGACTAGACAAGAGTAGACAAGAGTAGACAAGAGTAGAAAAGAGTAGACAAGAGTAGACAAGTGTAGACAAGAAAAGACAGGACTAGACAAGACTAGACTAGACAAGACTAGATAAGACTAGACAAGAGTAGACAAGAGTACACAAGAGTAGACAAGTGTAGACAAGAGTAGACAGGACTAGACAAGACTAGACGAGACTAGACAAGACTAGACAATTCTAGACACGACTAGACAAGACTAGACAAGACTAGGCAATTCTAGACACGACTAGACAAGACTAGACAAGACTAGACAAGACAAGACTAGACAAGACTAGACAAGACTAGACAAGACTAGACAAGACTAGACAAGACTAGACAAGACTAGACAAGACTAGACAAGACTAGACAAGACTAGACAAGAATAGACAAGACTAGACAAGACTAGACAAGACTAGACAAGACTAGACAAGACTAGACAAGACTAGACAAGACTAGACAAGACTAGACAAGACTAGACAAGACTAGACAAGACTAGACAAGACTAGACAAGACTAGACAAGACTAGACAAGACTAGACAAGACTAGACAAGACTAGACAAGACTAGACAAGACTAGACAAGACTAGACAAGACTAGACAAGACTAGACAAGACTAGACAAGACTAGACAAGACTAGACAAGACTAGATTAGACAAGACTAGACAAGACTAGACAAGACTAGACAAGACTAGACAAGACTAGACAAGACTAGACAAGACTAGACAAGACTAGACAAGACTAGACAAGACTAGACAAGACTAGACAAGACTAGACAAGACTAGACAAGACTAGACAAGACTAGACAAGATAAGACTAGACAAGACTAGACAAGACTAGACAAGACTAGACAAGACTAGACAAGACTAGACAAGACTAGACAAGACTAGACAAGACTAGACAAGACTAGACAAGACTAGACAAGACTAGACAAGACTAGACAAGACTAGACAAGACTAGACAAGACTAGACAAGACTAGACAAGACTAGACAAGACTAGACAAGACTAGACAAGACTAGACAAGACTAGACAAGACTAGACAAGACTAGACAAGACTAGACAAGACTAGACAAGACTAGACAAGACTAGACAAGACTAGACAAGACTAGACAAGACTAGACAAGACTAGACAAGACTAGACAAGACTAGACAAGACTAGACAAGACTAGACAAGACTAGACAAGACTAGACAAGACTATACAAGACTAGACAAGACTAGACAAGACTAGACAAGACTAGACAAGACTAGACAAGACTAGACAAGACTAGACAAGACTAGACAAGACTAGACAAGACTAGACAAGACTAGACAAGACTAGACAAGACTAGACAAGACTAGACTAGACTAGAAAAGACTCGACAAGACTGGACAAGACTGGACAAGACTAGACAAGAGTAGACAGGACTAGACAAGACTAGACAAGACTAGACAAAACTAGACTAGACGAAATTTGGACTAGACGAAATTTGGACTAAACGAGATCCGACAAGGCCGGTTAGATCCAGACCAGACCAGATAAAACCAGAGGAGATCTGAGCTAACAATAAGTTAATTAAATTACTTCAAGCTGCTTACTTTAAAATTTGGTTGCTAAAATTATATTGTGAGGAATATAAACAATGATTTAGTTTAAAATCATTAAAAGTAATAGTAATAAATGTTAGAAACGAGCATAAGACAAATTGGAGTTCTCTGTTCATTGAGATATGTTCAATTTATTTTGTGTTTTATGTATTAGTTAAGTTCGTTTTATTAATAGTGTCCTCTTTCGCCAGGCTGTTTACACATATTTATGCCGGGCTGTCTGTTTTTATTGTATAACATTACTCGTCTATCTGGTAAGACTTATACGAATCGTCTAGGTCTAGACTGTAGAAATCAAATATTTATATTACCATTTATATTCTCGATACGAATCTCCCGAAGTCTAGCAGTTAACGTATATTTATTTGCACAAATTTATTTTATATATGTGAAAGTAAAATTGCTGATAGATTAATCCAGGTTTCGATATAACATGTAATTCACCTAGTTTCAAATCTATTTATGTCCAGTCACATCTTGAATATGTAAACTGTTCATAAGTTTAATATGTCTTGTTTACATTAAAAAAATAATAAAATGCGAAAGCGTAAATATGTGCTTCATCCCTAGAGGTTTGCGCAGTTCTAGTACATTTTTCCTTCATGACTATCATAAATACTAAATAACCATCTAATACAAAAAAACTTGCACACAATTGAATTTAGTGCAAAAATAAACACAATTAGCTTTAATTTAAGTAAGCTGTTGCCTATACCCAATTATTTATCTTGACTAGTTTTATTTATGTTGATTCCATTATGCGATACGTACGTCTAAGACCCTCAGTTACAGAGTTATACTGTTATACTCCGCCTAGTCTAGTTTGTCTTTTTACATCTGTCAATTCTTGATTGTCCTGTCTAAGCCTATTGCCATCAGCCCATTATTTAAACGTTAAATAAAGGACTGAAAATTATAAACTTAGACTGTGACATTATTCCTCTACTGTCTGTCCAATTTTGACTGCCTAGTCTAAACCATCATTTCTCAAACTCGTGGCCTAAATAATATCCTAAAATTGATAGTACAGCCCATAGGTTTGGATTGAAAATAGGTCATCATCTAAAAATGTTGAAACATTTGTCCGCAACCTTTTTACCATATCGTTAATTTGCCGAGTTGATTGTGAAATCTTGTAATCGAATTTTAAACTTCTCTGAAGTTTAATCTTGTCTGTCCAATGTTATCTATCTACTCTTGTCTATCTAGTCTTGCATATCAAGTCTTGTCTCTCTAGTCTTGTATATCTAGTATTGTCTGATTTGTCATGTCTGTCTAGTCTTGTCTGTCTGGTGTTGTCTGTCTATTGTTGTCTGTCTAGTCTTGTCTGCCTAGTCTTGGCTGTTTACTCTGTTTTCTTGTTTGTCTGTCTAGTCAAATCAAATCAAATCAAAATATTTATTTATCCATAGGATGTACATTGATATACATATTGATATGTCAAGAACAGAATGAAGGGGTGTGTTCTTACACGACAGAAAAAATAACAAACAATAACACATACTAAAACATAGGTACATAAATGAATATATGAGTATAAATGAGTATACAGTTAATATAGGCATTTTATACAAGTTTATTTGTGCTGTAAAAATTCATCGATGTCATAGTCATCACCTTTCAATTAAATGTATTTTTAATTTTTTCGGAAAACCTTTCTTTTTTTATACCGGCTGGTATACAATTATATATTTTAATACCTAATCTATTAGCTGTTTTAGAACATAGAGTTAGGTTGCTTCTCGGTGTATAGAGTTGTAAGCAGCTTCTCGTATTGTACTTATGGTTGTCTTTATTCATCTTGAAATGACTTTTGTTTTATGCATATAGCATGCGACTTCCCATATATATATATATATATATATATATATATATATATATATATATATATATATATATATATATATATATATATATATATATATATATATATATATATATATATATATATATATATATATATATATATATATATATATAAGGCTGGTATTGTTAACAATTCCAGCTCTTCAAAACAAGGCTTGCAGGATTGTCTTCTTGTTTTGCCTGATATTGCTCTTACTACCTTTTTTGAGCCAAAAATACCTTGTTCAGCTTTGTAGAACCTCCCCACATTAGAATCCCATAGGATAAAAATGATTTAATTTCCGCATGATATAGATATAGAATGGCGGATTTGGGTAGAAGTGGTCTAATCCTTCTTACTAGGTATGTCTTTATATTTACTTTTTTATAATATAGTCCACCATAACATTCCATGTGAGATGCTCATCCAAAAATATACCCAGAAATTTCAGACATCCTGTTCTTTGAATGTTGGTATTTTCGATTCTTAGATTAATATCGTCAGTTGGTTGCCTTCTGATGGTTTGAAATCTTATATACCTTGTTTTGTCACCGTTTTGATAAGTCATTGGCAGAGAACCATTTATATAAATTTGAAATTACCTGACTGCCTTCACGCTGCATTTCTTGCATTGTAGATGATTGACAGATGCATTGTAATGAAAATGCCTAGCATCGTCAGCATACAGTGTGATTCGCTCTTCTCCAATATAATAGATTAGGTCAGAGGTATATAACGAAAATAATATAGGGGCTAGTACACTCCTCTGTGGCACTACAACGGAAGTTGGCAGTATCTACGATCTACTCTGTCCAATTCTTACATATTGTTTTCGGCTATGGAAGTATGAATGAAACCATTTCCCAGCTTTTCCTCGTACTCCATACGTATGCAGTTTACCTAAGAGCTTGGAGTGGGACACGCAGTCGAAAGCCTTACTGAGGTCGCAGAATATAACTAGTGGGCAATTTCCACGATCCACTTCCGATGTTATCTATTCATAGAGTTCTTGACAAACTGTGATGGTAGAGTTGTTTTTGCGAAAACCATGTTGTTGAGGCGGAATCAGTTTGTATTTTTCAAGAAATGGTGTGAGTCTATCTTCCATGTAATATTCAATTATTTTGGCCTAAACTGAGATAAGAGCCACTGGCCGATAAATATTAATATTGTTTCTATCTCCTTTTTTAAAGATCGGAATTATTGAAGACATTTTTAAAATATCCGGATACGTTCCTGTTTCAAAAGAACAATTAACTATGTCTATTATTGGTTCGATTAATTCCGTAGCAAATTGTTTAATCAAATTACATGGTAAATCGTCAGGTCCGCTACTTCTTTTGTTTTTTAATTTCTGTATTATTGACATCATTTGCTGTGGAGTAAAATCTTGTAGGTACATGCTGTTCTAGTTCTGCTGCATGTGCGCATCACTTATGGACATCTCTTTAATCTTTGTGGCAACCAATTCCGGGGCAGTTTTGAAGAAGTTGTTGAACATGGTTGCTATCGTACTTGGATTATCAATTATCTCGTTGTTTTCTTTTAATTCTATTGTAGTCGTGGGTTCTTCTTTATTCGATAGTTGATTTAATATTCGCCACATAGTTTTTTGTTTATTTGGAGAATTTTCAATAATTCTGCAGTAATACTACTTGTTTCTTGTTTCCCGTAACAGTTTGTGATGTTTTTTCTTTTCCTGTTTATATATGTCTTTTAAAAGTGGATGCCTTTTCTGTAGAACAAAAAGATCTCTTAGTTTACAACTGGAAATTCTTAACTTCGTATTTATCCATGGTTTCCCTTGATGTGTTGAGTTTACCAATGGGAAACATTGCTCAAAATAATGCTTTATAGTTTTTATAAATCCGACCGTTTTCCAATTAGCAGCTTGATTGCTGTATACACAATCCCAAGACTCCTGCAGTAGTGCTTTGTTAGCTGCTCCAAAATTCCTGGTTTGTTTTTTGTTTGTTGGGGTAATTTGGTTTCGTCAATGGTCTTAGTAAAAGTTTCGTCAAAGCTCATTAGTATTAGCCTATGGTCCGAAATTGTCGTATCTTCTACCCTGATTTGTGAAATATTATACAGATTAGTGAAAATGTTGTCTAATCGACTTTGACTAGTCACGGTTATCCTAGTATACCGCTTCACACGATCAGTTAGATCGTAGGATCTCATTAGATTTATTAAATTGTTTGTTTCCTTAGAGTTGTCTTCGAAGTGGACATTGAAGTCACCTACGATGATAATTTCCTCGAGCAGATTTTCTAATGCCAATAGGAAGGAGTCCATGTAGGTATATAGGTTGATTATTATTTTCTTGTTTGGTTTCTCATTTAAATCTATTCCGCATATTTCTATCGACCTTCCATATCTTCCGAGATAGTGTGTTTGTTGTCATTTTGTTTATTGTTTGTTTGTTTTCATTCGTCGGGGGATTAATTTTTTCGGCCTTATCAGTCGAGTGATTTGGAGCTCTATCACTCACCTTCGCTGAACATTGTTCCTCTTGACTTGATATCTGGCAATTTTGTGGCTTTTCCCGCTCAAAGACAGTCAGCTGATTTTGTAATTTCTCGTTCTTATCCGCTGTTAGCGTAACTTTTTTAGTTAAATCGGATATCAGATTTTCCAGGTGGTCAACGTGTACTTTGATTACTTCCGATATAATTTTTTTAAACTCGGAACTTTGCAACACAGTTAATAATTCAACTAGTTTTTCTGTGGGCATATTCGATCTTAACTCCCTTGGCATGGTTAATAATAACAGTAACGTAAGTAAAAAGTTTTGATTGATTATTATTTACTATTAACAATTGTAATTATGCATTTACAACACTTTTAATTTTTTAATTTTTAATAACTTCACTCGTACGTCTACTCAAGTTGAACGCCGCCGTTGAACTTGTCTTGTCTGTCTAGTCTTGTCCGTCTAGTCTTGTCTGTCTAGTCAAATTTCAAAATTTCAAAACAGTTTATTTCATTATTTAAGCACGTAAATATATATACAATAAAATAAAACATATATACATTATGCATGAAATGTTGATAGGGTTAACAGGAAATGCCGATATATGCGTTATTAACCTTTGAATAAAACTCTTGTACATTATAGGGTTCAATACTACATAGAAGTTTAAATAACAGCATTTTAAATTGTTTGCTACTGTGTCAATGCTCACTAATATCTCTTGGTAAACAATTTCATGGTATTATATGGGGGATTTCTCTCCGTAAGTGTTAAAGCATGCTTTGGTAGCTGAAACAGTTCTTTATTAAATCTTGTTTTCCGTTCGGTAAGGTTGCAGAAATTACTGAAAAGGTGAATATGTTTTCGAAGAAATACGATGTTTTCATAAATAAAGACGCCCGTTACTGTCAAGATATTGGTCCTTCTAAAGCATCCCCTGCAAAATTCGTTGTTGCATGTTTTTGAATACTGACTATGGTTTGGTTGGTTGTTGAATTTCCCCAAAATATAATACCAAACCTAAGAATGCTGTGGAAATTGGCGAAATACACTAACCGAAGAAGATCTACATATCGCTGGAGGGATCTCAATGCGAAAACAGCCTTGTTTAGCTTCCCAGTCACAAAGGTTATATGCATGGGTGGGCATTAACTCGTTAATCCGTTAATCGTTAATTAACGAAGTTAACAAAATGCTTAACGGATTAAGTTTTAAGTTAACTCAAAAAAAATGTAATGCTCTTGTTAACTTCCTTTAAATTGAACTTCCGTTAACTTTAGTTCGTTACATTGGTTGTTTGATGACATGTTGTCATTTTTTGTTGGAATTACGTATCACGCGGACACACCCACGCGGCGCAGCGCTGGTACTCAAAAGAGCAAAAATCCAGAGCCGAGAAACTACAGAGCCGAACAAAATAAGGCGACCCTCTTGATTATTTGCTCTGTACGTGTGAATACGACCAGTTATTATAACCTGACTTTTTTAATTCTTCATTTATTTATCTTTTTCGTTCGTGTTGGTTGTGGGTGGAATTAGTTGATGGTGTAACATTAACAAGTTTACATCATGAACACCACTACTTCTACTCAAGGTACGCAAAGCTCTGAAAATGAAACTGAATCAAATCCTTGGCCACTCTTGAGCAATTACTTTATATTCCAATCAAAACTTAGAGAGCTGAAGATGATTTATGAATGCAAATTGTGTTTGCCTAAAGTTTCTGCAATAAAAGCTCGCATGTCTAGTCTTAATAATCTTAAACAACATGTGAAAAAGACGCATGGATCCAAATATGTGCTGTTTGAAGAAAAAGTAAAAGCAGAGTCACTCGTGGGAAAAGAAAACCGTTCTGAGGAAAACTGTTCTGAAAACCGTTTCAAAATTCTTCTGATGTTGGTGCAGATAGAATTAGCAGTAGAAGCGATTTGTTTTTGTTTTCAACTCAACCTGTTAAAAGATTACTTGACGCCATCTTTCTTCAAGTTGCTTTTGTCGCTTGTAATAATTAAATCAATTAATCTATCTACTTGTCTTTTTTTTATTTATCAATGTATCCCATCCCAAAAGGTAGCAAAAGCAGTATACGTTTTGGATAGTTAACTTTTAACTTTAACTTGCGTTAAATTTTCGAAATATTAAAGCTTTAACGATTAATGAAGTTAACTTTTCGATTAACTGTGCCCACCTGGTTATATGATTGGTCCAGTCTACAGACTGGTCCAAATGAATAACAAGCAACCTAACACACTCTTGAACCAACACACGTTCGTTGTATATTTACAATAATGAATTGCGCTTAGTCTTATAAATTATTGACTGTATTTTCTCTTTGTTTAATATCAATCTACTAGACCCAAACCATGACGTCAAAGATTCAATGAGATTATTTACAATCGTAGTAATATCATCCACGTCTTATTTAGTATTAATAAGTTTGTGTCGTCCATATAATTAATCACAATATGGGGTGAATTAATAGATGCCGAATGTAAATCATTAATAAATAGTGAAAATAGCAAAGGTCCAATCGTGTGCAGATACCTGACGAAGTATATGACCAATCGATATTGAAGATGGTAAATGCGATATTGGAGTTATATAATTTCTTCTCATAATCTTACACCGTTATTTACGTATTTTCACATTTCTTGGAACAGAAAAAAGCACGTTATTTGGTGTATATATATAATAGTGCTTTCGCATTCCGGTACTAGACCACTTGTATAAAATATTTTTTTAGCTTTTCCCATCATTTAATAACTCCCTATGCAAATAGTAAACAACACTGAACATGTTCTGTGATTCAAATTGCCATTCAAAGCGCGCGAAAAATGGGTGCGTTCAAACAGGTTTTATTGGTAAACATTTAATCGGTATTTGATATATTATTTTAAAATTAATTGAAACACTTTCAACAGTATTTATATTTTACTACTATGCTAAAACGAAGTAAAAAGTGTATTAAACTAAATTATAAAATTTATGCATATTCCTTATTACGATTTGAGCGCTACAAAATATTCCTCTATAGTAGGGAAAGATGATATGTTCTGGACCCACCTCCCCCTCTCACCTTAACTCACTCACCACTTCCGGTGACCTTCACCACTTCCGGTGACGGCGACCACTTCGGTGAATGTCCACTTTCGGTCCCCCGCCCATTTCGGTCCCCCGCAAATTTATATGCGTTTCGACAAATTCCTTACAACCCCTCACATGAAATATTGATTATATCTCCTAATCCCCAATTAATGAACTAACTGCTGTTAACCCATTAACTACCGTTAATGAGGGCTACGCTGTATCAGCTTTTAATCAGCAAGAATTAGCATTTAATCAGCTTTAGTCAGTTTTTAATCACCTTTAATCAGCTTTAAGCAGCTTTTAATCAGCTTAAGTCAGCTTTTAATCAGTTTTAAAACACTAAAACAGTGTAAAAGGTTTATGTAGCCCTACGCTAAACAGAGTGTGGGGTCTATATAACCTCACGCTAAATAGGGTGTGAGGTCTATGTAGCCCTACACGTGGGGTTACATAGACCTCACACTGTTTTAGTGTTTTAAAGTCGATTAAAAGCTGATTAAAGGCTGATTATTGTTGATTTGGAGCTGATTGAAGCTGATTAAAATCCGATTAAAGTTGATTAAAAGCTGAGACAACCTAGCCATCATTAATGGGTTAGCGGTAGTCGGTAGGTTAACGGTAGCACATCAATTGGGGATTATGAGGAAATCAATCATAAAATTTCATGCGAAGGGTTATAAGGTATTTGTCGAAACGGATAGGTACTTCACGCGGGTGCGTAGGCGGGGAACCGGAAATGGTCAAGTTCATAGGAAGTGGCCAAGGTCATCAGAAGTGGCGTTCAGTATATTCAGGGTGTGTGTTCAGTATATATCATCTTTCCCTACTCTCTATGTTGTGGGCCTAAGGGTCGATATTATTTATGAATTCATATAACTTTTTTTCACTTTTTTTGTATTTATCATTTGAAATTATTTGGTAGGTTTATTTATAGCCATAGGAAAACTGTTTTGTCTGTCTTGTCTAATCTTGTCCATGTAGCCTTCCTTGTCCGTCTAGTCTTGTCAGTTTAGTTGTGTGCGTCTAGTCTTCTCCATCTTTAGTTATATGCCTTGTCCGTCTAATTTGGACTGTCTAGTCTTATGAGACTAATATTGTGTGTCCTTTATTGCCTTGTTTGTCCAGTTTATTAGTTGTATCTCTCTATTCTTTTCTAGTCCTATCAGTCTAGTTTTGTCTGCCTAGTCTTGTCTGTCTACTCCCGTTTATCTAGTTGTCTCTGTCTAATGACTGTCTGTCTGACTAGTTCTTTAAATAAATATTTTCTTTTTCTACGGCCATAGTTCATCCTTAGTCTAGAAGAAATTTATTATTCCTAATGTCGATTGTATCGGCATTTTTTAATTAAATAGCTTGGTTGCAACCGTTACTAATTGGTAATCCATACATACGCTAAATTGAAAAAATTATTAAGTTTTTACCACAAATAAAAATATTGTATAATTTCACCGTTATATATCAAAATACAGTACATTTTAATTTTTTTCACGTAGTATCGTCGCAACCCTCCTCTTCATTAAATTTAAGAAATCCAAGTTAGGATTGTAAGGGTATTTACCTGTGAGTTGCACGCTTTTTCTAGTTTTACCAAGTTGATTATCTGCGACACACGTGTAGTTTCCAAAATCGGAACGATGTACTTTACGTATAACAAGGGTGTGTCTGGAGCCACGAGATTCCATTATCCTCCGTTCTGTTGTGTCCAGTTGCATAGTGTCACGATACCATAAAACCTGGAATAGAATATGAATATTGTATACAAATTCTGAAATTATTTACATAAAGTAATAGCTAAGCCGTAAGAATTTCCACCTTCCGTTCCATATGGAATTGTATGCATCTCAATTTTCTTATATTTCCTATACACTGCTCAAAACAATTAGCGGGTCAATAATTTGTGCCCCCATAAAAGTCAAACGGGAAATTACATGTAAATAAAATTAAGAACATCTAAAAGGCCCTCTATTTAATTATTTTAATTGACACATAGGGAACTATCAGTATTGCATGCTTCCGGAGTATCCGTAATAATTTTCAAGAATTACCAAAACTAAAGTGTGCTATAATGTATGCTAAATTTGCTTCAAAGAGCTAGGAAGGCCTGGTTCAGATCAATATACAGACGCAAATGTTTGCAACTGACAGTTTGACTTGAGTTAAGTGCAAATGAGGCATCTTAACGAAGTGGAAGTTGTTCGGTATACTGTAACATTAATTGAAAATGGCGAAAGCCTTCAAGAAATTTCAAAGTAAGCCCGTCTGTTATTCAGCGATTCTGGAACATTTACTTGGATATAGGTTAATTATACCAGGCGTAGGGCTTCACACGAGACGAGATAAGGCGAGAGTTCGTCTCGCTTTTACGAGACGAGACGAGACGATAAAAATATCAAAACCAAATAATTTATTTCATTATTTCAACATAACCAATTGACACAGTACAAAAACAAAATTAGTGGCATTCAGTTAAATGAAATGTGTCTGAATGAAATCTGAACTATTATTTGTAATGGTTCGAAATAATTTTGCTGTAGAATTCTTGTAGTGAATAAGGTTCCATTTTTATGAGGATAACATGGAGTTACTTCTTGAAGTCCTTTAGATTAGTAATTCGTCTTAAATGCTGTGGCAGGCTGTTAAATAACTTGATATTACTGTATGGTGGGATCTTTTCTGTCATTGTTAACTTCTGTGCCGAAATTCTGTAGATAAAATTATTATTTCTGGTGTCTCTGATGTGATTGACTTTATATTCTTCGAAAAGGTGTTTGTTCTTAAATAAGAAAATTAGCGATTCGTATATAACGGGTGTCCCAAAATTTACGCAAGATGAGTTTTTCTTAAATTAATTTTAATTTTTTTATTGGAACATAATTTACATAGCATAGGATTACGTATGAAATAATACATCGGACATATGGCCTCCACGACTTTGCTGACAAATATGAACACTTTTTTCAAAATTTTCTATCACCATTCCGCATAAATGTGGCTGAATATCATTGATACAGCGTTTAATCTCTTCCTTCAATGCACGGCTGGTTAGAGGCTTCTTGGCGTAGACCTGCGACTTCAAAAAACCCTATAGAAAAAAATTCAGTGGGGTTAAAATCTGATCACTGTCAACGGCCAATTCTGATCACTGAAACGAGAGAATACACGATCAGGAAATGTCCCTTGAAGTAATTCAATTGTTTCACGGGATGTATGGCATGTGGCAACATCTTGTTGAAACCACATGTCGTCCACATCAATATTTTCTAATTTAGGAAGAAATAACTCTCTTATCATGTTGCGATATCGAACACCAGAAACAGTTACTGCTTCAGCAGCCTCATTTTCAAAGAAGTATGATCCAATGATGCCTTCAGCCCAAAAACCGCGCCAAACAGTGACAAGTTGTGGATGCAGCTTTTTTTTCGATAAGAATATGTGGGTTTTCTGAACCCCAAATCCGGCAATTTTGGCGATTAATGAAGCCATCAAGGTGAAATGAGCTTCATATTTTTGAATTTTTTTTTAATGATATTCTTCACAGTGGAAGAATTTAAAATAATATTACGACCATATTTTGTGCGAAATTTTCGAATTGTGGCAGCAAAACTGTCACCATTTTTTAAATATTGTTCAACAATGAAAACGCGTTGTTCTTTCGTGTAGTGCTTCATTTTTAGTAACCCTAAACTATTATCTGTCAAGTAGTACACCATTTTTAAAATGTTTTGATTCAAATATCGTTTTAGAATCCTGAGGGCATACACTGCCTTATTTAGTTTTTTCGAGAGGTTTCAAATGCGAGTTGACTAGTCGAGAGTGTCGTCGATGTGTAATCCGAGTAGTGTAGCTCCCTGTTGTATTTTTAGAGTGTTTCCAAAGCAATTTCGGAGGGGTAACTTTTGGTATCTCTTTTAGTTTTGAATAACATTATATTGGTCTTGTCTTGGTTTTGAAGTAGCCTATTTCCATTGAACCACGTTGTTAGAGTGCTGATGGTCATTTTGATGTTGGGCACAATGCCTTCCACCGATTTATTAACTAACATTAAACTGCTGTTGTCATAAATGACCATTTCCTTGATATTGCTTAGGGGTACCTCTGGAAGATCATTAATATACAAGATGAATAGAAGGGGTCCAAGGGTGCTGCCTTACGGTATTTTCTTATTAGTTGTAATAGGGCACGATCTAGTTCTCCGTTTTGTTGTGTATACTTCAACTACTTGGTGCCTATTAGATAGGTAAGAGGAGATCTCGAAATGGCTATCCCACGAATTCCATATTTTTGCAGCTTTAATTCTAAAATAGTATGGTTCACAGTATCGTACGGTTTCGATAAATCTAGACGCATCCCACATGGAAAATTGTCTTGATTTATTGTATAGCCTCTTTAAGGAATTGAAAACATGCAGTATCCGTGCTGCGTTCTTTTAAAAATCCGCGTTGGTAACTATTTATGGTATTGTACTTCTTTGTAAAAGTCATAATTCATTTTAAAAATAATTTTTTCTCTTATGATTGAGAAAGAAGATTGAACACTGATGGATGTGTAATTTATGAGTTGATCTCTATCCCCTTTTTTAAATGGTGGTATGGTTTTAGAAAACTTCAGTGACTTGGGAAAAATCCCTTCCTGGAAAGAATTATTAATGATTTGTACCAGCAGATCAATAATTTCGGCCGAAACTAGTTTTATTAACCACCCCGGTATCTCATCGAAGCCCGCACTTCTAGTTTTCTTCCATCTTATATTACGTTGCCAAGCTCTATTTAGTTACTAGGATATAGGAATAGTGTCTCACTTTTGTTAATAATATTATCATTGACCTTAAAATCTTTCAAATGAGCTGTCATTTCCTTCGGCTTTTCGGCAAAAAAACTATTGAAGGAATTGGGGTTGCGGAGTTGAGATATAAGTGCATCCTTCGATTTAGTTTTGAGTTGTGAGATTTCGCCAACTGCCTCCCATGACGATTTTACTATATTTTCGCCCACGTTAATCCCATATTCATAGTATCCCTTCTTTTCTTGTCGTAATAAACCTTTAAATCAACGTAGTAATATATTATTTTCAGTGCTGAATTAGTCTCAGCCATTATGCAGTATAACTCAATTCGTTTTCTCATTTTTTCAAAAGTTTTATTCAAGAGCATCTATTTTTTCTTCACTGTATTTTTGACAGTCTTTAAGGGGAAACATGTGTTGAAATGGTTTTTAAATGTTTGCGTAAAGCTATCGCATTGTTTATCTACTTCACAGTTTTGCGAGGTAAAAACTTCATCCCACGATTCATTTTGTAAAAGATTGCTTGAAATTGATTATATGGTCTTCATTGTAGGTTCTAATTGTTTTATATGATTTTTGGGATTTTCTCCGATTTAAAATTAATATATTGGGCAAGGTGGTCGGATATGAAGAAATGTAATGTCTGCATTGAATAATTTAACCCTTTGCAAACAACGATGTTATCTAAACCAGAATTTAAGGTGGTGTGGCTCTTTTCTTTAAAAGTCGGGACCATGTAGAAGGTGTCAAAAAAGGCTATGAAGTCTCTACTATTAGTAGAATTCTTTAAAATGTCCACCTTGAAATCGCCCGCAATCATACATTGTTTTCCTTCCTTCTGTAATTTGTCTAAGATACCGTGAAGTTTATCTCAGAAATGGTTAAAGTCAGTCAGAGGTGTATATTCCAATTATGATGATAACGTTTATATTCAATACGTCTCAATCGCCGAACATTAAAAAACGGAACTTTCGGCCCAAGAGTTCATATCCTCCCTGATTTTAAAACTAATTCTTCGCTTATAATAAATAGCTACTCCATCATGTTTTTGTTCCGATCGACAAAAACAAGATGTTAATTGAAGGTCTTTAATTTTAATCATTTTCATTTGATCTAGACTTTTCCAATGCTCGGTCACTACGAGAAATTGACATTCGTGGTTTTTACTTAACATATCTCCATTCTCGATTCTGTCTACCGAATTTCCAATTGACTGGCTGTTAATGTTTATTTGTCCCGTCCGAGTAATGGTATTAATATTATTCTTCAAAACATGTTTATTTAACTTACTAGTCCATGAGGATTTCCCTGTAAAAAATTTGTTTGGCGGTTTCTATCTAACCGATTAAAATTTAGCCTTTCATAACGTATACCTTCCGGCCAGAAATCAGAGTCATAAACTGTATCTTTCCAAGAGAAGTCTACCCCGACTTTGAAACAATTATTATTATCGTCCTCGTGTGAAGCCCTAACCAGGCGCGGTGGGCAAGATCGCTAAAGAAAAACAACTCAAAGTAAACACCGCTTATTACTGATTTTGAATTTTCACAATAGAATTTCTACGGCGAAAGACCTAGTAATTTCCCTCAGTGCGTCGCATGGGGTCACTGTATCCGACCAGACAATGAGGAATAGGACGAGGGAATCAAATTTGAGGGCAAGACGACACGTCCGAAATACCTCTTTGACAAGACGCCACTGAATAGCAAGGATGGATTTTGCTCTTGAACATGTCGCATAACAATTTCGAAGTCTGTGCTCTTCACGGATGAATCAAGGATGCGTATTACTCGTTGCGATGGCCGAGTACGTGTTTACAGACCCTCACGAGAACGCTATGCAGTTTCTACTGTCCAGGTCAGAAGTCCGTCTAAAGATTTTAAGGTGGTTCAGTTATGGTTTGAGGTGGAATTAGTATCGTCAGTACAGCTGACCTTATTGTAATTCCAGGAAATCTTAACGATAATCTCTATGTTGGCATTGTGTTAGGTGAACATGTTGTCCCTGTGGCATATGGAGTAGGTCCAAATTTTTTGTGAATGCAGGATAAAGCATGACCACATACTCCACATACTCCACATAATCACTTTAGACTTACCACAAGAACTGGAAATTCAAACAATGGTGTGACCTACGTTAACCCTTAAATGCATCGTGTTGCCGTTTGGCAAAACTTGTATTTTCTAGTTCTCTAGTTCTCTCTTTTTCCTAATTCACTGCTGGAACGTTTGGATGCTTTTTACGCATTGTAGGAAAGAGCCAACAAACCTCTTCGAACCATTCGTATTATTAGATACTGTGTAAATATGTCAGAAGTATGTCATGCTTTGTAGCCGGTTAGCTACATTGCGCATTCACGATGCTTTTATAGTAACTATAAAATATTGTTCAAATATGTTCAAATATTACTTATAATTTCAGGATGTATAAAAAAACCTTTATCCAATCAGTGTAACACTAGTAGCATATGAAGACGACCTTGCCATTATGGTATCTGCTCGGACACCACAGATCTTGGAAGAACGCGTAGGACATGCTTATAACAAAATCTGCCAGGAATGGAGGGAATTGGATGTCAATGCTGGTCCTTAAAAACAGAGATGGTCCTCTGGGGCTGGGCATTACAAGATGCAAAGCCTAACAACTGAAGGAACGCTGGTTCAGAGTGTAAAATCTCTTAAATATATGGGGATACACGTGGACAAAGACATTAGAATGACCATACATAATAAAATAAGATATGCGAGAAGGCTAACACTACTCTGATGACTTTAGCAAGAATTATGACAAATATTGGGGGGCCAAGACCGAGGAGGCGTAGAATTCTTCTACATTCCACTACTAATTCTTCTAGTCTCTTCTACACTTTTATACGGCACGCCTATATGGGCGCAGACACTACGACGGAATGCTGAAGAGTATTAATAGAGAGTTAGCAATACGTGTAGCTGCGGCCCATAGGACCGCCTCCCTCATGGCTGTATTTGGAATTGCAGGAATACCACCTATTAAGCTACGCGTTCTAGAAAGAATTTGTATTCACGAGAGAGGTAGGCTAGCAAAACTGAAAACAAGAGAAATAATGTTGAATGCCTGATAACAAAAATGGAGTTTACAGAGTGGACAAAAACCTTTATTAAAGATCCTCGCAAGTGGAACAGTAGGAAGTGAGGAGACTTGGACTACCATTTAACCCAAGCATTAACTAGACATGGCGTGTTCACCACATATCTGAAGAGAATTGGAAGAGTGAAACCGATGAATGCTGGTATTGCGGAGTTGAGGTGGTGGATTCTCCAGAACATACTCTGTTCCAATGCCCGATGTGGGATCAGATAAGAAGTGAGGCCCACAATAAATGCCAAGTGCCAGTGACGAAAGAAAAAGTGGCAGCACTGCTCCTCCAGACGAAGGACGACTGGCACGCTGTAACAGAGATGCTGCAGGAGATTATGAGAGGAAAGGAGGCTGAAGAACAAAGAAGGTAATCCTTAAACGATTGATTGAGTAAAAGAAAATATGACAACGCTCTCCTCGAAGTAATGCTTGATGGCAGTGCCGGTGCGACGGGTACAAAAACGGACAGACGAGGAGAAGAACTGCTGGAATGAGCTGAGTCCATGTGTCTCACCATTCTAAACGACGAGAGAACACCAACCCTAGTCCGACATAAGGGAGTATCATACATTGATCTTACCCTGGTCAATGACGATGTAGTCATAAAAAACACGCGGTGGTGGGTTTTGAGAAACGAACTGTAGATGAGCGATCACCATTTCATTCTAACTAGAATACCTACCATAAGCAATAGGACGAGAGCAAGGTGGAGATACGGTATTGTAGACATAGTAACACTAAATAGGACTTTCACGGAAGAAATTAGTAACAAGGAAATTAGCAAGGAGAGCTGTGCAGAGTCTCTGGGTAAAGCATATAGGAAAACCACACCACTCCTTAGGTGAGGAGAAGACTACAAGTTGCCCTACTGGTGGTCAGAAGACATACAAAACCAAATTTCATAAACAAAGCGTTTAAGGAGGCGGTTCCAAAGGAGCATAGAAGTGGGAGATACAGTATACGATCTGATTACAAACGAGCAAAGCAAACGCTCAAAAAGTCAATATCAGAGGCAAAGAAAAAAGCCTGGTCCAAATTATGTGACAGCCTAGAAACAGACATCTTCGGAGAAGGGTATAAATCGTCAGAGTCCAATTAAATGCACTTAACCCGAAGATCACACTACCGCTGCAGGAACGTGAAGAGGTTTTCGACCAACTTTTCGTCACTAGCGGGGAAGATTACCATCGATGAGATAGATCTCTCACCACTTCCACAAACTTCAACGAACTTAATGAAGACGAGGTGATAAGGGCATGTAAAAAAAAAGTTGGGCAAGTCTCCCGGCCCGGATGGAATACCGCCTGAAGCAGTAAAGGCAGTTAAAGGCAGTAACACGGAATACTTTGTAATCGTCTTCAACTCCCTGCTGGAGTTGAACCGGTTTCCCGATACATCGAAACTCTGAAAATTGATCCTAGTTGGAAAACATAGGAAAACAGTGGACGAGGCAGTTAAATATAGACCAATATGTCTGATCAATGTGCTGGCTACGGTGTACGAAAATATTGTAAACCAGAGAATTTAGGAGGAAATTGAGATAAACGGGGGTCTTCATGGAAATCAGTACGGATTGCGTAGAGGGAAAACCACAATTTGCGCGTAAGAGCGCGTCATCCACAATGCAGAAAACGAAATGCAACAAGGAAAATGGAGTGTCCTTGTCCTTATTGACGTACACAACGTCTTCAATTCTGCCCCGTGGCACATAATTCTATCCAAACTTGAAAAGAGGGGAGTTAGCCAGTACCTAATCAACACTGTACAATCATACTTAAGAAGTCGCGTCATCCAGATAACATCCAAGATGAAAAAGAAAATCCTAAGAGGTGTACTGCAAGGTTCACCAACGCTGCACTACCGCGACTATGGCGGAAATCTCGCCTGTTGATCTGAACATGTAAATAGCCGCACGGCGCGCACGGTCCGCGGCGATATGGCAACGGTCGCGGCATTGAAATTTCCGATTCGGTCTGTGAGATTCTTTAGACTCTTTGGCGTACAGCGAGTTTGAACGTTAAGAGCGGCGATAGCTTTCCGCGTCAAATCGACAGAGAGCGGCTTGGGTTATCTCGGGGCTTCTTCCAGACCAGGCTACGCTAGAGGAGCTTACTGGAATTGACGCGTCTCGGAATCTAATTGAACAGACCATCCATATGTGTCACATTAAACATCGTACTGCGGTTTACGGAAGAGGGAGTTGAAGTTGTGTGCTATGCGAACCACTTGGCCGTATTGGCGTTTCCAAAAAAACCCAAAGAGCTGGTACTCAAGGTGAATGTAAGGTTAAATACTATAGACAGGTGGATGAAACGGAACGAATAGAAAGTGGTCGTGAATAAAATCGTGGCAATAGTCATAAATAGGAAAAAACTATCTCCTATAAAGTTTACCATGGCAGGAGAAGATATCTATCCTGTGCGACAGATAAAATATCTGAACATGGTGACAGATAGGGGGCTATCGTTCGGGCGACATATCTAGGCAGCCTAGGCAGCATACTGCCTAATATTAGAGATCATAGCAAAAGAAAAGGAAGGTGCTAGCGATGGCAATGTGGTCGACAGTGATGTACGGGGCTCCGCTATTAGTCGGCGCAGCAGACGTCAAATCTTTTACAAAAAAAATCACGTCCACCCAAGGAAAAATGGCCTTGAGAGTATGCAGTGCATACCGCACAACATCTGCAGATATCGCGCCCGACGTGGCAGGCCTCCTACCGTTACACCTGCTTGCCGAAGAGAGAAAGCGACTATATGGCCTACACAGGACAATAACAATAACAGACTGGAAGGAACAGAGGGAAATGACTTACCAGAAGTGGCAAACAGGATGGGACCTCGCTAAAGTCGGAAGGTGGATCCACAGGATGATACCGGACATCAAGAAATGGGTAGAGAGGAAGCATGAGGACACGGAGTCTTCTGCTGCTATGCGGAGAGAATTGGAAAGAGGGAGAGTGATATTCCAGAACGTAGGATGAGAACGTAGGAGTAGATGACTCCAGAAAGCTCAATATTCCATTGTGGGAATTGGGGTAACGAAAGGGACAATATAAAAAGAAACCTACCTGCGGCAGCCATGTGCCCTGGTAGCATAATATAGGAAAAAGATCGCGCACAAGGACAGTTGGGAAACTGTGCAGAATTTTGTAGAGGAAGTGACGCGGAAAAAGGCAAGATGAACTAGAAGAACAGAGCAGAGAAAGAGGCGACATCTGAGAAAAGGATACTAAGACCAACCCTGTAGGACGTAATGCTGAAAGGCGTGAACACTAGAGGAGAGAAATACGGAGAGATAGTTTTAGTGGGTATGACTGCCTTAGACGGCTGGTGAGCCTCACACTCCGCAAAATGGAAACCATAGTTGGGGGTTCGTAAAAGCATTTCCTCTCCTCTGTGAAAAAAAAAGTTCCGGGGCGACGCGGGAAGTCTGAAGAACTCTCGATAATGGTTAACTTATTCTGTAAAGTATTTCCTTGCAAATAAAAAAAGTCAGGCTTTTCAGTCAGGTCAGGTTTACCTAGTCTTGTCTGTCTAAACCAGGTCTATCTAGTAATGATTTCTTGTACAGTTAAGACGTTTCTGTAAGAAGGAAGACAAACTAATCAAGACTGATAAGATTAAGCAAATAAGACTAGCTAGTCGAAACTAGTCTATTGTTTCCTCGATATCTTGTTTTGATTGACAAGATCTATTTATGCAATATCTTCCTATTCTCTCTGTTTTGTGTTTCTAATTTTTATTGTCGGTCCATTTTCGATTTTCGGTGAAATTCTTAAATATTTAGTGGGAATGTTGTAGGTTCTATAATGACAATTAATAGATACAATGTGTCAAAACATTGTGCATGTATGTTAGTTGAAACTAATTCTGCTCTACTACGGACACGACCATCGTTTTCTGAAAGATATCTAATGGATTCTCAAAGTTTCCTACTTTGGTTTTGCCGGAAAATTAGTTTTAACCGCACACTCCCTTGTTTAAACTAGATCTAAGCTGTTGCTCATAATTTAATCTATCCGTAATTCCTCTTGAACTTGTCCACAAAATTAGATTTATAATATAATATTTTATGTACAAGATTTTTGGAAAACAAAAAATGTTAACTTAGTTAAATAATTGTTTTAGAATTGGATTTTATAATAATCAAGTTATGAGAAACTATATTAAAATATGATCAATTAAGCTCTACTATTAAGCATTTTCCTTATCAACTGGACATAAAGCTGCCCTGTCAAAAGTATAATGCATTTTATAGTGACAAATAATACACTTAATTTACTAACAAAACAAATATATTGAAAGCTAAAACTTTTAATATACAATTTCGGTTTATTAATTAGTGTATATAAAATATTCACATATTATTTGAATCTTAATAAAATATAAAGAAAAAACTAACGTATAATTTCGTTTTAAAAAAAGTTATTATGTAAAAACATAAATAATTGCGTTATAATGAGGTTTTTATTGTGCAAAATTAGGTTTTGTTTTCTATGTTAATATAAGTTTTTTTTTTTTTGTACGAAAGTAGAAAAGCAGAAAGTTTCATATAACAATTTCAACATCATATACTGTGCACTTGAACGTATTTTTGTTCTAATTTTGCTATGATAATTTACTAGTTTATATTCAGCGTTGACCTGTGCCGAGTATAAATGCTGGGATGTTATTGATCTGGCTCTTTCAGATCATTATGGCCAGTTACTAGAGTTTGAAGTCCACCAAAGCAAAAAAGAGAATCAATTTAGGGTAAGAAGAGTGTTTTCGTAGGTCAGGTTGGATATTTCTCTGGTGAACTAAAATATGAAAATTGGGAAGTATTATTGTACTGTACAGAGGTAAATAGAGCTTATAATATTTTCATGTGTCAATTTCATACGCTGATGAACTGAGTATTTCCCCATGCAAACAAGTCATGGGTAACAAATGGTATCAGAATATCTTGCATTAAGAAACACTATTGGCATAAAGAAATGCTGCTAGGTCATGTGACGAAGGAGTATTATAAAAAATATTGTTGTATTTTACGACACAAGAGTCACGACAAGTCACAAGAAAGGCTAAACGCATGGTCAATAATCCATTATAACGGTCCATTAATCATCATATGACATTTTAAAGAGAAAAAATTACTTTTATATAAATTCTGCGCGGGACATCAAGAGTGGTGAGGTGGGTATGACAAACTAACTTACAACAATAGCAGCTGTAAGTTTCATTTAGCAAATCAATCTAAAATAATGGAAATAATCTGTCAACTCAAAAATAAAAAGTCAGTGGGAGAAGATGAAATTCCAGTTAAACTTCTCAACGCAACTACGCATATAATATCAATACCTTTAGAACACATCATAAATATATCTTTCTGCACAGGGATGTAAGAAAGGAACATATGACAAACTGTAGACCAGTTTAACTACTTTCAAATGTAAATAAAATATTCGAAAAAATCATAAACAATATGCTATTGTGGTGTGTGAGACAAAGTGGTGTGTGGTGTGTGAGAAATGTATTTACAGGGACGATATATATATATATATATATATATATATATATATATATATATATATATATATATATTTATATATATATATATATATATGTATATATATATATATATATATATATATATATATATAAATGTACAAGAGATACAAACACTGTTGAGGGAATAAGTGGAGCTGGACTCTCTGTACTGGACTCGACTGGTCTGGTTGATTGACTGCTGGTTGAACTGGCTGGACTGAACTAGTGATACTCGCTGACTGTCTGAACTTCTAACTGAATCTGGTTGACTATGTCCACTGGCTGGACCTGTGTGAAAGGGTCCACTGGCTGGACTGAACTGGACTCGTTGGTTGGTTGCGCCTGACTGTGTAGACTGAACTGTGTTCGACTTGCTGACTGTGTCCACTGGTTGGACCGCTGTGAATGAGACTACTGGCAGGACTAAACTGGACTCGTTGGTTGGTTCTGCCAGACTGTTCATGTTTATTCGGGGGTCCAGGTATTTATATTATGTCCAAGGTATACTGGTCCCTCATCTGGGGTTGATTATTTTTCTACATTCGGCTATTTGTTGCTTTGGTGATTACCGATTCTCGGGAAAAACATCTTGTCGTAATTTCCCCCGGAATTATACCATTGACCCTAACAAAATATTTTTGGAAATTCGTCCGAAAATATTGGAGTAATCACCGTAATACCCTCGTAAAACTAAAAATACAAATATTTCTTTATCTGCTAGAGGATTACATTACCGTCCCTAATAAAATATTTTCGGAAATTGTCCGAAAATATTTGGGTGATTATTGTAATGCCCTCCTAAACTAAGAATTAAAAATGGAAAGGCCGTTGCCGCTATACTATTAACATTCTTGGTCGTGAATGAGGTATTGACGCCTAAACAATACGGTTTTAAGAAGGGAGAAAGCATTAAGGGCTGTTTATCAGGCTCTGGCAAACATTTTTAACACAATAGATAATGATAAAGTAACAGCAGCATTGTGTCTGGACCTCTCCAAAGCTTTTGACTCTATTGAACAGGATATACTCTGCAACAAACTGAAACCTTATGGAATAAGGGGAGTACAACTCCATTTAATCAAATCTTATCTCACTAATAAGAAACAACAAACTGCCCAATATGACGATGTTGTAGTTCTGATTAAATCTTATGAAAAGTATGTTTAGAGGGGGGCACTGCAAGGCTCCATTTTGGGTCCCTTGTTGTACATTTTATATGTTAACGAGTTTCCAAAAGTAGTGGCACAGGAAATAGTTCTTTACGCATATGATACATCTTTGATATTTCAAGAACAGACAAGAGATGACTGCCAAATGCAAATTACAGATTCCCTAGGGATACTCGATACCTGGTTTACTGAAAACAATCTATTGTTAAATGTAAAAAAAAGATCACTTTTAATAGAACAAAAAATAATCTCCTAGTTCAGATTAACAAACAAGACATCCCATCAGAATCCAGTGTATCTTTTCTTCGGTTGAGCTTGGATCAAAAATTGGATTGGTATGAACACCTAACAGATATGGCAGAATACAGTTATGCTCTGAAGGTTATATCGAATAATGTGGATGTTAAAGGTAGATTCCCATATGCGCGACACTTAGCTACGCGACGTCGTGCAGCATCGCCTGTCAAATAATGATTACATTGTTATAGCCATAGTGAGAACGTTCTCATTTAAAACAATGTAATCATTATTTGACGTCGCGTAGCTGAGTGTCGCGTATATGAGAATCGGCCTTAATACGGCATTAATTGCTTATCCCTCATTTGTACACTCGAGAATGTCATGTGGAATAAACTTTTCTGGGAATTATATACATGTAAGTCGCATATTGGGTAATCAAAAAAGGTGTATAAGAAATCTTTTCAGAATGGGGCCTAGAGTAACTTGCAGAAATATTTTTATTCAAAGAGATAGTTTAACTGTAATGGATCTGTACATCCTGGAAGCGGTCATATTTATTAAAAAATACCGAGAACTTTTTGAGGGATATATAATGGGTCATATCTATACGACTAGAAATAAACATGATCTACGGGTAGACAGAACAAAATTTAGTTACATTCAGAAAAATGTTAAATTTTCAATAATTAAAATTTGGAGTAAAATTCATTTATCATTAGGGAATTCATTTATCATTTCAAAAAGAAAGTTGAAAGCAATGCTTGTCTCGAAAGCCTTTTATAACCTCACCGAATTTTTTAAGCAACCCATCAACGGAATTATTTAATTATTTCATCAATGTATATTAGGTATTATAACATTTAAATTCACTTCAATTTCGAACAAAATGTTGATTTGTATCGAAATTATCAGTGCTTTGTTTAATTTAACTTTAAAGTTTAGTTTAACTTAACTGAAACCAAATTAACAGCTAAATTTGTTTTCAGTTTAGTTTAGTAATGTATAATGTTAATTTGTAAAATTATTTCTATGTTTTTTTTCTGACATGTCCTACATCCCTTTGTATGGATTTTTATGGGACCAATATAATAGATTTTGTAGCTAGGGCGAAAAGTTTTCAATATGAGTAGAGAGCGCAATCGCTCGAGACGAGAATTCACAATTTCGCCCGTGCTACAAACAATATTTTTATCACTCATGCGATTTGATGTATCTTACAAGTTTGGGATCCAGGAGCTACAAGAAAATGGAATCAAAAATTAAGAATTTGTTCTGTATTGTTACAGAAAATATAGTTTTATTTGAAAAAAAAAATTCTGACCTTTCTCGTCACTTTTTTAATACCGAGGACTTGATTGTATTCATTTTATTTTTATTTATTTGCTTATTTTAATGTAACCCAGCGATATTGAATATTTGCGTTCGTTATTCAAATTAGGTGAAATACAACTAATATGTTACATTTATCGCACTAAAAAACGTGCATCAAGATAAGTAATATTCTATTATTGAATATAAAAACTTTTTTATGTCGAATCTGAAGATATTTTTATGTATCGCAAAAGTTATTAAAGGAGCTCACAGAAAATACACTATAGCGTAACAACGGACAACAAACAATAACAAATAACGGATGTAACATTTTGTTACATAAGATTATTGAGTTATTAAACGAAATTAAGTTTTTTAATTGATGTAATAGGCAAGGGCTTTTTATAATTTATTGAAAAATCACAAACAAATTTTCAGTTAGCAAGAGAAAGGAGATATGAAGTGTCAATAAAGAACAACAGAGGTAAAACTAGAAACACAAGACTAGACCGTCAAAACTTGACAGACAATACTAGACATACTAGACTAGATAGATAAGACTCGAAAACAGGGGCGTAAAGGCTGCTCTGTAGAGGTAGTAGACAAGAGTCGTGGACTGGAGATGGTTTCAAACAATTGGTCCTCACAGAGTAGTCAGCTCTCACTTATGGCTCCACGTGCTACACCCACGAAACTGCATCGACCTGCAGGCTAAACTATGTAAGGTAGGGGAGAAAACTAGTGTTGGGCAGCAATAACCTAAAAAATAAATGGTCGGCGTATTTCTAGATATAGGAAGGAAAACGGCATGATATAACATAGTTAAAGGCGCGACAAGGACTGTCTCAATAGTTTTAATACTGCGATGAGGAAGGCAACGTACGGAAAAATCATTAGCATGACTGGAAAACGAAAGTCTTAAAGAAGATTACTACCTGAAACGCACAAAGTATGTTTCAATCTGGTAAAATCCACAACGCCATCAAAGAGACGAAAAGAATGAATATCAGTAGGGAAAGATGTCATGTTCTGGCGCCTCCTCCTCCTCAAACCTCCTCTGACCTTGACCCCTAACCTAACCTTGACCTTGACCCCTAACCTAACCTTGACCTTGGAACTTCCGGTTTCGACTTCCGGTTTCGACTTCCTTTTTCCGGTTTCAACTTCCTGTTTCCCGTTTCGACTTCCGGTTTCGACTTCCTTTTTCCGGTTTCAACTTCCTGTTTCCCGTTTCGACTTCCGGCCGCCATTTTCGGAACTTCCAGATGCGCGGGAAAATTCAAAAAATAGACGCGAGGCGGGGAAATTCAAAATTAGTTCCTGTTGAGACAAATGAGGTGTGAAGTTGGTTGCATACATCAACGGGACTAATTACATGAGACTGGACAGACGGGGCTAGATCCATGGCACTAAAAACATGAGACTAGATAGACGAAGCTAAATACATGAGACTAGATAGACGAGGCTAGATACATGAGACTAGATAGACGGGGTTAGATACATGAGGCTAGGTACATGGGGCTAGATAGACGGAGCTAGATAGATAAGGTTGTAACATAAAGAAAACTCCACATAAAATTTATGATTTTATTAAATTCTAATAATAATACAATTAAATTTACATCAATACATTTAAATACAAATAGTGGTCATGCTTTGTATATGTTATGCGTTCGGAACAAGCAGCTTAAGCAATAATGACTTGCACACATATTACAGCGAAACTTTACACAACTAGTTTTACTTGAGGCCTTTTGTCTTCCAAATATCATTCGGTTTGCTTTATAACAACCAACACACCGTCTTTTAACATCCACATCCATTCTCGAGGGAATGTTCACTATCTTTAGCATTGGATGAACAAACAGCTGATTGGTTTATTGAATCAGAAACATGTGCATTCAAACTCTCAACTTTATTCTTTTGACATTTAACATCCGTTTTCTCGAGGGAATGTTCACTATCTTTAGCGTTGGATGAACAGCTGATTGGTTTATTGAATCAGGAATATGTGCATATTTTTCTCTATTATTATCATAGTCACCATTAAAACTCTCAACTTTATTCTTTTGACGTCTTGGAAGCGTCTTATATGATGCTGATAAACTAGTAGATATTCTAAGTGGAGTCCAATAGATGGTTTTATTACGGGCACGCTTCTCACCAAATACAATCCCCATCTTGATAGTAAAACATCAGCGTTAACACTAAATTATAAATGCTATCCAACCCTATTTATATGGTGCAGAGTTCTTTGCATCAATGAGGGTGTGAGATCTATGTGACCCCACGTTAAACAGGGTGTGAGGTCTATGTGACCCCACGTTAAACAGGGTGTGAGGTCTATGTGACCCCACGCTAAACAGGGTGTGAGGTCTATGTGACCCCACGCTAAACAGGGTGTGAGGTCTATGTGACCCCACGCTGAACAGGGTGTGAGGTCTATGTGACCCCACGCTAAACAGGGTGTGAGGTCTATGTGACCTAACGCAAAACAGGGTGTGAGGTCTATGTGACCCCACGCTACACATAACCGATTAGAGCTGAAGAGTATTAAGTGAGAAAGAGAGCGAGAGGGGGAGAGAGAGAGAGAAAGAGAGATGGGAATTAATTTTCACGGAAAACGTATAAAAGCGGTTGTTTCGGACAATTCTACCACTCGACATTTACATCTCAAAGAGTTAACACCTGTATTAAAAAATAAACTATTATCTCTAGGATATTAGTTAAAGCGACAGTATGGATAAAATAGATATATTCTCCAAAGTTGACTATGAGGATACTATTACAAAGAGTGAATTTCACACGTATTATCCTATAGCTCAAAATTATGGAAACAATGATGAGATTCGTATTAGGATCCAACACCAGGATATTTACACTTATCCTAGCGAAAGTTATATTTATGTAAGCGGAATCGTTAATTTTCCGAAACTCATTCCACCTGCAACTACACACAACTTTGAACTTGTGAAAAACGCATATGCGTTTTTGTTTGATGAAATTCGCTATGAATTGAATGGAGTTGAAGTAGATAAGAATAGAGATGTAGGAATTACAAGCACGATGAAAGGATACTCTCCAACATCAAGCGAGATCAACATATACTCGACCTTTGCGGCTGGGCTTAAAATGCTACAAATGTTACAAACGTTGATAATAACAGAAAGTTCTATGCTCTAATTCCATTGAAATATGTATTGGGTTTTGCTGAGGATTATACAAAAATGTTAATTAATGTAAAGCAGGAATTAATTCTACTACGAGCTAGAACTGACGTGAACTGCTACAAAGGAGATGCAAATATAAGATTCAATATTGATCAAATTTACTGGCGAATTCCCCATATCCAACTCAACGACGAAGCTCGATTGAATGTATTGGATACACTCGAAGAAGATAAACCGATATTAATACCGTTTCGTAGGTGGGAGTTGCATTAACTATCTGCTTTAAAAAATACCGACAGAGATATCTGGTCTGTAAAAACATCTACAACTTTGGAGAAGCCTCGATACGTTATAATTGCACTGCAAGAGGGGCGAAGAGATGCTCATGTAAAAAACGCGTCCGAATTTGATAATGCATCCCTGCGAAATATGAAAATTGACCTAAACTCGGATTCATATCCATATGAAAGCTTAAATCTTAATATGGATAGTGGTGATTATGCACAACTTTATTACATGTATGCCACTTTCCAAAGCAGTTACTATGAACGCAGAAATGAGCCGATATTACATATGATTCAATTCAAGGATCATGTTCTTTTTGTGTTTGATGTATCTAAGCAAAATGAGAGTATTAAATCATCTGCTGTTGATTTAAAAATTGAATTTGCAGCTACGCAAGCATTCAAACCAAACACTCGAGCCTATTGCCTTTTTTTATGTGAAGCTGCCGTTGAATACACCCCTTTGTCGGGGATAGTTCGAAAATTAATATAAAAATTTAATTAAAATGAACCATTCTATGTATAAATCATATTAGCGACTATTCTATATGTATTGCAAGAAATGTTTATATAAGTATTTAAATGTTTTGATGTAAATATAAAATAAAAATATTATTATTAGAATTTAATAAAACCATAAATTTTATGTGGAATTTTCTTTATTTTACAACCTTTCATTCTCTTGGAAACTAACACTCGCTCACCGCTGATAAGATAACAGAAAGTTGTTATTACTAGCAAACATCCAGTCGAACCTAATCAACAAGTCAGAGCAGTAATCAAAATTAAAACGTAGATTATTAAGTTAAATTAAACAATCCCTTATATATTTTAGTTCAGTCTTATCTAGTCTCATGTATTTAGCTCCGTCTATCTAGGCCCATGTACCTAGCCCCATGTATCTAGTCTCATGTATCTAGTCCCGTCTATCTAGTCTCATGTATTTAGTCCCGTCTATCTAGTCTCATGTATTTAGTCCCATGGATCTAGCCCCGTTTGTCCAGTCTCATGTATTTAGTCCCGTTGATGTATGCAACCAACTTCACACCTCATTTGTCTCAACAGGAACTAATTTTGAATTTCCCCGCCTCGCGTCTATTTTTATAATTTTCCCGCGCATCTGGAAGTTCCGAAAATGGCGGCCGGAAGTCGAAACCGGAAACCGGAAGTTGAAACCGGAAACAGGAAGTCGAAACCGAAAGTCGAAACAGGAAGTTGAAACAGGAAGGTCAAGGTTAGGTTAGGGGTCAAGTTCAAGGTTAGGTTAGGGGTCAAGGTCAGAGGAGGTTTGAGGAGGAGGAGGCGCCAGAACATGACATCTTTCCCTACTAATATCGAAATTTTAGGGATTTGCGAAATGAGATGGCCAAATTCTGGAGAATGTCAAATCGACGACCATCATATCTACTATGCGGGCAATGATTGTAAATACACAAATACGGAAAAAACGGTAAAATCTTGTGTCCCGGTTTCTGATAAAGTAGCATTTAATATCAACATCCTCCAGATGTGCACCAACGAGCGATCACTCTGACGAACCTGTTGAAGCTTTTCATGAACAACTACAAATCGTCCTAAATCTCACTAAAAAGTCAGAATCACCATTCACACAATCACCATTATGGCTGATTTTAATACAAAGATTGGTAGCGGTAGGACATAGTTGGTATATATGAATTGGGTATTGTAAATGAACGTGGCGACTGATTATTCCAGTTTTGTCAAGAAATTGGGTACGTTGTCTCGAAAACTTTCTTTAAGCTTCCACCAAGACGCCTGTACACTTGGACTTCTAACGCCCATACGCCAGAGAGGATATTCGGAAAACAAATAGTCTTTCTATTGATAAATAAAAGCTACAGAAATTGCATTAAATCGGCAAAAACTTACCCCGGCGCAGGCACAAATTCCGACCACAATGCGCTTGTAGCAAATATTCAGTACTCTATGAAGTCTAAAAAGGTGTACAGTAAAAGCAAACTGCCCTCAACCAGATCTGACAAATCTGAACAACCCAGAAACGCTAGCTGAGGTCAGAAACGAACTAAATTGTGGACTAAGCAAACTAAACGTTGTGGAGAGTTTCGAAGCAGAGACTGTTTGGACCAACATCAAGGAAGCTTTCACAAACGCAAGCTTGAAATGGTCTTCAAACGATACTAAGATCAAAAACAAAGCTTGGATAACTGATGAAATTCTTTATTTAATGGAAGAGACATGCTTGAAAAAGGGTCAACCGGAATATCACCAGATGAATCGTGAAATAAAGAACAAAATTGGAATGGACAAAGAAAATTGGCTTATCGAGCAATGTCGCGAAATCGAAGATCTGGAGGCTGAATATGACACTTTTAATATGCACAAGAAAATTAAGGAAGCGACTGGTGTATACAAACCTTGACAAACTGGAATTCTCTTAACTTAAATTAATGACGTTAACGATAGAGTAGAACAGTGGTTATATCAAAAACCTTTTTTGATGAAAGATCGGAGACTCCTGAATAATATACGCGCGATTGGATTTGATATAACTAAGGAAGAAGTCCAGCATGCAGTCTCGTTATCAAAAAATATAAAAGCTGCAGATCCAGATAGAATTTACTCGGAAGTCACAAGAATGAGGAGTCACTAAACGCTATAGTAAAGCTTTTTAATATGTTCAAATTGACAACGATTTATACAGTCACATAGACAATGCCTACTCAAAATTGAAGAGTGATAATAACATCCACTTTCTGACAGCTGTACTAATTAAATCAAGGGAGGGACACGGAAATCTTGAGCGATGTGTGCTAAAGAGAAACAGAAGATTTCTGTGTCCCTCCCTTGATTTAATTAGTAAAACTGTCTCAAAGTGGATGTTATTACCACTTTTCAATTCTTTTTAATATGGTCTACCGATCGAGCGCCATTCCTTCCGACTGGCTTTAATCAACATTCATAATGTTTCCAAAGAAGATGAGTCATTTTGATTAAGATTTTCCTCAAGATCATCCACAAGAGAATATATGCAAAATGCGAGTCCTTTATGGGTGAATCTCAGTTCGGTTTCGTAACGCATTCGGCACAAGAGGGGCCTTGTTTAGTATCCAAGTGTTGGTTCAGAGATGCATGTACGTCTCTGTTCCTGTTTATGCCTGTCTCATTGACTACGAAAAGGATTTTGACAGGGCGCAGCATAAAAAGCTTTAAAAAATCCTTAAAGACGTAGGCCTGAACGACCGAGACCTCAAAATATTTGCAAATCTTTAAAATGCAGGATTTGGATTAAATTTAAACAACAGAAAAAGCAAATGGATAGTCATTAATCTGAATCAGATGAGAGGAGGTATTCTACAGGTACAGAACCAACAAATCGAACGCGTTCAGTCATACAAATATCTCGGATACCAGGTCAACGAAAACTGGGATAATATGGAGAAAATCCGTGCCCGAATTGAACAAGCCAGAGCATCATTTGTAAAAATGACGTCCGTGTTGTGTTGCCGAACTCTGTCACTCTCCGTTCGCACTCGAGTACTACGTTGTTACGTCTTCAGTATTCTCTTTCATGGAATTGAGGCGTGGACTCTAACAGACGTTATGTGTAAAAATGAAAGCTTTCGAAATGTGGACGTATCGAAGGATGTTAAGAATATAGTAGATGGACAGAGTGCGCAATGTGGATATGCTTACAAGAATGTCAAAGGATCTCGAAGTCATGCGCACACTTAAAAGAAGAAAGCTGGAATACTTTGGATACATTCTCGAAAAATACAGAAAAAAACGAAAAATATAGACTTCTCAAATTATTAATAGAAGGAAGGATCGAAGGCAGAAGAGGACCCGGGCCTCGAAGAATATCGTGGCTAAAAAATTTGCGACAATGCTATGGTGAGACTACGACAAAGACAAAACAAAGTTGTTCAAGAGGGGGTCCGCAAATAAAATCGAGTCCGAAGAACAGTGGCAAGTGGTGGATAGTATAATAGTAGTATACAATATCATGTGTAAGTATGCGACGAAAGGGCTCGGCAGAAAACAGAAGCAGAATAAATATAGGTTTATATAACGCCATCCCGAAGAAATGCGGTACCGAGATGTGTGCGATGCAGAGGGTCGAGATATGTTATCCATCACCATATTTATTTATGTATGTTGTGTTTTCATAAATGTTAAACCTTAAAAAAAAACTGACCAGCGTAAGGAAACGAAACCACAGGCTATTCATGACTAAATGGAGAAAGCTGACATACACGTCTAAATATTCAGGATTCAGCAGAAATAAGTTCAAATAGCACACAAGTTCAATTTGTATGTAATGAACAAGTCTGTTTGTGTTTATAAAATGTGTAATATTATATAATTAATATTTCGTAGAAATTGTAGTCTATATATAGTAAGTGTGAATCTCGTTGAAATTTGATATTGTCTTGTCGGAAACAAATTAGAGCGAAACACAATAGTTTAAAAGGAAAGTTAGCGAGCGCTCGGGCTGGGATGAAATGAGAATCACGAGAAGAGAAAAAACCCGACAAAAAAGGAGAAAAATAATCATGAGTTTCGCTGTGTTTGCGTTCAAACATTAAGTAGCACTTGATTAATTTCCTAATTATCATAAAACCCTGAAATGATACTCGACAATTCACCCTCTGACAATTTTCGTCTTCCGCAAAAACCTAACAATATTACAAACTTTATACACAATTAAATTACAATTGTTCGGCTTAAGTTGTACCCGGTTTCCTCGTCCTCCCGCCGAACACTTGAATTAGGAATTAATATGAATTTACAATTCAAGTGCCATTCGGCAAAACATTTCCAACCCATCTTCTATTATCATTTCTAAATTGGATGACACCACGCTTAATAATACTGCAATATTTTAATTGCAGTATTAAATACTAATTACAAATATAGTTTGTTCAATACAAAATAAAAACAACGTATATCATACTAATAAAAGCGGTTTTCTGTAAAGTATTGTTTTCTATTATTGTTTCTTTAGTCCTTTGAGTCTTCACTCATCTTTAAAGCTAGTATATTACCAATTTTGTTTGTCTGTTGCAATCCTTTGTGTTTTTACAAATAAATAAAACAAATTAACACCGCCTGTGATCGACGCGCAGAATGAACTGAGTAGTTCTGCCGCGGTCACTGCCGGTCCCAAGCCCGGATAAAATGTGGAGGGTTCTTAGGCCAGGTTAGCTCTCTGCCTAAGGTAAAAAACACCTACGGCTCACAACTTTGGAAACAACTCACGCGCGGAAAAGGATTAAGCAAAAACGGAAAACTACTACTAGAATAGCCTGCTGGAATGTTACCTCATGGAACGGAAGGGATGAGGAAGTAATCTTGGAGATGAACAAGCGCAAGATAGATATATGCGGACTATCCGAGACAGAACGTAAAGGCCATGTCACGACAAAGTACGGAAACTATATCCTGCTATATAGTGGCAAACCGAAACAAGAAAGGTGCCACTCGGGTGTCGGTATCCTTTTACACGAAAGGTACACTGACATAATAGAAAACGGCGACTATGCAAGCGACCGAATATTGAAAGTCACACTTACCTTCCCCAAAAGCCCATTGCACCTTGTGAGTATCTACGCCCCGGACCCATGTTCAAACCAAGAGAGGAATCAGACAGTTTCTATGACAAGCTACAAAACACCATTGACCAACAATAACCAACAACAATGGAAAAGTAATCCTATTCGGAGACTTCAACGCGAGAATCGTCTCAGACGAAATACCTGGAGTTAAGCAAAGATTTAACGAGCATATATTACATGAAAACGGAGACAAACTGAGAAACTTCTGCGCAAGAAACGAACTGCGGATAAACAACACTTATTTTCCTCACTAAGACCAACATAAATACACTTTATGCAACACCAGACGCCAGAAACCAATGATCAATTACATAATAACAAATAGATATATTACACCGAATGAAATACAAGACATAAGAGTACTAACCTCTGCTAACAGCGGCACAGATCACAACCTAGTGCTCGGAAAGTTCGTCATAGAGAGGCATCTAAGAATAAAGCAAAGACCGATAATGATTGAAAAATACAACCTAGAATCATTGGATAACGACTGCACCAAATACCTATATAAAAGCAGACTTAGTGGAAAACTTACATCGGGAAACAAAACAGACAAGAATGTGGAGAACAGCTGGATCATAATTAAGAGATGCATACAGGAGGCGGCTAACGAGTCAATAGGGAGAAGAACCATGAACTGAAACTCGCAAGACAAAACCAAGCCCTGGTTTACACAGGAGGTAAAAAGACTGGCTGATGAAAACAATACAAAAGTACACCAACATAGGAAAACTGGAATAACTACAAAGAAACAAGAAATAGAATCAACGAGGCAATCAGAAAAATCAAAAGGGAATACTGGGAGAAGTTCTCTACAGGCATGGAACACGATCTTTATGGAGCCCAGAGAAGAGTTTGGAAGATGCTAAAAAACAGAAAGAAGCCCGTAAACGAATACATCCAGACCAAAAATGTTCCACTGAACGAATGAGAAACATATTTTGGAAACTTATATAACAACACGGACAATACGGCAGAACCTCAACCACAGGAAGCAGAGGAAGAAATCACGAATAGATTAATGGTTACAGATGACGAAGTTAGGGTGAAGATTAAAAACTTGAAAAACAGAAAGGCTCCGGGAGTGGACGAGATCCCCAACGAACTCATAAAATATGGAGGTAAGGAGCTAGCAAGAAAAATAACGGAACTGGTTAACAAAATAATAACCACATCCACCATACCAATAGAGTGGCACAAAATTATCACCATACCAATTTTAAAAAAGGGGAAAAAAACCAATCCGGAGAACTACAGAGGCATAACCCTGCTTTGCACCAGCATGAAACTGCTCAGCAGCATTGTCAAAAGAATTCTAGAACGCACCATCGAAAACAAATGTGATGAACAACAAGGATTTCGGAAGAACAGATCGACAACTGATGTCTTGTTCATTGTGAGACAGGTAAAGGAGAAGGCGATCGAATTCAGCTACCCTGCTTATGTGTGTCTTATCGACCTAAGGTAATCTATGGCATTCGATAAAGTTCAGCTGCCAGACATATTGGACATATTAAGAGAGAAACAAATCCCAACATCAATCATAAATATAATCAGAAATCGCAACACAGGCAACACTACAAGAATAAAAGTGGACCAGCAAACAGTAAAAGACATGCCGACACTAACCGGAATAAGACATGGTGATAGTCTCAGCCCAATCATTTTTAACCTTGTCATGGACGAGATTAACTCTCTTATTCTAAATATTATTTTGTTGTTGTGTGAGGTATTGCATAATACCTTTTTCAATGTGGTTGAATTTTTGTCCAGTGTGTCATGAAGCTACTGTTTATGTCAACCTCACGTTAGTAAGCAGTTTACAAACCATCTTAAATAACATGTAGGTGTACTAACAAATAAATTATTTTTAGATGTCTTGAGAAAGGGAATAAGCATTCCCGAAAGCTCGATTATATAACAAAGAGTTTCTTTTTACCGACCTAAGCTTTGACTACACCCTCATTAAACGTATATATATTTTCTTGGTTGAAAATATACTATGGTATTTGTATATATATATATATATATATATATATATATATATATATATATATATATATATATATATATATATAGATAAAACAATATGTCTATATATAATATGTCAATAATGTCTTATTTTGTCTAGTGCCAGTTGGTCTAGTCAGGTAGGTCTTATTTTGTCTGTCTGAACTTGTCCATGTCAGTTTGTCTGTTCTTGTATGTCTAATTTTACTTGTCAAATATTGTTTCTCTAATCTTCTTTGGCTAGCCCTAGCTGTCTAACTTTGTCTGTCTATCTATACAGTATAGCCTCTTGTCTGTGTACTCTTTTCTTTCGAACCAAACTTGTCCTTGTCTACTATTGTCGTTAACTTTGTATCTCTAGTAATATATAGCTAGCATGATCTGTCCTGTTGTTATAGTTTCATATGTCTAGATCTGCCCAAACTAGTCTGTCCAGCGTTATTTGTCTGATCTTGAATCTGTGGTCTTGTCTCTCTAGTCCTCTCTGTCTAGTCTTGTCTGTAGTTAAACTTGGCTGTCTAGTAATTTCTATGTAGCTTGGTCTGCCTTATTTTCATAGTCTAATCTGTCTAGTCCTCCCTGCCTGCCCTTGTTTGTCTATTGTGCCTAGCTTGTCTCCCTTATTGTTTTTTTTTTGAGCAGCTGGCAGCTGGGAGTTTGGCAGACAAGTGTCCCTTAGGAACTCCACTAATCATTCCGGAACCGTGTTTAGCATATCTTCAGAATGATGGTTGTAAATTGAATTAGCGTTTTAGCTCGTTAGCTTGTGATTTAGCTTAGTTGCACTATCCGATTGTTCCTGTTTCAGCCTCTCGTCATCTTCTTTTTAGACATAATGTTTTTGACGAGCCTGTTGGTCTTCCACCAATATGTTTTGTTATCCATCAAGTACCTCATTATTGTTCCGGGTTCGAACGGCATTTGCACACTACCTGCTTGTTTTTATTTTCCCCATCTACAGTAGTCAAATATGGTGTGGCGTACCGAGTCTCACAATATTCGCAAAGGTAGGATGTAGGTACTCACGGAAGCAGCCGTGACCTAAGAGGAATACTGTTAGACGATAGTTTGTCGCACCAGGCTTCCTGTTCAGCCATGTCGAGATATCTGGTATGGCCAGCTGTGTCCAATGGCCTTTATCCGACGCCCGCCATCTTCTTTGCCATTCCTCCAGAAATCTACAAGGTTATTTCTAGCTGTTTTTCTTGCCCGCCTGTTACTACCATTCACGTATAATTCAGCTCTCTCTCTCTTTCTCTTTTACTAAAAGGTCTATGGGAAGTATGTCCGCGATTACTAGGGCGGCATCTCCGGATATAGTATTATATGCGCTACAGACCCTAACAGTGACCTTTATTAGTACTGCTGGTAGCTTCTTAACATTCTTTTCTACATCCATGCTTTTAGCCCACAATGCGGCGGCGTAAAGCATAGTGGATTGTGTCACCATACTAAGAAGTTTGCGTTTGTTGCTTCTTGGACCAACTACATTGCGCATAATTTTATCCAGCACTACGGCTACCTTCATACCCTTAGCTGCTGCCTTCGTAAGGTGTGGTACGAAAGTTTTTATCCACTACTACTCCAAGCTATGTGATTTCATCCTTTGGGACTATGCGGGTATTTTGAATTTGGAAATTTATTGGATTTAATCTTCTAAGCCCAGTAAGAAACACAGCTTCGGACTTTTCCGGTGCAAGCCTTAAGTTATTGGTTGTCATCCACTCTGTTTCTAGTTGTATTGCGCGGTTTGCCCTTTGTATTATAGTAGTTTCCGTTCTAGCTGACTTAACACACCGTCATAACTGAACCCTGTGGAGCACCACTACTTAGTTCTCTCTCCATTGTACTTCCATCTGATTCTATTAATAGGGTTTTGTCACCGAGGTAGCTCTTTAGTATGCGTAGTAGATAAGGAGCCACGCCTCATCTTGTCAGTTCATGCATTATAATTTTCCAGCTTGCTCTATTAAAAGCATTTCGCACGTCGAAGGTGATTAATGCCCATATCTTTCTCGTCCTTTTGGTGCCTTGTTTTGCCTCCTCGGCGAGGTTTATTACAGCATTTATTGCACTGATTGTCGATCTGCCGTCTCTGAAACCGTATTGTCTTTCAGACAACCCGGTTCCAGTTTCAAGTTTTTTTTTTAATTCTTCCCAGCAGCTTGTTCTAAGAGTCTTCCCGTTATGCACAGCGACCTATATGAAGTTTGTTCGCTCATTAGTTTATTGCTCAAAGGGACCAGCCTCGCCCTTTTCCATTTCTTTGGGAAATTTCCAGCAATTAATTCAGAGTTCATTGTTTTTGTTATCTCGGGTGGTATACCATCTGGCCCTGATGCTCTTCCGATGTGGATCCGCTTTTCGGGTATGGCGGGCTACTCCTTCGTAAGTAATGGTATAATATCTATCTCTGGGTGCTCCCAGGGTTCGTGTTCTTTGAAAAATGCATCCACCACTCGTTTGAGGTCTTCCATAGGTAGTTGTGTATTAGGGGCATGGGCTTTGAGTTCCCTTATTGGTCTAGTATTACTCGTCTAGTCTCAAATGCCAAGACTTGCAAGTATAGTCTTACCTGCCCAATCTTGCCAGTCTCCCAGAATAAATGCAAAATATGCGATACCGGTGTGGCGCATACTAAAAGCCAAAGTGAAATAGGGGGTTTAGTGAGAGCTTCCCCCAAACCACTTTTAAACAATCTTTTCTGTCTAGTATTACTTTTCTAGTCTTGTCTCTGCAGTCTATTCTGCCGAATCTGTTCGTGTTCTTTGTCTGGCCTTGTTTGTCTAGTTTTGTGTGATTACCTGTATCGGTCCAGTACTTTCTGACTAGGTTGGTCTGTGTTGCTTGTTTATTATTGTTTCTCTAGGCTGTGTGTCTAGTCTACTCTGTCTAGTCTTGTCTACCTAATATGACCCATTTACTCTTGTCAGTTTAGTCTGACCTTATATAAATTCTTTTTTCTACTGGTTTATTAAGATTTTCTTATTTTTAATCGTACTATTTAGATACGTATAGTCTTATCATGTTTGATTAGTCTTGTCTGACTAGTCCGATCGGTATAATCTTATCGATTTAGTATTGTCTGACGAATATTATCAATATAATCTTATCTTTCTAAGCTTCTATATATAGACTTTTCTCTAATCTAGGCTTTTAAGTTTTGCCTCTAGTTATGGCTATTTAGTCATACTTTTATCTTTTATCTTTCTAAGGCCCAACGTCCATTAAAATGGTCATATTTGTTTTGAGGCATTTTAGAGTGAAATTCGTTTGTCGGACTAAAACCCGGCAGTCCATTGAAATAGACGTGCATAAGGTGTCATCCATCGGCGTATTGACCAAATGGGGTTAATTGTACCTAAATTCTGTCCGGCGAGAGAATGTAGCTGTAATTCGTCGATGTATGAGGGGCAAGTTTTTCAAAGACGGACAACTAAACACCTCGCACTCGAAATAAAGTGGGGGTATGCGCAGAAAATGATAAGCTCGTCGAGATGGGATGCATTCTCTCAACAGAGTATAGTTGATCTGCTGCTAAAGTATGATGAAAATGAGTGCGTTTGGCTACACAATTTTTAATGCTTTAGATATTGCAAGTTATAGTTATATTTTTGAATACACTGAAGCAAAACTTTCGATGCATAAGCAGAACGGTTTAATCTTACAATGTATTTTTAGTCATTTCAGAAAAATTGACATGCCCCACACTCGGAATTAATTCATTTACATTTAAATGGCCTAGGAATTTTTCTGCCAACATTGTTTTTCTAACCTACAAATCAATATTTAGCAATATTTGGCATTAGAACCCACCTTCCACCTGGAGAATATAGTGCAGAATTGCCATCATTTCACAAGACAGAAAAATACTGGGCGACAAGAAATCGGACATGTTAAGATTCCTTTTAAAGGAAATTAAATTTCCTTCAAAAATTGAAGGATTAATTGATTGATTTTTTTTTCTTCGTTTGCCTACATAATAAACGCCTACGGAGCGTGTTTATTAAAATGGACAGCATTTTTTTTCAAGAAACCTTTCCTCAAAAAATCTCATAAATCAATATAAGCTTTTCTACTCATAGTTCGTCCATAAGGAAAGTTTCATGCATTACTGTCAAACCGTTTTCAGTGGAGCTTCAGTTGGATATGGATATCTAATTGTTATTATTATTATTATTATTATTATTATTATCGTATAGGGCCATTAGAGACCACGTTAGGCAACAATTACATGTTTCTGGAAGCCTTCCTTGCAGATAAAAATCTTTGCATTCTTTCTCTGGCAGCCTGTCTTCTTTCTTCTCTCCAGCCACTGTTTCTTTTTGGTTCGTCATGAAATCTCTAGCACTGACTCAGTCTTTTACTGACCTAAACTTTGTTCGGTTTGAGATGTCTTCCGAATTTAGTTCAACCTGTTGGAGATCCTTTCTCACCTCCCAGAACCATTTGTGATTGTGACACTTTAGGTCCACTATCAAGTATTTTAAAAAGCCTTTTTGTTAGTCCCTTCTCATCCATTCTAAATAAATGCCCAAGTAATTTGAATCCCCCTTTCTTCATGGACCCAAACAGTCTTTCATTGTCCTAGTAAAGTTCTTCCTTTTCTCTTAACCTATGCTGCCCATCCACAATCTTTGGACCCATTACCTTACGAAGGATCTTCCTTTCAAATTTCTCAGATTCTCTGAGTCCTGCTTTACCTGTCAGTTGGAGGCATCCACTAAAATATAGGCATTTCTAATCACTGTATTGTAGTGTCTCAGTTTAGCGCCCTTCGAGATGGCTTGCTTCTTGTATAAAGCATATGTTCTGCGAAAAGCCGCTGCCATCTTCTCCCGTCTGGTGTTATTAGCTTTTCTTTCACTGGTTTTCAACAATACGATTTCACGCAGGTATTTAAAGCTGACAACTCTTTCTATCTTATCATGCTCGGTCTTCAGGTGACAGGGGCTTTTTTAGTGTTTGTCATATACTTCGTTTTTTCAAAGGAAATCTAAAGTCCTGCTTTTTATGCATGATTGCTTAGTATATTCAGATGTTCTATAGCTGTGTCCGTGTTCCTAGAAAGGAGCACAAGGTCATTGACAAAAGCAAGGCAGTTGATCTTAATGCCATTCTTTGATATTCCAAAGTATACTTGATTAAGTATTCCTTTCCTGAGCAGTTCTTTCTCCCATTCCCGGATAATCTTCTCTAACACCCAGTTGAATAGGACTGGTGACAGTCCATCACTTTGTCAGATTTCTGTTTTAATTTCAAACTCTTTGGAGGTTTCTTCCATGCACTTTACTTTGAAATGTGTTCCTGTTAGCGCCAGCTTAATAATTTCTCTTGTTTTGTCGTCGACGCCAAATTTCACCAGTGTGTTTATATTTCTCTGTGAATAGGATCATAAGCTTTCTTGAAGTCTACAAAAACTACTACTAGCTCTTTTGATATATAGTTCTCCAGTATTAGCTTCAAGCTCCAGATTTGTTCAGCACATGATCTTCCTTTCCTATATCCCGCAAAATATTCACAAAGTTGGTGATCCACTTGCTCCACAAGTCTCTTGTACAGTGCTTTAGACAGTGCCTTATATGATACAGGAGCTATGGAAATGGTAGTTGTTAGTAACCGTTCTATTATCTTTTTTGTGTAAGGGGTGGATGATCTGTTCTCCCATATATTTTCCATTACTTGCTTTAAAATTTGGATTGTGATTTCTTCACCACATTTTAGCATCTCTGCTGTGACGGAGTCTTCTCGTGCTGCTTTGTTGTTCTTTAGGTCTGCGATTATTTCACGACTTCTTCTTTATCTGGTGGGATTGAATTTTCATTCTCTTGCTTTGGGTCTTCCCTTGACCATTTTTTTTTTTGGTTCTTCGAAATTCAACAATTTCTCGAAATGTGAGATGAATTGTTAGATATTAGCCACGTATTTTCATTCTTTTTATAGCCAGTTTTCCATCTCCACTTGGAAATCCCATGCCCGACGGCTTATATCCATTTATTTGCTTTTTAGAGGTTCTGTAGTAGGTTCTAGTGTCGATCCTCTTAAATTCCGTGTCAATGTTCTGAATTTCTTCTGATACTTGTTTCCTTTTGGATTGCCGGAGGATCTTAGCTGTCTGTTGGCTTGTATGTCTCAAATTTCCCTTCAGTTTTGTATGCATACTTTATACGCTGCAGCTCTACTATCGACTGCTACATCACAGTCGGTGGTCCACCATCGGTGTCTGCGAGTTCATTGCAATGGTGCCCTCTTTCTGTATTCGTCATATTCTCTCGGATATCCCCGTAAATTTCTCTACCTTCTTCTCCCGCAAAAGGTTTTGAAAGTCTTTTCTACTTTCTAGAAGTTTTTTATTGTTAATCTTTAACGATATATTCCCAGAGGGACGTTTCTTGTTTAACGGCAAAGGTTTGAATTGAAGAAGGTCAAAAAGTGATCAGATTAAGAATTAGTGATTCAGAGTTAAGAGACAGGCTTCTTTCCGTACTACCACATTCATAGTTTGTTAAATGTTTGTTCTAGATATTGCAACGTGGTCGAGTTGATATTCACCTAGTTCTTTCCGTGAAGCACATCATGTCTTCTTTTTAAATCAAAAGTCACGCATAATTCGATAAGTCTTTATATTTCATCTTACCATTCGTATTGGTTCTGGTGTGAGCTGGGTAGCAACCTATATTTCTTCGAAATTTACGTTTTTTCCGACTTGCGCGTTGAAATCGTCCATCAAGATTTTCATATGATTGCTTGGACTCATTTTGCAATTCATTCTCCAGCTGATCCCAGAATATTTTTACCTTTTCGTAGTAAATGGGAGTTTATGGGAGCATGCGCATTGGATACTGTATATCTCTTATTTGCACATTTCAGTGTTAGTGTAGAAAGTCTCTCAGAAGGAGATGAGAAGTCCGTAACAGAGTCAATTACTGTTTTATTTACACAAAAAATATGTGCCAAACTGCTGTATATTTGGATATCTTTGGATAACTTCATCTTTGATTAACTTTATCCATGCTGGATATCTTTATAACTAATTAAAATTTATTTTCATCTTGTCACTAAGTCTTCCATTTGGTGCCTTGTGCTTATATTCTATATTTTTTTTCTATGTTTAAGTTTTCTATATTCAGTCGTTCTTGACACAATATGTCATATATAAGATAAAAACATTTAAAATATTTTATCTACGACCACTATTGTAATTGCCCAATATTGTACAGTTCGTGGTGTTCGCGCCAATTTTAATAAATCTATATTTTAAATCGAAATTTAAATCGATTTCTTCATCGAATAAAGGTGTATCGACCTGGGCCGAAATCTTGCGATTTAATAATTACGCCGTGAATTTATATATTTTCCGCAGAATAAAAAAAAAATAAAGAAAAGGCACGGGTTGAAGCGCGAACCCAGGGCAATCGACACGTGCATGTAGTTTTAGTTTCCAGCTAATAAGGGGGGTGTAATCACGAGCCAAAGGGCTGCCGCGACGGAAGGACGGTCTACACGGGGCGGAGAAGCGAGCAACCCTAAAAGGTAAGTGATCAGACCAGCCCGTTTAAAATTAGCAAAATTGATTTTCGTGAGATACGCTTCAAACACGTGGATTATGTAAATAAATCACACAACACACATATGTAACAATCCGCGATTAATGCTATTTAATAATTCAAAATAACACTTGCTTCATAGGTTGAGAGCTGCACGTTGATGACGTGATGCTCGTGATTACTAAACAATCATTAAACGTCACATTATTCACATAGAAGCTGTCACTCATTTCAATTTTTCACGTTTAAATCTAACGAAAACTTGAAAAATAAGTACTAAACTAAAAATAAAAAGGTATGTAACCATTATGAATGTATTTCTTTTCATTTATATCAAGTTAAATAGGGTCGAGCGTTACATCAAACATATTTTTCTTATTAAACAGAAACAAATTAGTGTGGTCGTAGATAAAGTATAGTACAGTATAGTACATAATTCGAGTACATAAGGCAATTACGTATTCGCGGAATTAACTGTTCCGACAACTATGTATTCATGTATTCTATGTATTGATAATATGCTTCTTACAACTCTCATTACGTAATATACTATAAGATATAACTATACACATTGATCATGTTCACCTGAAATGTTATAAGAATAATATATTGTACCTCTAGATCAGCGTTTCCCAAACTTATTTCTTCGTGACCCGGTTATTTTAATATTTTTCCTTCGTGACCCGTAGATATTGTTCATCAAATGATATAAATAGTCAGAAACGGCATATATGCAGTGCGCAGTAGTTTGTTTGCGCATTTATGTGATAACAATTCAAATAGATTTCAAAATGGCGTGTTGAACATTTTAAAACAAGAAAAAGCGAAAATAAGATCAGAAATGCGTTTACATATACAAGAAATAGGCACCTCGTAATTGATTAATAGTTTCTTTAAAGAATAGCTTGATATATTCCCAGAAAGTATAAAAGTATAATGTATTTTTATACACAATTAATTTATTTATTAACGTCTATTCAAATTTATTTAGATATTTTTTACATTTTCGTAAAAATAAATAAACTGAAATAAAAAGCAGCTAATTTTTCTTTTGAGTTCCTTTGCGCGACCCGGCATTTGGGAAACTTTGCTCTAGATAGCTCAAATGGTGAAGAATCAAGAAGAATAAAGTTATGTTTTATAAATAACTGTTTTATGTTTCATGTATTTACTTTGTTTGCTGTCGCATTTAGAGTTTTATATTAGTAAAACAAAATAAGCAAATATTATATTCCAGCGTGCATTTTGTAGTTAATTATTTTATTAGAATAACTTTTTGAAACAATAATTGTTTAAAATTCAATTCGCTTAACAATGGAATAGTAGTAAATTAGCTTACCCAATAACTAAACTCACCCGATTGGAAAATATTTTACCAAAGATTATGCTGATCAGGTGAGTGTTAAATCGTAGTTAAACCAGTTTCAGATTTAACAACTAAGATGAAATGAATCCAGTTAAAAAGTTTGTAGTAGAGTGAATTTTAATTAAGCTTGTTGGGTATCCTATATGAACTGTAAGCCGTTGAAACTTTTGGAAAATTTAACCGACCTGACCGCGGGACAACCGAATATGCTCCGCAATTTAACCGAAATGAATTTCGAACTATCTGCATTTGAATTCCATAACAATAATGATCTTTAATGTAGGTACGTTGCCTTCTCGTACTTCTATGCTTCAGCATTCAATACTTGCGACTAGTTTCATAAACATGAGAAAATATCTGTTAAAACAATATAACGTTCTTAGCATATTCGAAGTTGTTTTTTTATTTCAGTTTAGGTCTTGCGGGTTTCAGTTTTAATATCGCGCTGCTAATGCAAATTTCAAGTTTTGTTTCGGATAATTATCTCCTTAATAATAAAAATGTAAATATTTTACTGAAAGTTAAGAACCTTAAGACCCTAACATATTTACATTTAACACGCACTAACATATTTACTTAAGAACAAAACTTCAACTTTGTTATATATAAAATATAGGTGCAATATATAAAATATACCCAGTGTAACGTTTGGGTTCGTTAAGAAAACTAGTATTTAACAAACGATATATATATATATATATATATATATATATATATATATATATATATATATATTATATATATATATATACATATATATATATATATATATATATATATATATATATATATTAATAACGGTTTTTTTACATTCGACCTGTCACGACCATAATATTCTGGATAATACCAACTGTTATTTTTATGAATACAGTTTTCTAGTTGGACACTAGATGTCTTTACTTTACATTTCCATTTCTTTGTATATGAAATATTGATTCAACATTTAACTTAAAACAAACGGAACGCAGCCTGAAGATATAAATATTTTCGACCTTTCCGGAGCTCTATAACTGAGTCTTTTTAGGACTAACAAAACAAATCTCAAGTGAAATTTGTAAGTTATTTCATAGCTTTCAGTTCACCTTCGTTGCACTCAATAAGAACCATATAAATAACATTGTTTTTAAGATCATGAAAAATCAAATATCACCTGAGATTTGTTTTGGTAGTCCTAAAAAGGCTTAGTAATTGTTATAGAGCTCCGGAAAGGCTGAATATATTTATATATTCAGGCTGTGTACCGTTTTTTTTTAAGTTTGTATGATTATCTATAATGTAGGATGGTTTCACCAATTCTATTTTATCGATGCAACATTTGTTACACTTTGATACATTAAGATACATTACACAATTTCAAGTGATAATAAAGATCAAGTCTGTTTATTGGTTAGATTATTCTACCGAACCTTGATGATCATAATGAAGTCACTGGTTGAGCCAGGCATGACTTCTGCATATGATTGGATGTTCTTGGTGATGAATGTGTTGATGCTGGGAGTGCGTTAGGAACAGCTGGTGATTGAGCTTGAGTTGGTGCGTGTTGAACTGCTGTGTATTTAGTTCCAGGTACTGAAAACTTCGTTGCTGGTTATGTCTGCTTGTGTATTGTGAAGATGGCTAAAGTTTCTTAAAAAATTGTTTCGTACAATTTGTACTCGATCTGTTTGAATTTTTATGACCTCGGTAGACCTTCTGGCTTTTCTACCACTCTTGCCCCTTCCCAATGTCGATGAGCAACAATATGTCTGACTTTATCATTGATTTTAAAGTTGACTGGTCTTGTAATACGTTTATTACTGTAGTTAGCTTGCTCTGCTTTCTCTCTTAATCGTTGTAGTGCAGCTGGTACTCCTTGTATTATTTTCGGTCTTAAGTTTTTATCACTTGTTGGTATTGGAGATCTAGTGATTCTGCTGAAAAACGCGTTGGTTAGATGAACCTAAATAATCAGTTTGTGGGGTATTTCCCCAATTTAATAAACCGAGTTGAACGTCTGAACATGCTAAGAAGTAGCTTGTTCTTTGCTGTTTGAACTGCTTTTTCGGCAAGCCCGTTGCCTTGGCTAAATCTCCACTCTTTTTCAAAGATCCTGAATTCTCTTGACATATATTGTGTTCCGTTGTCGCTTTGTAGCTCTTCTGGCACTCCATGAATAGAAAACCATCTTTTAAGTTGTTCAATTCCTTCATATGATGACTGACTTTTTTGAAAATCCAAATATCCAGAGTAACTGTCGCATATTACTAGATAGGTTTTTGCATTTAATTCGAATAAATCTGATGTAACTATTTGCCATAGAAGTGTGGGAATATTTTCAACTAGCACTGTAATTTTAATTTTGTCTCTTTGTGTTTGTTCACAGACAGAGCAACCTCTAACTAGTTTTATAATATCCTCATATTGTCCTTTTCGGTAAAGGAATTGTCGGGCTCTTCTAAAGCAGATTTGTATACCTAGATGTCCTTGATGAATAATCTTTAACATTTTGGGAATTTTGAAAATAATTCCTTTGTTAATTAAAGTTGAAATAATGTTGTAATTTTGTAGGAAGTTCGTAGACGTTTTTTGGAAGTCCGTACATTATTGTCTTAAGACGTAACTGTAGTTGTGTATCTTCTCTTGTAGTATTAATTAATTATTCTTTAGCGTCTAATGACATAGGTAGTATAACTGAAACTTTCAGATTTTCTTCTGGTTCATTCACAGCCTCGACTAAGAAAGTCTGCTAAGGGTATTTCTGTGCCCTTTTTAAATATGACTTTTGGTGAGTATGGTGTGGGATTGAACATCATGCGTTGCAAACTCGTCGGAGCGGATTCTATGTTTTTCTCGAAAATTTTCTGCTGTGGTTGATGGTCTGATTCCACTGTCAGTTCTTTACCATAGACGTATTCTTGGAACTTCTTACATCCAAACAGTATAGCGGGTGCTTATTTCTCTATTTGTGGATAATTCTGTTCAGACTTGGTCAACGCTCAAGCTCCGTAGGCTATTGGTTGTCCTTCTTGAAGAAGTGAAGCTCTAAGATTTTTTAAACTTGCATCTTCGGTTAAAGTTACGGGTTTGTTTACATCATATAGTCTCAGTATTGGAGGACTCTGAAGTACTTTTAGTTTTATTTTATTAAGACCTTCTTCGTGATGAATTTCCCAAGTAAAACTTGCATCTTTATGTAACAAATCTCTTAGTGGATTTGTTAGGTCTGACATGTTGGGAATGAATTTATTTAGGTACTTGATCATCCCTAGTAGTCTATGTAGTTCTGTTTTGTTTGTTGGTGTTTTCATTGCTTGTGTGGCTTCTACTTTATCTGGCTCTGCTTCTATTCTCTTTACTCTGCATTCTCATTACTCTGCAGTTTGCTGAAACAGTGTGTACTAGGAATTTTATTCTTTTTTTCTTCAAAAAACGCAATAATTTTTAAAGCTTTTAGTACTTCAATGACTTCATCAACAGTTTTGCGTAGTTCTTCTCTACATTTTGTATGTATAAAAATATCATCGATAGATACTCTCACATTTTTAAATTTACTGAGAAAATTTGTTACGATTTCTTTGGAATATTTCCGGTGCTGACGATACTCCAAAAGGGAGACTCTTGAAGGAATATCTTCTCCATGGGGCACACAATGTTAATATTTTTTGTGTTCTTTCTGAAAGCTTAATTTGTCAGAATCCTTTTGTGCAATCTAATAATGCAAAGAATTTTGGAACTTTTAATGTCAGCTGAAATCTCTTCGATAGCGGTAAGTGAAAAATGACGTCTTAGAATGTTTTTGTTTACATCTGATGGATTTATACAGATTCTTATTTTATCTTTTTCTCTGACAACTACCATAGGACTCACAGCAAGAGTAAGCTCTGTTTCTGGTTTTATGACGTCTAACTTGACCGTTCTGTCAAGTTCTTGCTTTATCTAATCTTTTATTATGCATGGAATTCTTCTTGGCGGTTTAATTTCGAGTTTTCTATTGTCGAGCACGTCAATATCGTACTAATAATCCGCATAACAAATTATAACCTTATAACAAAGCCTAAACCTTAGAATATATCATCTGTACCGGGACTTTCATTCAATGTTTTGACTCTTGCGATAAGTTCTAATTTCTCACAGGCATCAAGTCCTAGGATCGGAGTAACTGTTTCTTGAACTACAGTGTACTTTGAATACAATGTTTGTTTCTTCATTTTTTAGTTTACATAGGAGCTCTGCTTCACCTAGAACTACCACGTTATCATCTGTACAAATTATTAAATTTCTTGTTGGGCTTGATTTCAGACTTTCCTTTGTTTTGTCCATCAAGTGGTAATACATTGCATTCTGCTCCTGTATCTAATTTGACTGTAAACTTCACATTACCAACTTTTGTATCTTTTTTGTCCAGTTCTTCTTTTTTCCAGAACTTATGGCAGATATGTGTAGTATACATCGTATTCAGAATTCGAGCTTTCTTCTAATACATTCACTTCTGTTTAATACCATATTTCTTAGTGATGCACATTTTAGCAAAATGACCATTTCTATTGTACTTATTGTTAGTACACTGTTTGTTGAAAGCTGGGCATTCTCTGCGTTTATGGTTGGTAGCACATCTTTTGCAGTCAAAATTCTTGTTTCGCATTTTTATTTTTCAACACTAAGACTTGTTTTAATTTTACTTTCAAACTCATCCAGTTGTTTGGAAGCTTGTTCACTTGTTTTACAGATAGTTGTCGCTTTTGTCAAGTTTAGGTTATCTTATCAATATTATTATCATATTTATTTATCAATATAGGTTATATTATCAATAATTTCTATCTTGCTTGATTAGACGAATTCCAAATACAATCTTGTCTTTTAACATTTCGTCGAGTAAATTGTCGGATTCACATTTACTTGCTTGATTTTTTATTCTGGTCAAAAACTCGTTAAATTGTTCTTCATTTTGTTCGATCTTGCAAAATACATACCTTTCGAAAGATATATTAGTCTTTGGCGCGATACTCCGTAAACCTAGCTTTGATGATTTGCGGCTTATTTTTGTCTGCGTCTCTAAGATTGAAACTAATGTAGATTTCGATCGCACCTGAGCCTATCACAGCCATGAATGTTACTGCTTGGACCTGGGCTGGCTTTTTGTCTAGTTGAATGGCAATGGCACACCACTCAAACTCTCGTAACCATTTTTTTTCAGCTGGTTGGTCCGAGTCAATTTGTAGGTTAGCTGGCGGCTTTATTCTAAATACTGCGTCGCTCGTAACCATTTTACAACTTTCTCGCTTATTTCCTTTATTAGACCTAATTAGACACTTTGTTAGACTACTTCTGACACCATGTAACGTTTAGGTTCGTTAAGAAAACTAGTATTTAACAAACGATAATTTTAACAACGGCTCTTTACATTCGACTCAGTCTCTTAGCCTCAACTGTTATTTTTATTAACACAGGTTTCTAGTTGGACACTAGATGTCTATACTTTGCATCTAGCTGCGAAATTCAAAATATTTCATCTGGAATTACACCCTATACAAAAAATAATTCGAACTATATCCTATTAAATCATTTTAGACAAACAGTAATTACTATTCTATTTTCTGTTTAATTTTGTTTACTATTCATTGTTAAGTTAACATGTTTTTATTCGTTCTAACTAATAACAGGAACAGTCAAAACTAGACAAACAATACTAGGTAGACAAGAGTAGGCCGATAAGACTAGACAGACAATATTAGACAGATGATTCTAAACAGATAATACTAGATAGACTAGACTAGATAGAGAAGACTAAACAGGCAAAACTAGACATAGAGGATTTATTTTGACGATATTGTGGACTGGGCAAGCCACACCAATAAATTACTGACAGTATACGCTATCAGAATCTTTAGCAAATACGTTGATCTACCTATTTTAAGGTTAGTTCATTATACCAACTTCCACTCCCACCTGAGGTTTGGTATTATATTCTGGGGAAATGGATATTAAATGCGCACTATAAATGCGCATGACATCGCACATTAATAGTGTTCAGTTTAGCGCATTCTGCTAAACCTGACCCTTAAGGCTTGATACAGAGATCATTTCAGCAGAGATAACATTTTAACATGCACTGGTGTCGATGGTATGTATTTGAAAGCGTCCTCTTTCTAGTCAAGCATAAACACTTATTCGATAATTACACGAAGCCTACTGAATTAATCAATCGGTTCAGTAAGGAAATATACGAGCTCCCCAAACGTTCACTGACGATAACTGAAAGAAGCCCCCCTTACAGCATGCTAAAAATATATAACCAAGAAGACTGAACATTTGAGGGCATTGCAAAAGGGAGTTTCTTAACCTTCTGGTTAACATGCTCTACAATATAAGAGAATTCTTGCTTAAAATAAAGAAAACATGAATATTTGTTGCTAATTTTATTATATTTATGAACTCTAAGATGTTAAGTGATGTGCTATTTATCATTTATTTTAGTTTGTATACTATAACATTAATTATGCTTTGTTTTTTCTTTTTGTTTAATATGTAGGAGAAAGTGGTACAAAACGATCATTAGGGGTAAAACTTTATTATCTTCATGGCTGACAAAAATAGACAACAGGCGCTTAGTTCGGGGCACCCCTTAAATGGGGAGAGGGTGCTAAGAATCCCCCATCTATACAAAATGACAATCATGACACGATTAAACTATAGAACAAAATAGTACGCATTGCAACATGGAACGTACGCAGCTTATACATGGTAGGGAAACTTGCAAATATTGAAAAAGATATGAGTAGATTCAACATAGATTTCCTGGGTCTCAGTGAGGTCAGATGGTCTGGAACGGGCAAAATAAAAACTAGCGGCGGATATATTTACTATTCTGGAGAGTCTGATAATAACCAAAGATATAGTACTGCAATTCTTGTCACAGACAAAATTTAGTAACCGGGCCATGTTATTAAAATTTCAAACGTCTCACCGTATAATGAACATTCTACAAGTATATGCACCCACCAATGACAAATCAGAGGCAGAAATAGAAGAATTCTATAACAAAGTAGATGGACCAATGAATCTGACTAGGAAGGGTAAGATCACAATTGTTATGGGAGATTTAAATGCCAAAATTGGAACAGGCGCGGAAGGCGAGTCTGTTGAAGCATATGGCCTTGGCGAGAGAAATTCTGGAGGTGATAGGCTTGTACAGTTCTGTAATGAAAATAATTTCTTCGTATCCAACACCTTCTTCAAACAACATCCTAGACGATTGTATACATGGGTCTCGCCTGCAGACAATCAAAGTAGAATAGTATTTATATATAATAGAGATTCCTAGGGTAGTAATTGAACATGGAGAAGATAGATCAGCTATTACAAAGAGTAAAGTCATCCACGCGTCATTTGAAGAAAACAGTCATGGAAGAATAAAAAAAAAGAAAAGTCATGGAAGTACTTAAAACCATTGCTAGCCAAGAAGGCAAAGGACTGAATCTTATGCTGGAACTATTCAATACCATATACAGATCGGTAAAGATTGCTCCCAGCTGGCTCAATTCTACCTTTGTAACTGTTCCGAAGAAAGCAAACGCATCACAGAGCGACGACTATCGCATGATTAGTCTAATGCCACATATATACATAAGTTTTTTTGAGAATAGTCCACACTCGAATATACAGGAAATGCGAAGAACAAATGAGCGACACTCAATTTGGATTCCAGGATGGACTAGGCACTCGAGAAGCCCTCTTTACCATAAATGTTTTAGCACAGAGGTGCAGAGATATAAACATAGTTGTCTACGCTTGCTATATTGACTATAGAAAGGCATTCGACCTTGTCAAGCATCAAAAGATGGTGAAAATATTATCCGTAACCGGGATTGACAAAAGAGATATTACATAGATAACGAATCTCTACTGCAACCAGATTGCCGAAGTATTAATAGACAGAGGAACATGTGACACTGTGCCAATTCGAAGAAGCATACGACAGGGCTGTATATTGTCACCACTCCTATTCAACATCTTTTTGGAGGCAATTTTTAAAGAAGCTTTAGCGGAAGCCATGGGAGGTATCAAAATAAGTGGAGTAAGTATCACCAATATCAGATACGCAGACGAGACCGTAGTCCTTGCCGATCACATATCAGACCTACAAAATATGATGAATAGAATAACTGAATATAGTGAGCATCATGGATTGGACATAAATATACCAAAGACCAAACTGCTAGTCTTCTGCTGACTTCTGCAGACCCACTGCTGAAACAATTTTGATTAGCGGCAATCAGATTGAACAAGTCTTGTGTTTTAAATATCTGGGTACCATAGTCACGCGTGGTGCTATCCGAAACGAGAGATCTGTTCCAGAGTGAAACAAGCCAGGAAAACATTCACAAACATGAGAAATTTTTTTAATAGTCCTGATCTGAATTTGGAGCTCAGGCTTTGCATGATTACATGTTATGTCTCAAGTGTGTTGCTGTACGGATGTGAATGCTGGACCCTGGACCCTGCAACTGAAAAGAAAATTGAGGCGACTGAAATGTACTTATATCGCCGTATGCTACGCATCTCATGTGTCCAATGAATTTCGAATGAAAAAGTGCTTAGACCAATGAAGAAGCCGAAAGAAAAAATGGCCCTCATTAAAGAAAGAAAAACTACGTACATAGGCCACATTATGAGAGGCAATAAGTATGAACTGCTGAGACTAATAATTGAAGAAAAGATTCAAGGGAAAAGATCTGTTGGCAGACGTCAGAACTCCTGGTTGAAAGACCTCAGAAGATGGTTTGGGTGCACTTCCATAGAAATGTTTCGAGCTGCTGTGTCCAGAACAATGTTAGCTATGTGGATCGCCAACCTTCGAAAAGAGAGGGCATTATAAGATGAAGAAGCGTCCAAATAAAAAGCGACCAAGGCGAGCAGATGATATTATCGCACCCGTACAGGTCAGTGTTGGCAGGTGTCCAACAACATCTCAAAAACGTGGTTTTGAGCAAATGGATATAAAACGATCCACTTTACATAGCATTTTACGTGTCGATTTGATTCGTTCCGTTATAAAATTCAATTGATACAAAAACTGTTGCCTCCTGATAAGACACGTCGATATGAATAGGCTCAAAAAGTCATTGAAATGGCTGAAAATGACGAGCATTTTTGGCAGAAAATTATCATGAGCTTTCGTCGCTCATGATATGCATTCCACGTTAAACGCAACCGCGCACAAACAAAATTGCCGTTTCTACGCCACCGAAAACCCTCAATTTATTTTTAAGGAGCCTCTCTACGACCAAAAAGTTACTGTTTGGTGCGGCATATGGGCTAATATGATCATCAGGCCGTACTTTTTCCAAAATGATGATGGCCTAAGAGAAACCGTATATCAGGTGCGTTATGGAACAATGATAACCGTTTTTCGATGCCATTTGTGCCAGATAATGGTATAAATAGGGGTGTACGGTGTGACGGCGATGCCGACCCAACTGACAACCTCGCCTGCACGTGGTGCACCCTGCTGATAACCAATGAGGCTCTGTCGACCGAGTTGTAGCCGGTATAAGCAGCACCCCCTTGCCATCCAACAGCTTCGGGTGGAGGAGCTGGCAGGGGTGGGGCAACTCCTTGCCCCGGGAGTGAGAAGTCACTCCCAAAGGCGGATGAACTGACAAACTGGTCAACGGCGTGGAGATGCGGCAAGGAACCTACCACAGTAAAGGTCTCTGAGACATCCCTAGTACACATATCAAAATGGTATAATGGCTAAAATTGATACAAAATGTTCCAGAGCTAATATTCCTCCGATCGGATCTCCGGCGAGGAATGCATTGAAGTTAGCGAAAAGACCAAAATTAACACCTACACGAAAAATAGCGACATGGAATGTGAGAAGCATGTTCCAATCAGGCAAGAGGCATAACGTAGTAATGGAAATGGAGAGATTACAGTTAGATATCTTATTAGTGGCAGACGTCAGATTGCCAGGAAGTAGATACTGTGCAACCAAAAATGGTATCATGTATTACTCTGGAACAAAAGATACACAAAACTTGTATGGAGTAGCTATCCTTGTAACCAAAGAAACAAATAAATCCGTTACATACGTCATACAATACAACGAACAAATAATACTCATACAGTTAGAATCGCAGGCAGGTACAGTAAAAATCATCCAAATATATGCGTCAACAGCAGACAAGACATATGAAGAAGCAGAATTTTTTTTTGCTGATCTGTGCGATGTGCTAAGAATAACGAAAAAGCAAGATGTAACAATTATACTCGGTGACTTTATTGCGAAGGTTGGCAAAAGAAGTGTTGATAATTGCACAGGGCAATATGGACTGGGCCAAACTAATGATAGGAGGAGAAAGTTTAGTGGAATTCTGTCAAATTAACCAACTAATCATTGCTAACACTTACTTCAAACTACACGAACGCAGACGCTATACGTGGACATCTCTCAAACACAACGAAGATCAAATAATCAGAAACCAAATCGATTATATTCTAATTAATAAGAGCTACAGAAATTCAATTCTTCAAACCCTATAGTGGCAAAGCTTAATATATGACTAAAAAGAACCCAAAAGAAAAATAATATATGTACATTAAATCGAGAAGTACTAACGAATAATCTCATTGTGTTGGAGATTATGTACAAGATATCGAGGAAAAACTACACGAAATCCAAGTCGAAACAAATGATACAAACGGTGATGTAAATGTCAAGTGGGGAAAGATTAAGAAAGCACTAATGCACAAAGCAACTGACAAACTTAATATCAGACTAGTAAAGAAAAAGAAAGAATGGATGATATCATATTGAGCCACGTCATGCGAGGAGATCGTTATGTATTTCTACAACTCAATATGCAGGAAAAAATATCAGGAAAGAGGAGTCCGGGAAGACGACGGACTTCCTGGTTGAAGAATTTGAGAGAGTGGTTTGCTTGCTCCTCTATTGAGCTGCTCCTCTATAGAGCAGCTGTGTGAAAAATAAGAATTGCCGTTATGATAACCAACCTCCGTTAGGAGAAGGCATCTTTAGAAGAAGAAGACTCCTGGTTTCAATAGGACGGCACCCCAGCGCATACTGCTCGAGCTACAATGGATTTTTTGAAGACATTGTTCCCAGGCCGTTTGATGTCGAAAAAGCTTATTTTGACTGGCCGCCGCGTTCACCAGATTTAACACCTACAGATTTTTTCTGTTGGGCTATTTGAAATCACAGGTTTATATCAACAAGCCACGGTCCCTAGAAGAGCTGAAGAACAACATTCGCCAGGAAATAGCCGCCATTTCGGCCGAAATGTTGACTAAAACCATGGAAAATGCTGCAAATACACAAATACGTGCTCAAAACGCCGTAGACGCTCAAGGCGGCCATTTACGAGATATCATATACAAAAAGTGATGTAAACAAATCTCCTACAATCCAATTAATTCATTTTTATCACGAACAGCAAAAAATGTGTTTTCTTCCACGATTTTTCCACCTTCCACCACTTATATTGCAATATTTTCATGAAGTAGATTAAAAGATATATTACACTGAATTGATAAATTCACTATGTTTAAACATCTCTTATAATATGAAAAAATATTATGTAACTTGGTATTCACAGTTATATAAATTAAGACAATTATCACTTTACTTATCGAGTTTAAATCGAGTTTACTTATCGAGTTTCGTCTGTTAAAGGTCATTTTTAAATGACCTCACTCAAGCACAATCTTTGCCTCCTAGCTATCGATCCCAGAGAGAGAGAGACAAATGGACATGACTAACGAAAAATTTGAAGCGAGTGGTCTAGTTAATGCTAAGGTCGGAAGAGACTTGGAAGATCACAGACGACATGGAGTACACGAAGGAGTAATACAAGTGGATTAAATAGACAATGTACTAAAAGAAGCGCCTGAATCCCTAATCACCTTGAGTGGAAGGGGGATGTGAGGCAGTGTTGATACTGAAATACACAGAACGTGGGACGCTGGCATCCTGAAGTTATACATGGTGCAGTTCTGGGATGAGTGGAATTCACGTGAGTCACTTGTTGCTACGTCTCTCCCAAAAAAAGACTACTAGATTGGCAAGGCTAGACAAACAAGACTGGACAGACAAGATGGTCAGACAAGACCGGAGAGAGAAGACTAGAAAGACAAGACTAGACGGACAAGTCTAGACAGACAAACCTGTACAGATGAGACAAGACAAACTACAAACTTAAAACAAACGGAACACAGGAACATGGAACACGGAATAAGTTTGTATGATTTTTTATAACGTAGGATGGTTTCACCAATTCTATCTTATTAAGACAATCTAGTTTTAAATAATTCGTTGTATTTTTCTTACGGTAATGAATGGTTGTATAACATTTTAGCTAAAAGTACAGAACGGTTTTGTTGCAATGTGACTAGCAAACCATAAATATGCGCACATTTACAGAATGTATATTTAGAAGACATGATAAAATGTACCTAGTTTTATGAAACAGAATAAACGAGGGAACGGCATAGAAAAGAACGCGGAGAAAATTAAAGGCGGAGAAAAAATCCGAGACAAGGGTGTAATAAAATGCCAGCGCAGCTTCAAATGAAATGACGCGAAAGGTAAATTATATTTACGAATCGGGGAGGTTTACGCTCTCTTCATGTATATGAGGATGCATGCACGCCTGATATTACATAATAGTATATTAAATATATTATACAAAGTTTGTGCAGGTTGGTTGAAATTCTGTCTGGAATTTCGCAGTTTTCTCTTTGGTTTTTTGTATAACGTGTGTATGATTAATTATTTTAGTATGGATTTTAGCATCGATTAGCAAGGCATATTTGGAAATTTTTAATAATTTTTTAATTTGTTTCCCAGTTCCAATATGTTTAGATTGGTAATATTTGGTCCAAATTATAATCTTTCTACTAAAATACTGATGGATATTGTCTACCTGTTTCCCATCTAACGACACATATGGGACAAGACAACCTGCGGATTTAAAAAAAAAAAAATCCGGATCATCAGGAAAAAACGAAAACAATAATAATTTTACATATTTTAAGATCAATTCTATTTCTGAAAGAATAAAATATGTATCTACATAGGTAAACTTGTACATACAAAAAAAAAATATGTACAAACTTAGAATAGATAGTAAGACAATTGTAGAGTGGAGTTAGCTTAGTCAGAAGCATCAATCAAGTTTTCAGAGTTAAAAGAAGGGTGTGTTGGTCACACCTTTTTCCAAGAACACTGGATAGTGTTGTTTTTGACTTTATTCTGTGCGCGAGGTTTATATCCGCTGCGGGGCAGCGTAAAGAAAAGACCCGTGTTTTCCCAGAGCGCCGGATTACTGAACATGTCCGATTAACCAACCGCCAGATTATCCAGATTATACTGTATTTACCTTAGTTTCGAAATATGATTGAAATGAGGCTTATCCTTGAATCTCATTGACATAGATTTAAAAGTGTTATATTAAAAATTAAAAATTTTATTTTGTTTTTGTTAGATCAACGAGATCTAATTAAGACTTAATTAAGAGGTAAATAAACAAATCTATTGAATTTATTTTGTTAATTCTCGTTTGATTTTGTAAACGATGATATCAGGGCATATTTGCTTCCTGCAGCAAATGCAATTACAATTACATTACTAGTTAACTCTAGCCTTTCCAGTTTAGGCTTTCCAGTTTTGATTTTCAAGTTTAGACTATTAAGGCTTGTTTCCTAATCTCTTCAGGACTGGACTTACGTTAAAGAAATTTGCAGTTGTTTATGGCCCCACTTATGGGGCTCCTACTCCTTAAAAAATCCCATAATTTCCCACGAAAATAAGTCGATTATTGAAGATTTCATTTCACATAATTACAAGAGTAACTAGATATGTCATTAAACCGTACTGACATGGAAAGTCTAGAGTTACGCTATTTTTAAAACTTTAAGATTGTTTTTTCTTTGTAGTATAGGTTTTTGTTTTACGCATATTATGTAAATGTATTTTATCTTCTACCACTATTGTAAATGCCCATTTTTGTACAGTTCGTGGACTATGTAAATACATCATAACACACACGTATGTAACAGTCCGCGATTAATGATAAGTTATGATTGATAACACATACGTGCATTTGGTTTACGATTCATTGATTGCTTAAGAGCTGCTATTACGTCCTCATATATTCAGCGCATCCCGTGCCACAATTCAAACTGAAATTGACATTGCGTACATTGGGTTGCCCATTGCCTATCTATGAACACTCTTATTCCAGGTTAACCCAAATAAGTACTATCCTTTAAGAATGTATTTCTTTTCATTTCTTTCATGTTAAATAATGTCGAGTAACAGTTTTATATAAAAATGTCACTGTTTGTTTATTTTAATGTTAATTAATGATTATTGAATAAACATAACCTAATAAGAAATAAATTTGTTGCATAAAACATATTTTTCTTATTAAACAGAAACAAATTAGTGTGGTCGTAGATAAGGAATAGTATACATTACTCTAGTTGTAAGGCAATTACGTACTCGCGGAATTACGCACTCCCCGCTACGCGGGTCGTGCAAAACTGTTCCGGTCGTACATAATATGCTTCTTACAACTCTCGGTAAGTAATATACTATTTTATTCTGCCTATTTTTGTGAGTAAAAATGTGGTAAAAGCCCCGTAATAACTAATCTAAGACCGACCCAACTGTTTTCAGATTAATCTTGCCTGTCTGGTTTTATTCGTCTGGTCTTGTGTAGATAATGTGTGTAACTATAGTTTTGTTTGCCTTGACTTAGTTAACTAGAATTTGATACTGTAGTTATTTTTTGTTTTCGCTTCCCCTCAATATTCTCATGTAATTGTAGATTTGATTAAAAATTACCTACAGGCGTTCAATTTATTTATCCTCTCCAATCTATATTTTCTACTAAGTTAATACCAAACTGCCTTTCATACTGTATCTCATGTCATATATGCCACTTATAACTGGCTCAGTTAACTTATTATATTAATTTGCCTGTTTTACTTTAATTTTAGAATGATACTCTATTTTATTATTTTATTTTATTTATTTTATTCATTTTATTTACCTTAGTTCAGTTTACTTTATTCTATTCAATTTGCTTTATTTTCTTAGATTAAACCAATGCTAATATTTATATTTAGCTAGATATAAATTAAAATTAGTTTAAGATAACAGATCAGTGAGAAAGCGGAAAGCCGGCAATATATAACACATTTTATAAATAAATACGTTGTAGTTATTCTTATTTATCCTGTTGTGGCTCTTAAGTTATTTCGTTTTAAAATCACTATTAAAATGTTAGTGGATGGAGATATGAGAAGTAATTCGTCCGTGCCTCGGTATTCTAGTGTAAATATGTTAGCCGCGTTCGGGCTGCACGGAGATGTAACTGCTGGCTCAACTCACGTTGCGTCACGGCGCAATACAAATATTACTTTATCATCAGATATATATATATATATATATATATATATATATATATATATATATATATATATATATATATAATGGTGATATGCAAATTCCATTTATCTCTCGTGCATACGCAAGCATAATATTGTTACAGGAGATTAACGTCTCAATATTTCTTCATTACTTATTTATGTGCACTAATAAATTTATGGATTGCTCTCTATAAGAAGTGATAAATTAAAAACTCATTTCAATATTGACAAATTCCATATATATCTCAACAAAAAAACAAATATGAATTTTTATGAAATAATTTAACAAAATAATAAGATCTGACAGATGGGCTGCACGGAGATAAGGATACGGAGATAAGATAAGCCAATGTCAGACAAGATTAGATAAGACCTAAAAATTAATCAAGACTAGGCTGGATCAGACAGGACCAGATAAGACCATAAAAGTCAAGAAAAGACCAGACAACTCCAGACAAGACAAAGACCAGACAAAACCATGCACGACCAGGCAAGACCAGTCAAGAGCAAACAAGAACAGACAAGACCACAAATTACCATAAAAGACCACAGAGGACGATACAAGGCCAGACAATTCGAGACATGACCAGACAAGATTAGACTAGTCCAGACAACACCATAAAAGAACAGACAAGATGAGACAAGACCAGGTAAGACCAAAGGATAAACGGGAGAAGAGCAGACAGGGTCAAATAAGACCGAACCAGACTAGATATCTGTTTTTGTCTAGGCTAGACCAGATGGAACTAAACAAGACGAGACAAGACCAGACAACACTAGACCAGACAAGACTGGACAAAACCAGACTAGACCAGATAAGTTCAGACAAAGCCAGATATTACCAGACAAGACCCGACCAGGCAAGAGCAGGCAACACCTGATAAGTCCGTACAAAAGAGACAAGACTTGCAAGACCACACAAACAAAACCAGATAAGACCAGACAAGATAAAACCAAGCAAGACAAAAAAAACAGACATGGCCAGAGAAGACCATAGAAACTAGAAATGACTAGACAAGACCAGAAAACGCAAGACAAGACGAGATAGCACCGGACCAGACCGTACAAAACCAGACAAGATCAGACAAGACAGGATAAGATCCAACAAATCGAGACAAAACAAGACTTAAAATGAGGAAACAATTCTATAAATTTCTGACGAAGCGAAATATGGTCTACAAGACTTAAGAATACCAAAACAAAATTAGACAAACCAGCTTAGATAAGACTAGAAAAAACTAAAGAATACTTGAGAAAACTAGTGAAACAATGACAAAACAGATATCTTGATCAACATTACAAACTAGTTGATATTGGATTAAGTCGAACTGACTAGCCAAGTTCTACTGCCTAATAAGTTTAATCTGGCGAAAAAATATTGGTAAAGGAAAAGGACAGGAAAAACTGAAAGTATAAGATTATACAAGTATATTTATATTGCAGATCATATAACACCTTATGATATTTTGTTTGAGTTTATGTAAAAATTGTGTGTTATGTGTAAGTTCTCTGAAATATACGCGCGATATTTCTCGAGTACCTTGGGTAACATTTACATGTTTTTATATTTATATTTTATGCGCAAATTTGTCAATATACAACATTTCACAACCTTAAATATGTAGTGCTCATATAAAATACATTGTGTGCGCCCGCAAACAAAACATTCTGGTTGGAATAGTTTACTTTATCAGTATAATAAACCGATAATTATAGTCCAGCTAGGCAATCCAAAATCAAACAATAATAAATGCGCAATAGCTTTTTATTTGTATAGTACCTATAAAATATTCCCATTCAGATTTTGTTGAATGCAAAATAAAGCAGAAGAAAAAAAAACCTGGAGCGGCATTGAATGAGGGATTCAATATCCGTATAAAATCCCCGATGCTACTTTCCTCTCTATTTTTAAATTTGCGTTGGAAGAGAAGTAATAATACCGGATATTCTACATTTGGGGTTTGCATACAATGGACCACTCAAACGCAATATTAAATGAGCGAAAAGATGTTGCTTATATGGATGTTCGTACATACTCAATAAGATTCAGCCCTGTCACAATCAATGGAATTATATTACCTCATAATTCCTCTAGGAATTAAGTCTCTATACAGGCATATGCTTTCCCCAATCGAATTCCTCTTTATTTATTTATTGTTGAAATTTATTCTTTTGAGCCCCTTAAAGTATTTTAATTTCCTTTGACTATGTACGACTCAGGCAACTAGTCTAACAAAACCATTAAAGAGAAGACACTATTATAAACGAACAAGTCTAAATTTAAGAGATGCAGATTGATTCTCAAGTAGTCAGGAAAGATCGACAAGACGAATAATAATAATAATTTATTCACTTTGCCAATCTAAAATCATAATTTTTTACAATTTTTTGGATGTGATTGTCATAATGGTACCATACAATATCTTCTTAAAACGAACAAATCTTCTTCATGTGCATATCCGATTTCGGATGTTTGCGATGAGCATGACTAGTTTCACTTTATTGGTTGCTATTCTGAAGAGCTTGTTCGAAGTCTTCCCGTACCACGCCCTGAGATTCTGCAACCATGAAATTCTCCTCCGTCCAGGTCTTCGTTTTCCGTGTATCTTGCCTTGAATGATGGCTTGTAATAGGGCGTATCTGTCCTCGTTCCGCATGATGTGGCCTAGATATTGGAGCTTGCGGGTTTTGATGGTGTCCGTGATCTCCTTCTCTTTCTTCATCCTGTGGAGGACGATGTTTGTTACCCGGTCTTTCCAAGATATTTGCAGGATACGTCGATATAGCCACATCTCAAAGGCTTCAAGCTTTTTTGTTGTTGCATCATTTAGTGTCCAGGACTCGACTCCGTAAAGTAATATTGGGAAAATGTAGCACCTCAACATGCGTACTTTGGTTTCAAGATGTAGTTCGTGATTTTTGTAGAGGTTATTCATTGTATTGAAGGCAGCTGGGGCTTTTCCAATTCTACATTTTATCTCTTGGCTATTGTCCCAGTTTTCGTTCACAAGTCTACCTAAGTATGTTGTTTGTCTCACTCTCTCTATTTGTTGGTTGTGAACTTAGAGATTTGCATTAGCTATATTGTCTTTGCTAATGACCATGAATTTTGTTTTTTGTTTACAAATAATATTTGAATAAAATGCAGATAAAAAAAGATTCAGAAATAAGAAAATATTGGTTTACTATGAATACAGCTAGAATACATATTGTGTTACACTTAAGAAATTTTTTTTTCCAGAATCTATTAACACCCCAAAATATCTAGTAGAACTGGATAGCTTGTAACTTTGTTAATAATTAATCGAAAATTAGCTGCTACAATTTTCCTTTTGCCAAATTGCAGACAGACGGTTTTGTTGGTGTTTAATATTAGCTTATTTTCGGTACAACAATTATTAAATTTTATTATAACCTCCACTACCTTCGCATGTAATTCCTCAGAACTCAATGCTGATACTGTAATTGTTGTATCATCGGCGAACAAAATAGTTTCAGCACCTAAAAACTCTGGGAGATCATTTATAAATAAAATGAATAAGAGAGGACCCAAGACAGATCCTTGCGATATCTTTTGCTATTCAGATATCTTTTGCATTAGAAAAGTAACTATTTATTTTGAAAATTAATTTGCGATTTGTTAGAAACGAATTTGTTAAAAACATCCCCGAAATACAAAACACTCAATTTTGTAAAGAAGAAAATCTATATCCACTGTATCAAACGCCTTAGTTAAGTCAAAAAATAATCCAATAACGTGATCTCCCTTGTCCAGTTTCTCTAAGATAAATTTCAAGAGGCTGCAGGAAGCTGTTTCTACAGATTTTTTTATTCTGAAACCATGCTGACATTTGGAAAGTAAATCGTTTTTGACAAGGTATGCCATCATTCTATAGTAAATCAATCGTTTATTCGAATATTTTTAAAAACGTAGAGACTATAAATATTGATCTATAGTTTCAAAATACGCGGATCCGAAAAAACCAACGCTACTTTTAGGCAAGTTGGATATACCCCTTCATCTATTGACTTATTGTGTAGCTGTACAAGAGATTTTAATAGTAGGTCAAGATTGTTCTTGATTAATTTTATTGAGAAACCATCAGTACCTGACGAAGTTTTAGCACACATTTTAGAGACAACATATTCTAGGTTCATTGTGTCTATGCGTGTCATTTAGAAGGAATGCTTTGATCTAACACTTGATAGAGTACATTGTCGTGATGTTGGTGACGGAAGAAAATGATTGATAGTTTGCAACGCTATGGTGGAGATATAGGTAGCAAACTCTTCCGCAACTTCACTTGCCTCCGTAATCAATTTTCCATTCATTTGTATACAAATGCTTTTTTGTTTTCTATTCTTGTTTAAACAGTTATTAATAATTTTCCAAGCTTCTTTGGTTCAATTGACGGCACACTGAATTCTGTTGATGTGATATGTTTTTTTGGCAGTGAATATGTCTATACGATGTTGCTTTTTCAATGCTTTATACAAATTGTAGAGATTAGAGCTTCCTCCTCTGCAGAATGTTGAGTAAAGGTCCCGCAAACTTCTACCCTCATTAATAATGTCAGTTGAAACCCTATTCAGTTTAGGTCATTCTTTTAAGTTGAAAGGAAATACATTGGTCTAAACTAGTTATTGCGGTATTGAGGAAATCTTTAAATCCTAATTCCGCATCAGTTAAAGTGACAAACGAAAAATCTTGCTTTGAAATCCAGTGGTGTAATTTGTATGCCCTGGATGCCCTGTGTATGCTCAGGATAATTTGTAAATTGATTTATCATTGATTCTTGACTTGGAGAAGGCTAAATCCAAATGGAGTATTAAGCTTATATGATCAGCTAGGACCGGGTCCACTAAACTGTTCTTGAACGCTTTACGCTTAAGGTTGGTAACTATATAGTCGATAGCTGTTTTTGAATAGGAGCCATCTGGCCTCCTCCCTATTCTTGTTGGCTCATTGCTAATCGCATTTAGTTTAAAAGACAAAAAAATATTGAGTTCATTTCTTTGTTTTGATTTTGTTAGATAATCAATGTTTAGGTCACCGAACAACATAACAGATTTATTAGATTTTAGAACATCTAACAAAGTATCATTCAGCCTATAATAAAAAGAATTAAAGTTCCCCAAGGTAGATCTATAATTACACATTAAGGAAAAATTCATATTATTTAGAACTAAGTTAATACCACACACTTCATAATCAGTTTCAATTGAAAACTTTTCAATATCATGTTTTGAAACTTGAATATTATCACGCACAAAGATGGCTACACCCCCATGCTTGAACGAATTTCTGCAAAAACTTGACACTGGCATAAAGTTACTAATATTAAAAGACGAACAGGACAGACGAGACATCTTATTTGATTTTTAAAAACTGTTATAGAGGTCCGGAAAGGCTGCATATATTTATATATTCAGGCTGTGTTCCGTTTGTTTTAAGTTTGTATGATTTTCTATAACGTAGGATGGTTTCAACAATTCTATCTTATTTGTTTCTTCATAATCAGAGCTTATGTGGCCAGCACTCCGGAAAATGGACACTATACTGGTTATCGATTACAATAATAGTTTAAAATTGAATAATAGTAATTTAGTCTTAAACTCTAAAACATGATCTAGTCTTTTCAATTTTGCGCAGTTTGCATTAAATGTCCGCCAGTATTCACTATTTTTATCAATCATGGTGTCCTCCTCGCTCTTTGGCCAAGGACATTCTGCATTTGTCATGCTAATTTCGGTTTGTTGTCGCCAGTTCTATGTAAACGGGCATCTAAAGAATGCATGAGCGGCTGAATCTTCCTCTCCGCATATGCAGAGTGGAGACAGCCTCTTCCCGAATCTATGTAGATCAGCGTTAAAATTACCATGACCTGTTATAAGTTGAACTATGTGATCCTCACATCACGCTTATATCAATTTTCTTCCATTTCTCGATTACAGGAATAATTTTTTTGGTCCAAATTCCAGCTGTGGCCTTATCCCAACGCTCTTGCCACTCTTTGTGGAACTTAACATATCTATGTAAACTTAACATGTCCCATTTTTATTGCCTGGTCAGGTACTTTGTTGTACGTGATTGGTAATTGCTTTATTTCGTCGCTGGTATTCTGTGTTCCTGAAGCCTGCCTTGCAAGATAATCCGCTCTTTCGTTTCCTTTATGACCTACCTGAGTCTAACCCAGTGCAGCCGAAGATTAGCCCGTTGTCGGATTTCATGTGCCAGCTGCCATGTCTTAAGAAGAGAGCGGCTCTGATCCGATGCTCCGATCTTATGTAACTTAGTTATCTGTTGATGGCAAGGAATTACGCCTGGAAAATGGAATAGTACTTCTTTAGTTTCAGAATCTCGTAATGTACTTCGACTTCTTAGCTGCTACGCTAACTTACAAATAAATAAAAAAACAAATAAAATAACTAACAAATTTCGAACCATCAGTAAAGATTGAAACGCTTGGAGTGTTTGTTATGCATTAAATTGTAATCTATTGGTATAAATTCCGACGGGTGTTTGATGTGGAACATACAGATTTCCTGTTTCATTAAATTTGGAGACACCTCAATCCCGGTAAGATCTTTCAGTGTAACCTCGTTTAGTCACTGTCTTGATCTATATAACGCGACATCTTCCAGTCTTAGGTCGACTGGAAGAAGCTCCAAGATAACGCAAGCCGCCTCTATCGATACCGTGGGATAATCTCTAGCTGCTTTTAAGGTGCATATACGCTGTACCACGAGTACCTTAAGTTTTTCCCAGACCCCGCAGGCTTTGTGCTTTGTGCCAGATTGAGGCGCCATATAGGAGGCCTGGTTCAATAGCTCCACTATACATTTGTTCTGTGTTCGCTTTCCCCAACTCCCATTTCTTCATCGATACCAGCCGCAGTCGGTTGGAGATAATACAGGCTTGTTTAATGTGTGCTTTTAGGTTAAGACATCCATCTCAAATAATGATCCCGAAATATCTGATGTTATACTAGCATTTGATTTTGTCTCCTCGAAGGCTATATACAAGTCTCCTTTGTGTTGGAGATCTGCTGAAGATTACTGCTTCTGTTTTCGATGATTTTCATGATTGCAGTATCTAATGCCTCATTAGTTCTGCGCCTCAGTCCGCATATTGTGTCACTGAATACGAGTAACATAGTATCATCGACATATACCACTATGTTAGTCCACTCCGGGAGGTAAATTTCGAAAAGAGTGTTATATAGAATTTTCCAGTACGTAGGACCTGATCTGGAGCCTTGAGAGCAAACTTTGTTTACAAATTTCTGGACTGTAATTCCTAGCTCGTGTATTATGGCCTTGCGTCTGTTAAAATAGTCGCGTGCTAGGTCAATTAGGTTGTTAGGGCATTTGTTAATAATTAGTTTGTGTATTATCAATGACCACCAGGCGTTATACACTAGACTTGCTTTCTTTCACGATACTAATTACCTTGTTTATGGCGTCCACTGTTCCAACACCATTACGGAAACCATATTGGTTTAAGCTAAGGATATCGTTGTTTGGATGTGGTATTATATTCTGGAGATTAGCAACGAGTCCAATATTTTGACGGCTACAGGTAGTAAACTAATTAGCCTAAAGTCTTATTTCCTGGTTTACCAACCAGTTGGAAAAGCAAAATTTCCTGGTTTATTTGGCTTAGGAATTATTTTGACAAGTTGTTCTTTCCAGCAGCTCGGAAAAACTCCCCGGTCAAAACACTTATTCGTAGAGGCTCAGGAAGGTTTGTGGTATAATGTGGAAAACAGCCATTATTATATCAGAAGTAATGCCGTCTACTGCGGGTGACTTCTTTGGATTCAATAGGTTAATGTTCTATCTCGAATAACGTGACTCTTCTGTCGTGGTCGTGGATAACACTTCTTGTCTGATTGTGTTCTGTTTTTCTGTGTCTACGTAGGAGTCTTCCGGGAAGAAAGTATTGAGTAACTCCAGTGCTGTTTCCATCAAATTCCCTGCGATATTCTTTTTTTCAGGCTATTTAGGTACCTAGAGTTATTGTTTTTCCCTCTTATTACCCTATATACTGGGACCCATAGATCACTGCGTGAGGAGCGTGTACAAAATTCCTGCCACTTTAGGTTTTTAGTATTCAATATTTCTTTTTTGCAGTGTACCAAATTTCTGATTCCTGCACTCCTGTACTGAAATTTTTGCCTGAGTCGGTTATTTTCTTTCCTGGGTTTTGTGAATTCTGTTGTCCACAAGGGAACTGAGTTGTGGTACGATTTGCGGCCAGGGATAGAGTTTTGGGCTGCTTTAACAAGCGCATGATTTATTGCTTCCGCGAAGTTGGAAATATCGATTGGCAGTCTTCGATTTTCAGTGTCGAGACAGACGAGAAAGACGAGACATGACTAAATATACATGAACAAACCGAAAATATTGGACAGATAAGGATACACATGGACTACACAAGATATTTCTTCATCCTCACTCCCACTTCCTTCTTCTATTCCTCCGTGTAAGATCTTTCTTTTCTCACTGACAATTCCCCAGTGTCCTGGAAACCTGTAAACTCATTAATTAGTCGCCTAAATCTCTCTCTGTCCATTAGGTCTTCTTTTTTCATCTCCCATCAATACAAATCCAATCTTACTTCTCTAAACCATTTCGGTTCCGTCTTCTTCTTACTGAAGTATTCAAAAATCCTCTTGGTCAGTCTGGTATTGTTCATCCTCACCAAGTGTCCATAAAACTGTATTCTCCTTTTTATCATTAGGGCTACAATTCCTTCTGCCTTCAGTTATATTTATCTGCTAGGTTTTAATCTCCTCTCCCATATTTTATATTTGGGCCTAGGATTTTTCGGAGCATTTTCCTTTCTCTCCTGCAGATGTCTTCGAGACCACCCTCCCCAATCATGTCTAGTGTTTCTGCTGCATACAGACATTCAGGTCTGACAACAGTATCTAATTGTCGGAATTTAGCTCCAAAGGATAGATCCTTTTTGTTGTATGTATCCTTCGTAAGTTGATAAGCCATTTCCATTCTTCTCGCCCGCTCTTTGATGGCTTCTTTATCCGACCCATTGTCTTGTATTTTTTCTCCCAAGTACTTAAAACCCTTAACTCGCTTTATCTTGGCTCCTCTCAACTCCAAGTGGATAGAAGCGTCTTCGATGTTGGCCATGAACACAGTCTTCTCAAAAGAAATTTGAAGTCCAGGCTTCTTGGCTATCATCTGGACTTATTCAGTTCTTTTTATCGCTGTTTCAACACCGATGGTGGGTATCACAACATCGTCGGCTAATACCAAACAATCCGTTCTTATACTTTCTTTACCTCTCCTTTCTTTACCTCTCCCTTATCAAACATTTCCTTCGTCCACTCTCGAATAACTTTTTGTAAGACGCAGTAGAATAATATTAGTGATAGCCCGACGCCTTGTCGTATGATAGTTTTGGTTTTGAAAGGCTCTGACAACTGCCCCCGGAACTTTATTTTGGAGAAAGTATTGCTGATGGAAAGTATTGCTGTTGAATTTGATTCATTGTCTTGCTGTCCACTCCAAGTTCCTAGAGAATTGCCAATAAGGTTTTTCGGTCAATGGAGTCATAGGCCTACCGGAAGTCCACAAGGACGGCGACATATTTATTCTGTCCAACATCTTGTACTTTATGATATTCCACAGGTTGAAGATTTGATCCGAGCAAGATCTCCCTTTCCGAAAACCTACCTGGAATTCATCCAATTCAGAATCCAATAACCCTTCTATTTTTGTCAGTAACGCTTTCGAGAAAATCATGTAAGGAACTAAAACAAGAAAGGTGCCTCTATAATTATTTACGTCTATCTTGTCACCCTTCTCATGAATGGTATAGCTTAAAGCCATTTGCCTGTCAGCAAGGATCCTCTCAGTTATCCATATGTTCTCAAGTAACCGAGTGAAGGAATTTACGACCCGCAGGTCCCAGTTTTAAGAGTTCAGCGACTCCATCTGCACCAGCAGGTTTGTTGGCCTTAAGTCGGTGAATAATCCGGAAAGTTTTATCTTCGTCAGGAGGCAATGAATTGGGGCGATGATACTTCTGGCGGTTCTTTTTCAGGTTTTCTTGCGGACCATAACAGTTAAGCAGTGAGCTGAAATATCTGGCAAGGATGTTACAGTTTTTACTTATCGGTCATTCCTAACCTCCCTTCTTCATTCTTGAAGCACATTCCTAGTGCCTGATAACCCCTTAACCACGACTTGAATGTCCGATAAAAGTTGTATTGTTCATTTGGAAATCTTCTTGCGTTTTCTTTAGCTGATGTTGTTCATATTGTCTCTTAGTCCTTCTGAAAGTCCGGGATGTATGTTTCGTCTGATTTCGGAAGATTAACATCTCATTTCGTTGAGCTCGATTTCTTCCATGCCTCTTGCCAGCGTCTCAGTGCGTCGTAACATTCTGCATTCTACCAATTTTGTCTTATTCGCTTTGTCTGAGAAATCGTTCTTCCAGCGGCACCTTGGATCCTGTCTCGGATTACATCCCAATTTCCTGACGCAAGGCACTTCAGTTCATCTCTGTAACTTTCCCTTGCCGCATTATTGGATTTTAATTTTCCGACATCATATTGAGGGATATTTTGCCTCCTTGTTCTTTTTCTTGTTCTTGGTAAAAACTTTAATTTAATTCTGGTCAGGTTATGAACGGAGTCTACTTCTGATCCCCTTGTTACTTTCACATTCATGATTTCTCTCTCTTCCATCGTAGAAATGGCGATGTGGTCGATCTGAAATTCTCCCATTAGAGAATTGGGGGATCACCATGTCTTTTGTTTCCTGGATAAATGCTTGAAAGTCGTTGACATAAGTTGTAGAGTAAAGGCTCGACAAAGTTCTAAGAGTCTCTCGCCATTCCTATTGGTACGTTTAAGTGCGGGATATTCTCCAACTATCTTCCGATATTTTCTCTCCTTCCCGATCTGCGCATTGATGTCACCCATTAGTACCTTGATGTTCTTCTTTGGTATCCGAGACATCTGATCTTCTAGCTCTTCCCAGAACTATTCGACTGTCTGGATTGTTGCGATTAACCTCGTTGATCAGGCTGTGTGCATTAATGAGAGTGTAAGTCTTGTAGCCACACCGTAAGTGCAGAAGGGACAGTCTTGGTGATGAACTTTCAAAACCTATAACAGACTCTATTAAGCACTTGTCTACTATAAAAGCTGTTCTAAGAAGCGGTAGGGATTTGGTATTAGCAACTCTGATCGCTGGTTTCCCTTTGTATATCTTGTATTGTCCACTTTCAAATTGGTCCTCATCTCTGTACCGTGTTTCCTGAATGGCCATGATCTTGATATCAAGGTGTCCCATAGTTTTTGTTATCTCTTTAAGTTTTCCCACTTTAAGAAGTGATTGCACATTAAGAGTTCCAAATCAGTTCCAAACCAGCGTTTTGTCTTGAGTGTGATTTCCAGGGGACTCTGACATCCCCTGGCGCTGTAGTGCAGGCTTTCCAGAACCCTACGGCCCGCTTGCGGAACTGGTCGTGACGGTGGAGTCCTATACTGAGCTACCACCTGGAGTACTTTCAATATTTAATAGACTTTCCATAACGCAACAACTGTCTAATCATTAGACTGGGCACAGTAGGTTATACTTTTCGAGATAAGAACTAAGATTGTAAGGCTTAGAGCTTTCGAAGCAGACGCCCCTTACATGGGAAAACAGACGCCGACCAGAACGCCGCCCGATACGAGAACAGACGCGCCTGGATTTTAGGGTTCTTTCGCCCTGTCCACCGTTTGGAATTTCTTCCTCTTCCGTATTCCAGGCTGTTGACCAGTTTTCACATGTACCCTAGGTAGGGGCCCTCACAGGGTACTATCAGCCGGGCCAGTTGAACCCTGTTTATTTAACGAGGTTGTTACTCTTCCCGCTTCTCCTTCCTTATTACAAAAATTCTTGCATCCTACATATTATTAGGTATATATTAAAATTAAAATCCCACAAATTATTATATTAGTATTTTTTTAAGTCCCACAAACAAAAGAAAAAGAAAATTTGACACTACATTAATTTGACATTTCGAACGATAATTTTCTTGAAACCAATTCGCTTTGTTTGCCTGGGATTTTTTGTTTGTTAGACACACCGACTAGACAGACAAGACTAGACAGAAGAAACTAGATATAACCGACTAGACGGACAAGACCCGACAAGCAAAACTAGACAGACAAGAATAGATATACAAGATTAGTCAGACGTAACTAGATGGGCAAGACGAGAGAGATTAGACTAGGGACACAATAGATACGCAATTATAAACATAAGACTAGAAAGACACTTCTAGATATGCAATAGTGGATATTAAAAATTAGATAAGACTATATTAGACAGATAAGACTAGACGGAATAGACTATAACTACACTATCTAATATAATTATTTATAGCATATTTTTAGTGCTTTTATAAAGTGTCGTTGATATATGATCTTAAGTACTAAGTGTCGGAACAAATGTAAAGCTAGATAAATTCCGTACAACAAATTTGGCTCAGAAATAGAGCACTCCGTATATTATATATTTGTCATTAAAAATGATAACTGTCGGGTGGCTAACAATGCCGAGAGAAACAGAGGATTATTTATATGCGAGGGTATAAGAAATGAAAGGGAAACTAGAGCTTATGTGGAAACGTCATATATTACCGAAGAGGTAGAATTGTTGGTTGGCTTCGTTGGAGAAACGGCCATTTTATGGTCGCTACGACACTACATTATCTTTTCTACTAGGCATAAATTACGTTTTCTAATGACTTTGCCTATCTAGTCTTATCTCTCTAGACACGTCTGTTTGTCTTCTTTAAAAGTGGTTCGGAGGAAGGTATCACTAAACCCCCTAATCCACTTGGCTTTATGCGCCACCCCGGTATCGCATATTTTGCATTCATTGAGGGTGGGTAGCCCGGACGGTTAGTGAAAATTGCACTAGTTGTTGCCTCCCCAATCAGAATTTGCTCGCACTCGGGTCTCCCGCATTGAAAGGCAGGTATGTTGTCCTTTACACTACCGAGGAGAACACGTCTGTCTGTCTAGTCTTGTCTGTCTAGACACGTCTGTCTGTCTAGTCTACTCTGTCTAGTCATGTCTGTCTAGTTTTGTCTGTCTAGTCTACTCTATCTAGTCATGACTGTCTAGTCTTGCCTGTCTAGTCTTGTCTGTCTAGTATTGTCTGTAATGTCTGAATACTCTTGTCTGTCTAGTCCTGCATGTCTATTATTGCCTACTTGTCTTGTCAGTCTATTTATGTGGGTTTTGTTTTCAATATCGAATCTTCTCTATCTAGTTTTGTCTGCACAGACACGTCGGTTAAGTTTAGTTTGTGTATTCTTAATTTTCCAGTCTCTTTTGTCTATCCATGTATGTTTAGTCATGTCTGGTTAGTCCCGTCCGTCTCGTATAATATAATATAATACAAATAAATTCAGTTTTTTTTTAACATAGGCGCAGATTAAAATATGAAGTTATACATTTGTGTCGCTCATTGTAAAAGTGAATTATCTCCTCGAAACTGAATTTTAAAATAAAGAGCTTTTTTCTAATTAAAGTGTAGGAAAAATATATAGGTATTTATTCAGTGTTTTCTCTTTTTTATTGTTTAATACAAATCAAAGATATAATAATTTGAAGTAATGTAGAAAATCAAAATAAAACTAATTTAATAAATTAACTTAAATTTTTTTTTGAGTTACACTACTGTTATAGTGACATCATATGTAATTTCGTCATCAGATGAACGCTCTGGAAAATATTTCCAAAAATATTTTATAACCCCCCAATACCCCCCAAAACTAAGCCCTGAGTACGACCGTGTAAGAAAATGAGAATGAAATAACTCAGTAACATTGAATATTCTTGCCAAAATTCAATTTTATAAGACAAATTTATATATTTAATGTGGAACCAAAAGAACGACTTCACAAAAGGAACGAGATCAAGTTTTAGTTTGTTCTTACGAATGAATGATATTTTTTTAGATTTCTCTTTTTCAAAAAGGACAAAATTGCAGTTTAAAAACACAAAATTCAGATTTGAAAATTTTGCTTCTAAATTGAAAATTATGCTTCAGATTTCAGCTCTTCTTTCAGCTCCTATATTGCACATTTTGCTTGTAAATTTTAAATGTTGCTTATAAACTGAACATTTTGCTTCTAAATTTTGGTTATAAATTGAAAATTTTGTAGGTAAAGGGGGGTAATATTTATGCTATATGTTGCATATTTCGGGGTAGGGGTTAAGGGGGGGTTAAGCACTAACTAGTAGCTAGATTAGTTAACTAAACATCCACAAAGTTTAATTTTCCTACCAACTGAACTAACTGAGATCTCAGATACTCGCATTATCTCAGATATCAACTAATAAGTAAAAAATCTCAAAAACAATGATATTAAAGTGTGAACATCAATAATTTAGTAACTAACTAAGCTAGAATCTTTTAGTTTCCACGAAAAAGCAGCTAAATTAGTTAAATAAACGTCTTAAAAGTAAGGTTTTACTACCTAGTGCACTAACGGAGATATCGTCCAAAATGTAAAAAATCTCAAAAACATTTTGCTTCAAGATATCAAAGTTTGAACGTCAATATCTCAGTAACGAATTAAACTAGAATATTCTAGTTTTCACGAAATAGTAGCTAAATTAGTTCATCCAGCTAAATCGACTGGAATTTTAAAAACATCAAAAACAAAGATCAAAGTCTGAACTTCAAAAATCAAAGTTTGAACTTCAATAACTTAATAACCAATGAAGCTAGAAGCCACTAGTATGCACTACGTACAGCTTAATTATCTATCCAAACGCTCACAAAGTTTAATATGCCAATTTGGTTTGTTAACCAAGTTATTAAGCAAAAACCAAAAGTAATTATTTCGCTTGGAATAATAAATTTAACTTTAGTTTTAACTTTTAGGTTTAACTTTAGTTTTAGGGAGGGGGTGGCAGTTTGAAGAAAGTTTAATAACAAAAATGCGCCAATTTACTTTCTAAGATTGACACATAAGATCCCTAAACTCCACTTTTACCATGCTCTCTCGAAGAGAGTTGTCTCTCCTTATTTCAATATAATATTTAAGGGATTTATTTATTATTTAGGATATTTCCAAAAGTCAAAAAGGCAAAAAGTGCAAAAGTTTAAAATATAAAAGCCCAAAAGTGCAAAATCGATAAATGCAAATGCCCAAACTCCAAAAGTTCGGATACATGTCGAAATAATGATAGCAAATAATGTGCGTATCTGATTTGGAGATGCTGAAAGATCTGATTTAGCTATTGTAATGTCCCAATGAAATTCGTTTTCAAGCTAATTGAGCTGTTGACATGCAGCACGAAATGTTGGGTACACTGCACCATTAGCAGTTCAGAATGATTCAAAGGATGTCAGCCCACGAACATTAGAGAGTAGAGAAACGTTCGTGCAAATGGATCGCTATGGCAAATAAATATAAGCTTGTCAATGTTGTGTCGCTGGTGGTGTTGCAGCACGTTGAGCAATATTTGACGCGTTGAAATAAACTCGTTGGCCATTTTCTAGATGCACCGCCAAATGTGGATGACGTTCATGAATGGGTAAAGTCACTGGATATAGAAAGTACCGCAATAAGGGCGGCCATTGTAGGGCAACCAGCTAGCGGGAATTTGAAACGTTTGTTCTCGATAAACATTGCTGTCCGCTTATGCTTAGTACAGAGATCATACATTCTGGGACTGAAAAGGATGAGCAGGTCAATGTTTTAAAGAAGGTGCAAAATGCAAGCTTGTCTCAAAAAAAGTTTTACGAATTTAATATAAATACGTTTATTTATTTACAAAGGTATACAGCAGAAATACAATCATTCTTACTTTTTTCTACCAACAAATTCCCTCATTGCAAGACTACTGCTGTCTAAATCAAATTTAAATCAAATTTCACTAGGGACTTTATTTGGCTCAATTTGTAGAAAATGTTTCACGAACATTTATTTGCAATTTTCCGATTCCAAACGAATTCTTTGGCCATTGCTGCTCTCAATTCTTTCCTCAGGTTCACTAACTTGATTCACAACTTCCTCGATAATAATTTTTCCACCCACTGGTATGTCGACAGACTTCACTAACAATAAATCAGGAAATTCATCAGTACGTAATAATTTCCGGCTATCAGCTCTCTTCTGCTCAAATTAAGTCTCAGAGAAATGGACCTACACAACAGATTCAAAAAAGTTTTTCTTACATCTTTACTTCACCATTTCTCTAAATACTAACCTCACAAATTTTAGAACTCGATGTAAGATCGTTTCTTCCAATATGTGTTCTCCACCATTTTCGTCTAACTTTTTTAGTGTCACCTAAGAACATTAAACAAACAAACAACCAAATCCACAAATAAAATTGTCCAAAACACCTTCACACACTACAAAAATTAATCTAGAAAAATTAAACGTGTATAACGCTGTACTCAACTTGCCAGAGATGTCAACAATGTCAAATAACTGTCACGTGTCCGCCATTGTAGGGCAAAACCTACTTTCTCTCTCTCTAGAACACGTTCAATATTTATTGCGGATTTTTGTATAGGCAGTGATTTTAAGAATGAGGAATGAATAGCGCTATCTATTTTATACCTTAAGTTATAGCTTAAGTAGCTTTAGACTGTGCGAATATATGTGGCGCTCCATAAAAAATTAGAAAATTCAAATATTTTAATTATTATTACCTTTTTTTCGTAATTTTTTCCAATATTTTAATAGTAACTATAATAGCAGGGGTGGAGACAAATGAAACAAACCAAAAATCATAAAAATCGGTCCAGCCGTTCTTGAGTTTTTAAAAGCCAAAATTCAAACTCCACTGTGTTTTATATATTAAGATAAGTTATGCTTAGCATATAAATATAATTGGTATTGCAACATTAATTTTATATGTGATATTTGTAGTTGAAGCCCTGAATATTGTCTGAGTTTCGTGACCTTAGGTTTCAGCGATCATATGCACCATTATATTTAGCATTTCTATAATGAAATTATTTTTTTCAATAAAATGTTCAAATATGTTTAGTACTTCGTATTAAGCTTTTCTAAGCTAGTCTAGTTTCGTATATATCAAGTCTGTCCAGTCTTTTATGTATAATTTTGCATACTTAATCCTTTCTGCCTAGTATGGTCTGATTAGTTTGGTCTGTCTAGTTTAGTCTGTTGAGTCTTATATGTCAATGTTTGTCGATCTAGGTTTGCCTGTCCTGTCCTGTCTTTCTAGTCATGACTGTCTAGTCTTTTTTGCCTAGCTTTGTCTGTCGAATCTTTTCTGTCTATGTACATCTGTCTAGCCGGAGAGACTAGTCTTGTCTATCTAGTCGTTCTTCTTTGATAAACGTAATTTGGGTGAATCTCTCTGTATGCAAGTGGGAAGTGAATAATGTGTGTTATCCAGGCAAAGTGTCGCCGAAAGAACACCGCCATTAGATTTTAGGGCCACGCTTTCTTTTCATATATATATTTCAGATATTAAAACGGTTATAGCAATGACTTTTTATGTCCAAAACGGTCTACCGGGTGTTGAAGTCCCCTATTTTCTCCTCATTATTAGTTCACATATAAATAAGACGTTATACATGCAACTTCTGATAAATATGTAACATTTTTGTTTCATTATACGTACTTTCCGAATTTTATTAATATGTCCCTGCATACCTCATCTGACTATTTTTGTCCATTGTATAATCACATTTAAATGAAATGTTCTACTCCATCTATTCATTTGTCTAATTTTCATGTCTTTTTGTATTAATTCTAGTAGATTATAGTGACACTAGTTTATTTATCTATCTAGTCCTGAACATACACATTAAGAATTTGTTTCTTTATCGCGTTTTAGCGATATAGTTTATGTTTGTTAAATTTATGAATGTATATGAATGATAATTTAAAATATTCTCTGTCCTACTGTCCGAAAAATATTCTATTATTCAAAATTCAATTCTAAAAGTTGAAAATAAAACGCGGGACCTTTTCTTATATTGCATAGTCCGGAAGGCCGGAACATTCCAGATTTTCCTTACAAAAAAGATTTTTTCTTCTTTTCGCCCTCTTCTTGTTATGTCAGCGTTTTCTATTTGCTGCATATGCTTAAATACTATTAAAGTCTCCGTTTTTCATACACATAATCTTCCTTCTAAAAAGTGAATTTATGTTTTCAATATATATGTTTATAAAGTATACTCTGGTAAATACAACGTTAAATTATTCATAAACTTGAACACCCAAAAAACTTTTAATATTGTGTCTTATAGTCATAATACGAATTTAAGGCTATCTTCCACAAATTTATTACATATAATATAAAATCTACTTACATTTTATAGCAAGAACATTTCGATAGCATGAATATCAATTGAGAATCTTATACTATAACATTTTTTCCGTTCGTTTAGTTTTAGAAAGATTAATGTCAGAATACTAACATAAGAAATAATTGTTTATATAAGGTTCATGAGATATGGGGAATAAGTTATTAAAACAATATTGTTAATGCAACGTTCCGACGATTTTATTTTCGTCATCCTCAGGCTACAAACAAAATCGTCGAAACGTTGCATTAACAACATAATAACTTATTCCCCATTCAATGTTCCCTGTAAGCTGCGCGGTTGCTCGGATGCGCAGTAGTTTTCGTGACATTTTAAAATTTGCGCAGAAAAAAATATTTTCCGCGCACTTAAATTATGAGAAGTTGATTACGTCTTCGAAATTGGAAATATTAGATTAATTAAAATATTATTGTAACCAGCAACATAATACTATGATCAACAAACAGACATGCAGCGCTATATAACGCCGCGCCGGGTGAGTTCTGTCGAGCATCTTTTTGGACTTGCCGATGTACATGCGACTCTTAAGAGAAATAAACCTATGCAGATCTCGGTGATCTAATGAGAATCAAATTAAATTTATTTATCAAATGGGCAAACAATTAACACCGAAGAAATTTATAAAGAAGTTTAATTGTAAATATCCAAACTATTATTTTGCTGTTTGACATTTTTTTTTTCGATCTTGGCCGTCTAGGCACCGCGTTAGACAACTATTGTTCAATGTGTATTTCTCCTATTGCGTTCATCCTCTATTCACTTTTGCCAATATATCTTCATCGTCTTTTTTTGCTGCACCTTTCGGTCTTCTGTTCACACTGTTCCTCCAGTTTTTCCCTTCTTCGCCTCAAATCCTTCAAAATTGAAAATTTTATCTCTCATCAGGTCTCTGTTTGTTATGCCTTCTTCTTCAATACCCACCTCCACTAAGTCTGCTTTGACCACTTTGAACCATGTGATTTGGGTTCTGGGGTTTTTGTCAAAAAACATGAATATTTTCTAGGTCAGCCTTTTATCATTCATTCTTTTCAAATGGGCATAGAAGCTTACCCTTCTCTTCCTCATAGTATCTCCCACTTTCTTCAAAACTTTGGTGAGCTGATTCAGTTTGCCGGGCTTCAAGAACGAGTTAATATTTAAAATTCCAAAGAAATGTATGATGTTTTTCCTTGGTTTAGGGGATTTTGAATTTCCTGAACAACATGGTGTTTGAGGCTCTGCAGCATTCTTGGGCCTGATTGAACCGCTGTTTTTGTTGTTGTCTCCATTCAGAGAAATTGACATTATGCATAGTTGGTTGGAATTCAGGGGGGGGAATGGCTTTTTGGGCCATTTCCCCCAAGTTAGAACTGGGATTGTAAATTCCAGAGTGTATATTCAGCCGCTCCTTACATGGAGTACACACGCTGTTTGTTGCCGCTCCATTGGAGTTGAGACTATTTGATATTATGGTTTGAATAAATAAGTATAAGAAAATTGCGCAATTTGCCGTGGAACGGCGAAACTCGCAGTTCAGATAGAAAAAAGACCAGGCTACACGGTGTAGGTGTCACTTTTCTGGATAGACCACGTGTTTATGGTTTGCGGACGTGTTGAAAAAAAGGCGAGAAATCTCCACGTCTATAACTCACGGGCGCCACGACGCACAGTGGGACAGAATCCCAAAAAGCTGGCCAAAAGTCGAAAAATGAAATTTCGTTTTCGGGGTTGGATGAGTTTGGGTTAGATAGAGTAATAGTCCGAGGGTCGAATTGTAGACTGGGGTGGGCATAATCCCTTATATCTGCTGTGGTATTCCAGCTCAAAAGTGACCGTAACTCGAGCTAGACGCGTCGCGCTCCGAGCGAGTTTAACAGTGTTGTATTGAAAACGACGCCAAGCCTATAAAAATAACGTTAAAGCAGATCTGAAAAATAGATTCGAAAGGGGAAGGTATGTACAATATTGTCATGATGTCCTAAATTTATAATAATTATGTATGTGATATGAACGAAGGAATGATTTGTCTGAAAATGAATGTAAAATTACAACGGAAAATTGTAAAAACATAGAGAAAAGTTATATTGCACACCATTGTTTAGCGGCCGGACATTTTCTACGTTGCAGATTAATCTATTGTTTAATGAAAACAACAAGAAAATCTTGTGATTTTACGCGCCACCGATAATGGTGCCAGTTTTTGAACTTAATAGCATTTTTTTAAATTTTGAATAATTCAAACACAAACTATGGAAAATTAGTTCAGATAAAAGTTGTATGGTTTTAAAAGATCTATCCAGGGGTGTACTCACATATGGTCCCAGTGCCCCAGATGGGCCTGGTGAGGCGCATATCGATTTTTTTCTCATTGCCCTCATTTTTTAAAGTAGATTTATATTCCACGCGTTAAACAATAAATATTTTTTCTAAGCCCTAAGTCAATTTTTGCTAAGTCCTTTCCAAGAGGCTTATTTTTGTTGTTGTTATTTCCGTGTATTTTATCCATTCATTTTACGATGCATCATTCGTGTGACGTCGTGGCTATCTTAATACGATAGAATTGTAATAATTAGCTTTCATGAATAATTCAGGAATTATGAATGACTAGAATAATATTGAGGAACAAATTAATAATAATTTGTAAGGTTGAATATGTAATTGCCTATTTATATGTATTAAACTCGGACATTTCAGAATCGGCTGCCGTATCTGGTTTATCCAGGCAGGATATTTTCCTCCTCGTCAGGAAGAAACTGAATGATGGTGCAGCTACAGCGTACGTGGAAATTGAAAAGGCCATGACCGAAAAATTAGAACGTTCTTTCACGCTATCCGTCAACGTGAAATGTCTCATACGAAATTTGTTGATTAAATTCAATGATAAATGGAAAATCGTTTCGAGGCACGAGGACAAATTTTTGGAGAAGTTTTCCGAATGGCTGAGTGTGTTCGTTCCCTTGGAAGGATCTCCAGAAGATTCAAAGAAGTCCAACAACATGGGTCAGCCTTTAGAATTTTCCGAAGCTAGTGAGCGTACAAAGCGGAGGAAGACTGAACAATTGCGTGCAGGGTCAAATACGGAAGAATTGTCTTATGCGACTGAAATGAAGCTTGGAGCATCTGGCAAATTAGATGCTGCAAAAGCTGTCAAAGATGTGACACTGGGAGGCCCATGAAAAGCTACAAGGTATAGAGAATCTATCGGATCGATTTCGGAAACACCTCTTTCTAATGATGCTGCTCTGTCGGTTATACTTATACGTTATACGAATATTATACAAATTACGTTATACAAATTTATCAAAATCACAGTACCAGAAAGTTCGTAATGCAAGCAGAAAAAATGGCTCCACTGTATTTCCGTCGTACAATAAAGTACATCAAGCGAAGCTTAAATGTTACGCAACGAAATCAGATATTTCTGTAACGGAATGTAGTGCCGAAGTGAAACTGCAGGCTTTGCTAGATCACACAATCGAAAGAATCTTGTTAACTCAAGGGGATGTGATTAACAGTATATCTTACGAAAAAGTTCGCAACTAGAATTTAATTTTTAAGTGGGGTTGTGATGCAAGTGTGATGCAAACATTTTCGTTACTTCACTCGTTCCATTGCAACTTTTATCAGTCGACCAAGAGACTCAAAATTCAGTCATTGTATGGAAAAATCCAAGGCCATCTTCTCCTCGTTTTTGTCGACCAATCAGGATTCAGTTTTTGCACGAAAATATGGAAGCCACTGTTAACGAAATGGAATTCATAAAAAAGCAAGAGACTAACCTCGTCCCTTACAAAACTGTCATACACGCTAAAACTATAAGCGTTTCTTTGAAACTTGCTTTCACCATGATTGACGGTAAAGTTTGCAATGCCGTCAAGAAAACTACATCTGCTTAAACTTGCTGTTTGTGTAGAGCAACTTCAAAAGACTTCAACAATATTGATGGGATACTGAAAAAAGAAATCAATAGAGATCATTTACAGTTTGGGTTGTCAACTTTGCATGGATGAATTCGATTCTTCGAGTGTTGTTTGCATGTAGGATACAAACTTGACTTTAAAAAGTTTCAAGCGCGTAGTCTACATGATAAAGAAAGTGTTAAAATCAGAAAAGAAAGCAAACAAAAAGGTTTCCGTTTAAGATTGGGACTGATAGTCGATCAACCGAAGCCAGGTTTTGGTAGCTCGAATGATGGTAATACCGCTCGACGATTTTTTTAAAACACTACCACTTCTGCTTCTATCACAGGGGTCGATGAAGATCTAATCAAACGTTTTCATGTAATACTGCAGGCACTTTCGAGTGGCCACGAAATTAATCCGAATCGATTTTAAGATTAAGCTCTACAAACAGCTCGCGACTTCGTACACGTGTACCCGTGGTATTGTATGCCAACTTCAGTGCATAAGGTTTTAATCCATGGCACGGAAATAATAAATTCTGCACTATTACCAATCGGACAAATGTCTGAAGACGCTCAAGAGTGTAGTAACATGTATATTAAGATGTTCAGAACAGATTTTACCAGAAAATGTTCCCGAGTAAAAAGTATGGAAGACCTTTTTTCACGGCTTCTATTATCATCTGACCCATATATTTCTAGCTAGCGCAAATTACCTTGCAAAAAATTCAAATCATTGCTGCCAGAAGCAGTACAATTATTAACTGTGCCCAGTAGTTTAACAGGTGAGGGAAGCTCAAGCGATTTTCCAGTTGAATCTACCGACTGTGAATCAAGTGATTCTTCTGACGATTACTAAAGTTGTATGTAACTAACCAGATGATGTAATGAATAAACATTTTCGAATTTTATGTTTCCTATAATTTCCTAATTTCAGAAACCTAATATTAACCTAATATTAAGCAAATCATTATTTTACTACAAATTAAACGTTTTTTTCCATATAAGTCGTGTATATTGGATCCACTATTATGTTTTTTTTTATTTATACTTCAAATTCATTATCAGCGAGCCCAAAAACCCCCGAGTACAGACTTTCACCCTAATCAAATACGTTTTTGAAGAAATTCTCCGGCATATTGGATCCGCCATTTGGATTTTCTAAATTTTGACCTCAAATTCGTAATCAGCGACCCCGAAAACAGCGGAAACAGTACAGACTTTCATCCTAATCAAATACGTTTTTGAAAAAATTCTCCGCCATATTGGATCCGCCATTTTGATTTTCTGAATTTTGACATCAGCGACCCCGAATACCCTCGTGTACAGACTTTCATCCCAATCAAATACGTTTTTGAAGAAATGCTCCGCCATATGGGATCCGCCATTTTGTTTTTATTAATTTTGACTTCGAATTCGTGATCAGGGACCCTAAAAACCCCCAAGTACTACAAAAATGTGGACGTTTTACTTTTGTCATTAGTTTCATGCAATAGGGCGATAGGGCGAGGGCTTGCACTAAAAGATAAAACGTTCAATTCTCTGCGGGTATGGCGCAAAACCGTTGCCGCAGAGACTAAGCTAATGAATATGTGCCAGTTATCCTGGAAGTCCAAAAACGTCGTTTTATGGCGTCGCGACGCCATATTTAAGGGAATCAGGATTCCAAACAAACTAATAAGTTCTATGCCCAATCGAACGGCGCCGGTCCCGTCCCGATCCATCAATTTGTTCGGACGTTACAAGCAAGTAGGTACCACCGCAAAACGCCTCTGTTTTTTTTTTCCACTGTTTGCGCATTTTTCTCTTTAAACTTTAAACTTAGGTTAGAACATCTGGAGGGGCGCGGCAGGACTAGGACGAAAGCTGGCGACGCACAACGTGCAGACGGACATTCACAGTTAAAGCATCGAAGACGCGCTGTCACAACACCGACGATCTGCCGCCTCCGGCGGCATAAAAAATCAGAATTAGACTTTCTTAAAAACCCACGTGGTGCGGTCCTCCAGGTAAAATTCAGGAAACGCTACACGTCAGTCGACTCAGAATTGATCGATATTTGCGATTCCGTCGTGATCTGGCGATTCAGGCTGAACGCTTCCCCACACGGACCACAAAGTTTGCTTTACTAAAATTACCACTTTTACGGAGGTCACGGCGAAGATGGTCAGGAAAAATGAAATTCACATAAGGATTCTGGTAGAAAATTTTAGAAAAAACGCGAAAAAACGCCGCCTCCGGCGGCCCCAGCGATCAAAAAAAGTCGGTATATCAGATTCTTGTAACCAAAGAATAGACGAACGAACCCACGTTAGACGATTTTTGATAAGGCTAATGGATCGCGTAGTTTAGGCGACCAAAAATGACGAATATTTGCGAGAAAAAGTGAGTTTTTTGTACTTCCCAAAAATTTGAAATAAAAATATCGAAAAGTGAGGTGACAGTCGAACGAGTGGCGATGTTCCGGACACACCGACACCGGAAGCACGCCCATGTAAAGAAAATTGTCCGAGTTGTGGGTGAAAAAGTGATAAAGCTTGAAAAATTTGCCCAGCAGCCCTTGGAGACGGCAGATAGGTGAAATTATTTTTAGAAAATACTTGAATCTTTTGCAAATCAGTTATTTTAGATTTCGAGTCGCTAAACAATTAATGAATATATTTTTTTTTAAATTCAAAAAAATCATGTTTTTTGCCTCCTTATTTGTTCAGTGACTTATGATCAATAGGTGACTTATCTATGTAAATGGGGTTGCATAACTACCGGCATTTTTATAAATATTGGCACTGTGTGTTATTCCTTGTAATTGTCATGGCAGTGAAAGGGTTACATTAGAATTATAAATATATGTAGATGTTATCGACTAAATCAAATAGAACGATTTTAGATTATTATCCAATCTAATTGAAAAACTCAATGCTTGTCTGGTTCTTTTCTAGTTATTTGACCAAGTCTTTGTGATTTGTGGTTGTGACTTGAAGTCAGATAGAATTATTTTATAGCTCCGGTGATTGCAGATGTACAATTGTTTCTATATATTAAGAAAAACGATTAATACTAATAATGCAGAGGAAATCACGTTCACTGCAAAGGCCGTGCATGCGGAGACAAACGTGCCTTTATAAAGCGATTTCCATTGTAATGGATCTGAAAATTTCTTCCACTAATTGTTCTAATCTAAAACTTGCAAGGGTATAGTTTGCTAGTTTTGCAAACTATACGGAAAACTTTAAAACAGACTAAGAGCTAAATATGAATATAGTTAACGAAAAAAATATCGATCATGGAAATTTTAAACGGATTTACTTCTAGTGAACTGAAATATATAAAAAAAGCAGCAGTTCCGTTTACGCTGAGCTTTTTATGTGTAGCGAAAACGATTAATTTATGGCCTGCTAGTATAAATCATGAACAAGAGTGACACGAGTTTTACACATAAATAGCAGTTTATCAACTAGAAATGGTATTAATGTAACACATAATCCGCTTTTACTTGTACTACACAAATAGTTTAGTGCCCAGTTCAACTAACCTGGCCATAACAATAATTTGAAAAAAACAGATTTCGTTACTTCTGCCATCCAATATAATTCCACCATAAAACTGGATAGTACATATCGTTGTACTGATTTGTCAATTTACCTTCTAATACCTAATATATAATAATCAATTCTATTGTTATCTCTACGACACGTCGACAAAAGACGGAATCTGAATCCAACGGCAAACGATTAAGCATTATCACCAAATGTATAAACTGATGAAAGAGGAAAACTACGAGTTAAACACATACACATTTAGCTCGGAGAAGAAGCTTAAGGTGGTGATCAAGGGAATCCCCACCGAAGTCGAGGAAGAGGAAATCTTGAACGAATTAGGTGAAAAAGGTTACTTGGCGATCAAGGTAACCAGGATGAAGGAGAAACAACCTTCATCCAAAACCACTATGGTCCTAGTAGAAATAGGAAAACAGTATAAATCAATATACCAAATGGTGAGAATATATGGGCTCTGTGTAACAATAGAACCACTTAAATCAAGAGGAGAAGAAGTACAGTGTCACCGATGTCAGCTATTTTACACGCCCAAAGAAACTGTAACGCTGAATACAGGTGCATGAAATGTGCAGAAAAGTACAGCACGCACCTCTGCGAGAAACCGCCAACACTACCGCCAAAATGCGCCAACATGTATCCACATGTATCCGAGGAGAACATGTATCCATATGGAGGAACTGCCCCGCCACACGGTTTGTCGGGGATTTAGACTAAATAATACCGAATAAGACTAGACATATCGGATAAGAGTAGACAGGCAAGACTAGACAGACCAGACTAGACATACAAACGGGAAAATTCAAAATTAGTTGCGAGGTTGGTAGCAGGGAAGCGAAATTTCTTAAACTTGTTTCAACCTGTCGCGAACGCGCGCGAGTATGGGATGTCTGAATTGCGAAATAATAGATCAGAAATGCGATGTTATCAGTTTTGTGTTTCAACTTGACTGGATGAGTAATATTTTTTGGAATTGCTCTGCTTATCCTAATACTATTGTCAGTCTCAACTTGTTTGGTATATGCTGAGATATTTGAATGAGTAATTGAACACGCACAAGCGAAATTTTTAAAGTTTGTGAAACTTTAAATAAATAAATAATAAAACGTTTGTAAATTTTTAAATTTTTAAAGTGTTTTCTTCTTCTTCTGATGCATATTCACTAATGAATGTTTGCGACCACATGACTCATTCCATCTCTGGCCGCATGTATTAGGCTAAAAACTGCCCTCCCCCGGAGATCCGATTGGGGAACTCATTTACCTCCGGAACATTTTGAATTGAATGTCCTCATCGTGTGGTTCTCTCTGGAAGTATAATGTAGGTGAATTCCCGTTATCTTCCTCCATGGGTATGAAATTACATTTCCTTAAGTTCAGTTCTAACGGTTATACCACCGTGGATCGATCACCAGAGCCTCGTTTGTTATCTAGCAGGGTGTGCCGGATGGTATATAGAAGGCCATCACTCGTGCAGGTGAGGTTGACTTTTGGGTAACCATAGGGTCCCTTCTTGCCTCTCCGACTAGACAGACACGATCAGACAGGTTTAGATAGACAAGACTAGTCCGACAACACGGACATGACTAGATAGATAACCTCTCGTAACATAGTGTAGGTTAAAAATTAAAGCTGATTAAAAAACGGATTAAAAGAGGGTGTGAGGTCTATGTAGCCCCACGCTAAAGAGGGTGTGAGATCTATGTAGCCCCACGCTACTGTGTGACTGTCCGTTTACTTTCCATGTATGTCCTTACATTGAATTGAAAAATTCACTATGTACCACACTTATATAATAAGTGTGGTAAAAACATAGTGAATTTTTCAATTCAATGTAAGTATGAATTACCACGTAGTAATTGTCGCAACCATCCTATTCATGTGTATCCTAATGTTTCCAGTATATGGTCTTTTCGCCTTTCTAGTTTCTAGCAAAGATCTGCAGTTGTAACACTTCCTTCTAACTCCTCTTTGTACTTTAGTCGCTGGTCTTGAAGGCGCATGATATTTCCTTGCAACACACATTTTAATTTGCTAGTTCAAATAACTAAATGATTACGTAAACTGTAAACGTCACTGTTAGTAGCTCAAAATCAGACAAGTTCAAACAAGGAATATAGGAAGTGACCTTGTATGTGTTCAATCTGCTGAAATTCTGCTGAAATTGCACATTTTACCCCTTAATACATATGCAATTAATTTACATACATATCCGATTCCCCGCTACCCGCTCCCCGACTCATTTTTGAATTTGTCGCTAGTCTGTTTAGTGTTGTTTGTCTAGTCTTGTCTGTCTAGTCTTGTCTGTCTAGTCTTGTCTGTCTAGTCTTGTCTGTCTAGTCTTGTCTGTCTAGTCTTGTCTGTCTAGTCTTGTCTGTCTAGTCTTGTCTGTCTAGTCTTGTCTGTCTAGTCTTGTCTGTCTAGTCTTGTCTGTCTAGTCTTGTCTGTCTAGTCTTGTCTGTCTAGTCTTGTCTGTCTAGTCTTGTCTGTCTAGTCTTGTCTGTCTAGTCTTGTCTGTCTAGTCATGTCTGTCTAGTCTTGTCTGTCTAGTCTTGTCTGTCTAGTCTTGTCTGTCTAGTCTTGTCTGTCTAGTCTTGTCTCTCTAGTCTTGTCTGTCTAGTCTTGTCTGGCTAGTCTTGTCTGTCTAGTATTGTCTGTCTAGTCTTGTCTGTCTAGTCTTGTCTGTCTAGTCTTGTCTGTCTAGTCTTGTCTGTCTAGTCTTGTCTGTCTAGTCTTGTCTGTCTAGTCTTGTCTGTCTAGTCTTGTCTGTCTAGTCTTGTCTGTCTAGTCTTGTCTGTCTAGTCTTGTCTGTCTAGTCTTGTCTGTCTAGTCTTGTCTGTCTAGTCTTGTCTGTCTAGTCTTGTCTGTCTAGTCTTGTCTGTCTAGTCTTGTCTGTCTAGTCTTGTCTGTCTAGTCTTGTCTGTCTAGTCTTGTCTGTCTAGTCTTGTCTGTCTAGTCTTGTCTGTCTAGTTTTGTCTGTCTAGTCTTGTCTGTCTAGTCTTGTCTGTCTAGTCTTGTCTGTCTAGTCTTGTCTGTCTAGTCTTGTCTGTCTAGTCTTGTCTGTCTAGTCTTGTCTGTCTAGTCTTGTCTGTCTAGTCTTGTCTGTCTAGTCTTGTCTGTCTAGTCTTGTCTGTCTAGTCTTGTCTGTCTAGTCTTGTCTGTCTAGTCTTGTCGGTCTAGTCTTGTCTGTCTAGTCTTGTCTGTCTAGTCTTGTCTGTCTAATCTTGTCTGTCTAGTCTTGTCGGTCTAGTCTTGTCCGTCTAGTCTTGTCTGTCTAGTCTTGTCTGTCTAGTCTTGTCTGTCTGGTCTTGTCTGTCTAGTCTTGTCTGTCTAGTCTTGTCTGTCTAGTCTTGTCTGTCTAGTCTTGTCTGTCTAGTCTTGTCTGTCTAGTCTTGTCTGTCTAGTCTTGTCTGTCTAGTCTTGTCTGTCTAGTCTTGTCTATCTACTCTTGTCTGTCTACTCTTGTCTGTCTAGTCTTGTCTGTCTAGTCTTGTCTGTCTAGTCTTGTCTGTCTAGTCTTGTCTGTCTAGTCTTGTCTGTCTAGTCTTGTCTGTCTAGTCTTGTCTGTCTAGTCTTGTCTGTCTAGTCTTGTCTGTCTAGTCTTCTCTGTCTAGTCTTGTCTGTCTAGTCTTGTCTGTCTAGTCTTGTCTGTCTAGTCTTGTCTCTCTAGTCTTGTCTGTCTAGTCTTGTCTGTCTAGTCTTGTGTGTCTAGTCTTGTCTGTCTAGTCTTGCCTGTCTAGTGTTGTCTGTCTAGTCTTGTCTGTCTAGTCTTGTCTGTCTAGTTTTGTCTGTCTAGTCTTGTCTGTCTAGTCTTGTCTGTCTAGCCTTGTCTGTCTAGTCTTGTCTGTCTAGTCTTGTCTGTCTAGTCTTGTCTGTCTAGTCTTGTCTGTCTAGTCTTGTCTGTCTAGTCTTGTCTGTCTAGTCTTGTCTGTCTAGTCTTGTCTGTCTAGTCTTGTCTGTCTAGTCTTGTCTGTCTAGTCTTGTCTGTCTAGTCTTGTCTGTCTAGTCTTGTCTGTCTAGTCTTGTCTGTCTAGTCTTGTCTGTCTAGTCTTGTCTGTCTAGTCTTGTCTGTCTAGTCTTGTCTGTCTAGTCTTGTCTGTCTAGTCTTGTCTGTCTAGCCTTGTCTGTCTAGTCTTGTCTGTCTAGTCTTGTCTGTCTAGTCTTGTCTGTCTAGTCTTGTCTGTCTAGTCTTGTCTGTCTAGTCTTGTCGGTCTAGTCTTGTCTGTCTAGTCTTGTCTGTCTAGTCTTGTCTGTCTAGTCTTGTCTGTCTAGTCTTGTCTCTCTAGTCTTGTCTGTCTAGTCTTGTCTGTCTAGTCTTGTCTGTCTAGTCTTGTCTGTCTAGCCTTGTCTGTCTAGTCTTGTCTGTCTTGTCTTGTCTGTCTAGTCTTGTCTGTCTAGTCTTGTCTGTCTAGTCTTGTCTGTCTAGTCTTGTCTGTCTAGTCTTGTCTGTCTAGTCTTGTCTGTCTAGTCTTGTCTGTCTAGTCTTGTCTGTCTAGTCTTGTCTGTCTAGTCTTGTCTGTCTAGTCTTGTCTGTCTAGTCTTGTCTGTCTAGTCTTGTCTGTCTAGTCTTGTCTGTCTAGTCTTGTCTGTCTAGTCTTGTCTGTCTAGTCTTGTCTGTCTAGTCTTGTCTGTCTAGTCTTGTCTGTCTAGTCTTGTCTGTCTAGTCTTGTCTGTCTAGTCTTGTCTGTCTAGTCTTGTCTGTCTAGTCTTGTCTGTCTAGTCTTGTCTGTCTAGTCTTGTCTGTCTAGTCTTGTCTGTCTAGTCTTGTCTGTCTAGTCTTGTCTGTCTAGTCTTGTCTGTCTAGTCTTGTCTGTCTAGTCTTGTCTGTCTAGTCTTGTCTGTCTAGTCTTGTCTGTCTAGTCTTGTCTGTCTAGTCTTGTCTGTCTAGTCTTGTCTGTCTAGTCTTGTCTGTCTAGTCTTGTCTGTCTAGTCTTGTCTGTCTAGTCTTGTCTGTCTAGTCTTGTCTGTCTAGTCTTGTCTGTCTAGTCTTGTCTGTCTAGTCTTGTCTGTCTAGTCTTGTCTGTCTAGTCTTGTCTGTCTAGTCTTGTCTGTCTAGTCTTGTCTGTCTAGTCTTGTCTGTCTAGTCTTGTCTGTCTAGTCTTGTCTGTCTAGTCTTGTCTGTCTAGTCTTGTCTGTCTAGTCTTGTCTGTCTAGTCTTGTCTGTCTAGTCTTGTCTGTCTAGTCTTGTCTGTCTAGTCTTGTCTGTCTAGTCTTGTCTGTCTAGTCTTGTCTGTCTAGTCTTGTCTGTCTAGTCTTGTCTGTCTAGTCTTGTCTGTCTAGTCTTGTCTGTCTAGTCTTGTCTGTCTAGTCTTGTCTGTCTAGTCTTGTCTGTCTAGTCTTGTCTGTCTAGTCTTGTCTGTCTAGTCTTGTCTGTCTAGTCTTGTCTGTCTAGTCTTGTCTGTCTAGTCTTGTCTGTCTAGTCTTGTCTGTCTAGTCTTGTCTGTCTAGTCTTGTCTGTCTAGTCTTGTCTGTCTAGTCTTGTCTGTCTAGTCTTGTCTGTCTAGTCTTGTCTGTCTAGTCTTGTCTGTCTAGTCTTGTCTGTCTAGTCTTGTCTGTCTAGTCTTGTCTGTCTAGTCCTGTCTGTCTAGTCTTGTCTGTCTAGTCTTGTCTGTCTAGTCTTGTCTGTCTAGTCTTGTCTGTCTAGTCTTGTCTGTCTAGTCTTGTCTGTCTAGTCTTGTCTGTCTAGTCTTGTCTGTCTAGTCTTGTCTGTCTAGTCTTGTCTGTCTAGTCTTGTCTGTCTAGTCTTGTCTGTCTAGTCTTGTCTGTCTAGTCTTGTCTGTCTAGTCTTGTCTGTCTAGTCTTGTCTGTCTAGTCTTGTCTGTCTAGTCTTGTCTGTCTAGTCTTGTCTGTCTAGTCTTGTCTGTCTAGTCTTGTCTGTCTAGTCTTGTCTGTCTAGTCTTGTCTGTCTAGTCTTGTCTGTCTAGTCTTGTCTGTCTAGTCTTGTCTGTCTAGTCTTGTCTGTCTAGTCTTGTCTGTCTAGTCTTGTCTGTCTAGTCTTGTCTGTCTAGTCTTGTCTGTCTAGTCTTGTCTGTCTAGTCTTGTCTGTCTAGTCTTGTCTGTCTAGTCTTGTCTGTCTAGTCTTGTCTGTCTAGTCTTGTCTGTCTAGTCTTGTCTGTCTAGTCTTGTCTGTCTAGTCTTGTCTGTCTAGTCTTGTCTGTCTAGTCTTGTCTGTCTAGTCTTGTCTGTCTAGTCTTGTCTGTCTAGTCTTGTCTGTCTAGTCTTGTCTGTCTAGTCTTGTCTGTCTAGTCTTGTCTGTCTAGTCTTGTCTGTCTAGTCTTGTCTGTCTAGTCTTGTCTGTCTAGTCTTGTCTGTCTAGTCTTGTCTGTCTAGTCTTGTCTGTCTAGTCTTGTCTGTCTAGTCTTGTCTGTCTAGTCTTGTCTGTCTAGTCTTGTCTGTCTAGTCTTGTCTGTCTAGTCTTGTCTGTCTAGTCTTGTCTGTCTAGTCTTGTCTGTCTAGTCTTGTCTGTCTAGTCTTGTCTGTCTAGTCTTGTCTGTCTAGTCTTGTCTGTCTAGTCTTGTCTGTCTAGTCTTGTCTGTCTAGTCTTGTCTGTCTAGTCTTGTCTGTCTAGTCTTGTCTGTCTAGTCTTGTCTGTCTAGTCTTGTCTGTCTAGTCTTGTCTGTCTAGTCTTGTCTGTCTAGTCTTGTCTGTCTAGTCTTGTCTGTCTAGTCTTGTCTGTCTAGTCTTGTCTGTCTAGTCTTGTCTGTCTAGTCTTGTCTGTCTAGTCTGTCTAGTCTTGTCTGTCTAGTCTTGTCTGTCTAGTCTTGTCTGTCTAGTCTTGTCTGTCTAGTCTTGTCTGTCTAGTCTTGTCTGTCTAGACTTGTCTGTCTAGTCTTGTCTGTCTAGTCTTGTCTGTCTAGTCTTGTCTGTCTAGGCTTGTCTGTCTAGTCTTGTCTGTCTAGTCTTGTCTGTCTAATATTATCTTTCTTGCTTGGTCCTCCTAGTCTTGTCACGTGTTGCGAGGTATAAAGTAAGGTAAAAATTCTAAAAAATTGTGACAAGCGGTTCCGGAGTGTTTGGGTAAGTTTCAGGGGGCTCACTTGCAACGGGAAACCACTGCTACTATTTCCCATGAGTCATGAAATGAAATGTCGTCGAAAAAGAAAAGTGTTGTGCTGAGCGATCCGCGTAGCAACCGGCGCCAGGGGTTTTCCGAGACCTCGGGTGTGAAATTGGTTACCGGTTATTAGCATGTAGGCGACTAGGCAACTTATGGCATGGATGCTACTGAAAGAGAACCTTTACAACTAAGCAACAAGACTCGCGTAGGGACTTGGAACGTTCGGAGTCTGTTCGAGAAAGGCAAGTTTGACATTTTGGAAGGAGAGCTTGTGCGACATCACATTACCATCGCAGGAATCGCTGAGACCCACTGGAAAGAGAGTTGCCATTTGGATACTGAGAAACACACTATATATTTCTAAGGAAATGCTTATAATAGCTTTGCAGGTGTAGCCATAATTCTTCCTAAACAATGGAATAAATCGGTTTTGGGCTATAATACTATCAGCAATCGCCTAATATCTATTAAACTCAGTGCGACACCCACTCCGCTCCATATTATACAGGCCTAAAAACCTACAAAACCTACACCGCATCTGATGATGTTATTGAAAATTTCTGCGCTCAACTAGGAACCTGTATTTCCAAGATTCCAAAAAAAGAACTCGTCACTATTCTAGGTGACTTTAGCTTCTAGGTTCTGAAGTTGTTGACACTAAAATGGGCTCAGGATTGCGTAACATAGTTGAGCAGTATGGACTAGGTGTCAGGAACGACAGAGGTGATCGCCTTATACAATTCGCTGCGGAAAATGAGTTGACCATTATTTGCACTGTCTTTAAAAATCATCCAAGGAGACTCTGGACTTGGATATCACCTAACGGCCTACATAAAACAAATTGACTACATAATGATCCGTGAAAGATGGAGAAGTTCGATTTTCAATGCTCACACTCTACCAGGATCAGATTGTCTCACGGATCATCAACTCCTGATTTGGAGTCTAAAGTAAAAGTTACGCAATTCAATCAAAAAGAGCAATTCAAAGCGGTTACAAATTCAAGACAAGGAGTCCTTTCAGAAAATACTACAGGACAAAAAACAACAATGGTACTTAAATGAATCGCTTGAAGTTCTGTGGCAAAGTCGCTAATAGTAGACTTTTCAGACCAGTCACAACCAAAACCGTTTAGAGTCAAAAACCAACACTGGATGTCAAATGAGACTTGGGAATTAGTCGAAAAACGCAGAATATTAAAAGCCTAAGGCGGAAGCATTCAAGAACTAAACAATTACGGAGCTAAAATTCAAACAGCTTATCGAAGAGACCGTAATCTAGCTCTAAAATCCATCTGTACGGAAGTCGAACAACATAGTGAAAGGTATGAGAGTAGGGATTTGTATATGAAGATAAAGACTATAACCAGACAGTTCAAATCAAAGACCTGGTCTATTGAAAACTCCGCAGGTATTGTGGTGACGGAGATTAAGGAGATTGCAGATGTTTGGCGAGATTACTGTCGTTCATTATTTTCTAGCAGAAGCTCTGCTCTTAGTGTACTTAATCCTAGTACCTTGGACGCAGAAAATAGGGAACCTCCCATTTTAAAAGAGGAGGTAAGTGGCGCCGTAAATCATCTCAAAAACGGTAAAGCAGTGGGCAATGACGAGATACCCATAGAGGTTATCAAAGCTATGAGAGACTTCGGAGTAGATATATGATCTGCATCTGCTCCAAGATCTGGGATTCTGGAGAATGGTCGAAGGAATGAGCAAAGTCACTATTTATACCTCTCCATAAAAAGGGATCAACCAAAAAGTGCAATAACTATCGTCTGATTTCCCTGATATCACATAGCAGCAAAATTCTTCTATATATATATATTGAATACCAGACTTCAAGCTTACTTGAACAGCGAAATTGCACCAAAACAGGCAGGTTTTGTCAAAGATCGAGGAACTAGGGAGCAAATACTCATCTTGAGACAAATCATCGAAAAGGCCCGAGAGTTAAAAATCTGTACATCTGCCTTATCGACATTAGCATAGCCTTCGACACCGTTATCTGCTCCATATTATGGGAAGTACTGCTGGAGATGGGCGTTCCGCGCCATTTAGTACAGCTGATCGAGAGGTTACATAAGGACGGCACAGCATGTGTACGCTTGGAAGGAGTAGATTCTGAATCTCTTAAAACACAAGCCGGTGTCATAGAAGGATGTATATTATCACCGTTACTTTTTAACATCTACACAGAATACATACTGCGTATTGTTCTAGAGAAATGGGATAAAGGTGTGTCGATCGGAGGTATGAACATATCTAATTTGAGGTATGCTGATGATACAACGCTTCTGGCATCATCCAAGGCCGATATCAGTAACATGCTGCGGATACTCGAAACCACTAGCCTAGAGTTTAGACAATCCTTGAACCGCGAAAACACAAAGATGATGATAGTTGATAGAGCCAATGAAAGCAATCCAGATACTTCACCCATTGTCATCTGTAAGGTTGTCCGTAGCTACATTTACTTGGGCTGCACTATAGGGATGTAACCTCGAGATTACACGATGTTGCGCCATGAGACGGTCCGCTGCGCAAAGGCTAGACAAGATATGGAGAGACCGCCGAATCACGAAAAATACCAAAATACGCCTTATGAACAGCCTGGTTTTTGCGATATTTTTGTATGGAGCGGAAACATGGACCTTGCGGATGAAGGATCGACGCAAGATCGACGCCCTAGAAATGTGGTGTTGGAGGCGCATGCTGGGAATCAGCCGGACCGCTCACCGAGCTAAAGTGTCCATACTCAAGGAATTAAAAATTGATCAGCGTATCTCATCGCTTGTTCAGTTACGAATCCTCAGATACTTTGGACACGTTACCCGCAAAAGTGACGCAATGGAGCGGCTGGTAACTCAGGGCAGAGTGGAAGGTAGCAGACCTCGTGGCCGATTACCAACTACTCGATGGACACACACCATCAAATCTGTCACTGAGACTCCTGTGGCAGAATGCGCTCGCCATGCGACCAACAGGAATCTATGGAGAAGATTGTCGAAGGCAGCAGTGAAAAAAGCAGACGAGTCCCCATGACCACGACCACTCTGTCAAGAGTGAACGACTCGGAAGCGAGATTATGCAATAAATGGAATGTATTTTCAGCGTAAGGATAAGTATGTTAAAATAAGATATAATTATATGTGAGAGATGTGCAGCTTATATTAGGCAACTTAAGTAGAATTTAAATAGTCTTCCCCCAACAGAGGGAATTGCAAGACTGCAGTTTCAACCCCAATATATGTTTAATAATGTTGAGCTCTTTCAAACTGCGTACACCAGGTCATAAAAATAATTATAATTTGCTACCCTACTCATTTCCACTAGCTTGTTTGTCCCCTAAACACCAAGATATAATAGAGGCCTATCTTACATAAGTGGGTTTCAGCTATTTAGTTTCCATTTTATGTCCTCTATACGCCCATCACTTTTAATTAAGTTATAAAATCTTAGACACAAAATTAGTGACTATGGTTATGAGCAATTTAAGATTTTCTTACCGGTCAAATTGTCTTTCCTTAAAAAATTGGCTTTTCATATACTAGTTAAAGATGGGATTGGATGAGAAGTATATTGTAAAGCAAAGAAAAGGGAAACTCACGTGTAGATAATCTAATGTTAAGGTGAGATATTTATCGTAAAGCATAGAGACGATTGTAAATCCGTCTTTTGTGCTTCCACGTAACACAAAGCTTTATAAATTTTTGAAACGTATAGTAATAATGTACGGCGGTCGAGTGAAATTCGATTTTCCAAAACATGGCAGCCATATTATATGAATCAAACATGCGGCAATTTATTCAAATGGGTTTTAATTGACGTAGCTCGTTTCATAACAACAAACGTAGTTATTTATTCTGACTAGAGACGTATATGATTATTGAAACTTCCGTCAAAAATTGCCAGTGATTGGCTTGAAAGTTAATAAAATTAGCAAATTGTTATTAGACAAAACCTTTTTCTATTGTAAAAAAAATCGGTACTTACGTATTAACGCCACCACCGCTATATATTGGGTCGAGAGTTCGCGCTGCCGCGCGAATGTTTATCTGTTCGCTTCGCGGCGGGCAACCTAATCTAACCGGGGTTAAAAAATAAAGTATTTTGAGTTTTAAAAATGTTTTAGTTTTATATAAAATGTTTTATTTTATGATTTATCATAAAAATTTTAGGTGTCGATTGGCGGCATTTAAAAAAGTAGCGGCGATGGCGTTAGTACGAAAGTACCAAAAAATGTGTTATAGAATAAATTTTGTGAAGCTCAATATATTAAAAGTCACTATTAGGGAGTTTATAAACGACCTACATATCAAGTGTGTAATTTCGCAGCTAGCCAGTTTTCTGCCAAATACCAAGTTAATATTCATATTGTACAAACTACATGCTCGACCATGCGAAATGTATTTTGATAACATACCCTTGAACAATAATATCATTGTTATTTATAGGTATTCCTCTTACATTTACATGGCTGTAGTTTTGATTTACTGTTAGATAGCCTCACTTCATGATCTATATGTAAAATGAATTAATATTTCGTAGATAAACAAAAAATCACATATAAACCTAAAGCAACAATACGATGAAATTGTAAACGTACAGTTTGGTATCGTAAATTCAAATATAGATAATATAGACAACATTATACAAGATGAGACAACATTATATATGCTGAGAAAATAATAAAATATATGAGATTTTAACAGGCCAGACAGGATTAAACAACACTGAACCAAAACAGATCAGTCCAAACCAAACAAGATCAGTCAAGACCAAACAAGACCGGACAAAACCAGACAAGACCAGACAATACCAGACACTTACAGAGAAATACTAGCAAAAGTCGATAAAGGCAGATTCCCGATAGTATCTTCTGTGTTCTGAGCAAGGCTTTTGTTTTGATTGTATAGATCATGGACAATTCATGAACAAAATATATAGATATGGCATAAGGGGGAAGGCATTAAACTGGTTACATCCTTCCTAAAGGACAGAACCCAATATGTTCAAATAGCATCGCATTTTAAAACTAGCTCTTCTGCAGAATTGCCTATCAAAGCAGGTGTTCCCCAAGGAAGTTTGATTTCACTGAAACTCTTGCTACTGTACCTAGCTCATGCTGAAGTTGGGCACCCAGATCCCAATCATACGCGGCTCCGACCTCCCGACATGGAACTTCTCAAAGACGAACTGGCAGGGATACTCGACCGCCCTCGATAAAAACATCCGATTTATTGCTCCAATGCCAAATAACTACCATGGATTTGTAAAGATGGTAATATCCACGGCCAAAAACACTTACCAAGGGGAGTAAGAAAAGAATACATACCATGCTGGACCGAGGCCAATGAGATCCTCTACGCTGACTACTTGGAAAACGGCTGTTCGGATGTTGCGGACTCCCTATTATACAACCTTGACGAAGCACGGAAGAAAAAATGGAACAAAACAACTAAAAGCCTGAATTTCCGACACTCGAGTAGAAGGGCGCGTATGTAGCCTACTTAAGAAGCTGGGAGCCGATGCACATACCATGCCGAAGCCTGCTAACGTCACGGCCGATCAGGTAGCGTGAACCACATAGTGAACCTGAAAAGAAAAATCCCACTCGGCCGAAATCAAAAAGGAGTTCAAGGCCCTCAAAAACTTCTCTATAAGGTGTGAGCAGCTGTCTGGGCAATTTACCACGGACGAAGTCACAAAAGCCCTCCAATCCTTAAAGACCGGCAAGTCACCCGGGTTTGGCAAATACACCCGGAATTCCTTGCTTACGGTGAAATAAACACGAGGCGCTGGCTGTCAAAATTCTTCACTAATATCCTCGAAGCCGAACAACTGCCAAGCGAACTTAAAAGATCCAAAATCATCGCCATTCTCAAGCCAGGAATGCCTGCCGACCTCCCCGGCAGCTACCGACCCATTGCCCTCCTAAGCGTTATATATAAATTACTGGAGAGACTAATCTACAACCTAATAAGCCCACGAATCCTGGACATCTTACCTGTGGAACAAGCTGGTTTCCGACCTGGACGCAACTGCGAAGATCAGGTTCTTGCACTTCTGACCTATATCGAGAGAGGCTTTGAGGAACTCAGTAAAACAGGAGTAACCTTCATAGACCTAACAGCTGCTTACGATACTGTCTGGAGGGAAGGCCTAATGTATAAATTTCTGACAACCATAAAATGTAAGAAGCTGACAGTACTGGTGAGTGCTCTGAAATGCAATGCTCTCCAATAGGTCGCTTCCGACTGTAATGGGGGACACACGAAGAAGACCGAAGCTGCTTAATAACAGTCTACCTCAAGGCTCAGTCATGGCTCCACTTCTTTTCAATCTATACGTGGCTGACCTTCCACAAACACCAAGCCGCAAGTTTATGTATGCCGATGATTTGGCCTTGGCAACCCAGCATTCGAACATGGGAAACATAGAAGCCATCTTGTCAGCGGACATAGACATTCTGTCGGATTACTTTAAGAAGTGGAGGCTGACACCCAGCGCTGCGAAAACCGAGACCTGTTGTTTTCATCTCAACAGCAGAATGGCATCTACCAGCCTAAAAGTCACTCCAAATGGCACTGTTTTACGCCACAACTACAACCCCAAATACCTGGGCGTTACGTTGGATCGTACCCTCTCGTTCAACAAACCCTGACCAACTTGGCAGCGAAAATACGGACCCGCAATAATGTCCAATACAAGCTGGCTGGATCGACCTGGGGAGCTGATGCTCCGTTCTGCACTTGGTCTTGTCTACTCAACGGCCGAATACTGCGCATCGGCTTGGATAAACAGCCCCTACGTACGTAAAATCGACACAGTTCTGAACCGAACGATGAGAATAATTACGGGATCCATTAAACCTACACCAATCGACTGGCTGCCAGTGCTATCTCACATAGAGCCGCCGAGAGTCCGCAGAAAGCAGATCCTGGTTCGAGAGTACAATAAAATAACCGCGAACCCGGACTAACCAATCCACCAGGATCTTATACATTTTAATCGACTAAAGTCTAGAAGTCCCTCTGTCAGAACGTCACAACAGCGAATCACTAACAACTTTGACGGATACGAGGAGGGCAAAGTCTCACCGACCTGGCACCCCCTACTCAACTCTAAAGAACTACCACCTGGTTTTAACCTGCCCCGCAAGCTCTGGGTTCGACTGAATAGAATACGTACTGGACACGGCAGAAGTGGGTCGGCACTCCATAGGTGGGGAATGCGCCCCAGTCCAGAGTGCGCAAGCGGTGCTGCCTTTTAAGCAATGGAACACATCACCCGCGATTGCCCGCTAAGAGCCTTCCCTGGAACGAGCGACGACTTGTTACACGCGACACCGGAGGCCATCTTCTGGCTAGCTTCTTCTAAGACAATAATTGCAATTATGTTTGTGATATATGTGCTAGTATTGACGTTGTATATATAGCATATTTACTCTCTCTTCTATGTATGTTCGAATAGACCATAAGCTAAATAAATAAACCTAGCTGATTTAGTTCCGTACATACATGGCAATTTTTGCACTCTATATGCGGATGACTCAAGTTTTCTCTTGACCGAATCCAACTTATAGGATAGCTAGCGAGAGTCAAAGAACCTCCTACAAACTCTAGATTCTTGGTTCTCAGCTAATAGACTTTTCCTCAACTTGGAAAAAAACAGAAGTTGTCGTATTCCAAACACACAGAGCCAAGTACGTAGAGGATATATCGATAGGATTTAATAACTCACAATTAAAAAGAGCAAAGTACACCAATTTCTTTGGGTTTACTGCTCATGAACAATTATCTTGGCACAATCATGTTGATAATTTATGCAAATCGTTAAACAAAAAAGCACACTGCCTTCGCTACCTTAGGAATTTTCTTGATATTCCAGAGCTATTATATTATTATTATGCCGAAATCCAATCCAAACTTAGCTATGGAATAATAGTGTGGGGATCATCTCCAGAAATGGTGAAGATCTTAAAAACACAAAATCGAATAATTCGGATTCTTCTAAGCCAGCCTACATACACATCAAGCAAACAGCGTTTTGTGCAACTAAATATATTAACGGTCCTGGGCCTATACATTCTGGAAGCTACCAGCTACATCCATAAAAAGAAACACAATCTACCTAAAACTTTGGAGAAACATAACTATCCCACTAGAAGGCAGCTTAAACTATGTACTCCAAGATATAGACTGATATTATGCAGCAAGGCACCAGACATTTACGGAATTTACCTCTATAACAAACTTCCAACTAGTCTCACTGAAGAAAAGTCCTACAAACAGCTTAGGAGAAAGCTCAGGGAAATACTTGGTTCTACAAGTCTACCAGGATTTTGAAAATTTACTGCCATCATTGTGATCTATCTGTATTTTGTGTATATACATCCTATGGTGAATAAATGAATTTGAATTTTGACACGACCAGACAAGACCAAACAAAAGCAGACAAGACCAGAAACGACCTGACAAGGCCAGACAAGATCAGGGAAGACCAGACTAGATCAGACAAGAGCAGACAAGACCGGCGAAGAGCAGACAAGGCCAGACAAGCCAGACAAAACCAGTTAAGAGCAGACAAGGCCAAACAAAACCAGACAAAACCAAACCAGACCAGACAAGAGAAGACCAGACAAAAACAGACAAGACAAGATAAGACCAAACAAGACCAGACAAAACCACACAAGACCAGACTACACCAGCTAAGACTAGACAATACCAGATAAACCAGGCAAGACCAGACACGAGCAGAGAAGACCATCCGTAGAAGTCTTCTAGATGGATTCTTAATTACCTATTTTATGTTTACACGGTCAGGTTAGATTAGGTTAGGTTGAGAGAGCACGTAAGTATTTAGAGAGCACGTCATAAAAACTGCTGGAAAAGTCCAGAAATCCATGTCTGTGCTGAAACGGCTTGTGCCTAATATAGGAGAACTAATATAGACTCGAAGCAGCAAGAGAACACTGCTATGCTCAGTGGCTCACTCTGCAATGCTCTACGCGTCCCCTATATGGGCGGGGGCTATGAGCGTGAATATAAACGCAAGCTTGGAGCGATCCAAGAATGCTGGTAATCAAAACAAACAGTGCCTATAGAACTGTCTTCAGAGTAGTGGTCGTAGTCCAGTCTGGCATAGCACAAATAGAGCTGTAGTACAGGAGAGATCAAACATATACCCAGCAAGACGCAGTAAAACCCAGAAAAGCAAATGAAATAAAATGAAGCTGAAATAAAGAAGACAGTAAGGTCGACTAAACTATTCCGGCCGTGGCGAAATGAATGGGAAGCCTGTGAAAAGGGGGAATGGACAAAGTTGCTTATAAAGAACCTTGAAGAATGGGTAGAGAGGAAGTATGGAGAGCTGAGTTACCAGCTAACTCAAGTCCTCAGCGGACATGGCTGTTTTCGAGATTACCTCCACAAGATTGGCCGAGATATCAACATCTTCTGTAAACAATGCGGCGAAGAGGACAGCGTGGTGCACACCATTTACGACTCTAACAGGTGGGACGCTATGAGAAAGGATTTCTAAAACGATGTAGAACCACGGAAGACAATAGAGTTTATGTTAAAATCAGAAAGCAATTGGAACAGCATCAACAAAGCCATATACGACATTATCAGCTGCAGAGAAGGACGAGAGAAGTAGACAGAAAGCTGAGAGACTACGCAATCTAAACATCAAACAATAGTCGGACGGCAGTAGTAAGTTGCAACAGCTCAACGGCGTCTTCTGAAATTAAGGAAAGGAGACGTAACTTAGGCGCATGATGAGGGAAGACCCACTTGAAGCAGGTGTTAAACGATACCGAGTGGAGCCAGACAGAGATACCCCCACACAACACAGAGATGTGCGTGCGATAATGCATTTCCCATTCCCCTCTTATAAAAAAAGGTTAGGATTCTTATGTTAGGTCACACAGCGGCGGCAGAGGGCTTTCAAAGCAAACTTCAGAGTAATACTAGTCCATCTTAGAAAATGTTTTTAAGAAATAGTACTACTAAATGCTAAATATTATTTATACTAAAACCTAACCTAACCTACCCTAACCTAATATAACCTAATTTTTATTGTTAATGGTTTTTTTTTTTAAATTGGCTTTTCGCCAGCTACATTTGTCATATACAACTCGTGACGAAGAAACCTTCGCAATCATTTTAAATTTTTTTTATATAACTTGGATCAAAAAGTTTTTTAAATGCACTAGCAATATTCCAAGCTATCAAAAACACTAGTTTTCTTTGCTATGTGCTTTTTCAGTTTCGCGGCTAAAAGAATTCAAGATCTTGATGATTGTAGAAAATTGCGAAGGTAAAAATGTTTGCATATTGATTTGAAAAGCGAGAATGACATACCGATGGTTTCTGTACACGATCGTTTATAATACGCGATACAGAACGAGACTAATCACACTCGAGTACATTATACATCGACGCAAGTGGTCGGAGATCCCAAAAACCTGGCGAAAATATGAAGGAATCGTTCAAATAGCGTGATTTTTGCTACCCTCAAGTTTTTGGAGTCGCCAATCACGAAACTGAATTCAAAGTTTCAAATTCATAATGGCGGATATAATATGGCGGATCAGTTTTTGGAAAAAGCATTCAATTTTGTTGATACTTGGAACTCAGGTGTTTTAAAAATCGCCGATCACGAAACTGATTTCGAAATTTCAAAATTCAAAATGGCGGCATGCAATATGGCGGATTTTTGGAAAAAATCATTCTATTTTGGTAAAAATCAGGATTGCAAAAAGGAATTCAACATTGTAAAATTCAAAATGGCGAAGCCGATATGGTGAACGATAGTCATGGTGAATTTTTCGAAAAAAGCATTCATTTTTGTTGAAACTTAGGATTCTGGGGGTTTTTGAGGTCGCTGATTACGAAACTGAAGTTGAAACTGAAAAAATTGCGGTCCCAGTATGGCTAATAAGAATTATAGTTGTCTTTCCCGTTGAATATCGATTTCACAAATATGAAAATTTCCTTTTTTTAAGAATTATATTGACTAATTTCCGATAAGCAATATTTCAGACGAAATTACGATTTTTTTTTTATTTATTTATTTATTTAAGTCCTTATTCTTTATTTAATTTAATGTGACTTTAAATTAATAGAAATAATATAAACTAATCCACAAAAGTAAATCTTACAGGTTAGTGCTAAAAATCTATGTTGATTGAAGAGGTACCCTTCTAGATTTGAGATGGGCAAAATCGTTAATAACTTCTTCAAAATCTATGTTTTTGAGCATACTATTCCTCAGTTCCTTAAGGATCTATAATTTGGACACGATTCTGAGACGCGAATTTTCAAAATTATGTATTAGTTCCTCAAGGCTCCACAATTAGGACACGACTTTGAAATGCAAATTTTCAAAATTTTGTCTGGATTCCTCAAGGCACCACAACTAAGATACGACTTTAAAAGGCGAATTTTCAAAATTTTGTCTTGGTTCCTCAAGGCTGCATAATTAGAACAAGATTTTGAGACGCGAGTTTTAAAAATTTTGTCTTGGGTCATCTAAACACCACAACTAAGAAACGATTTTTCAAAATTGTGTCTGGTTCCTCAAGACACCACAACTAAGAAACGATTTTGAAACGCGAATTTTCAAAATTTTTTCTTGGTTCATCTAAACACCACAACTAAGACACGATTTTGAAATGCCAATTTTCAAAATATTGTCTTGGTTCCTCTAGGCTCAAATTTTCATTTTCACAATTTAATCTTAGTTCCCGGCACCATAATTAGAATACGAACATTTTTCACCGAAAAATATTTTGGAAGTACTTAAATTGGTTTGTCTGTCTTGAAATTTTGGGAAATTCCTACAAAAAATTGTCTGTCCACAAATTCAAAAGCAAATCAAATATTTTGGAAATTCTTGCAATTGTTTGTCTGTCCAAATTTTGGTATCTTCCTAAGAAATTTTGTCTGTCAAGAAATTCAAACTATGCTTGTCTTCAGGTCCTGCTTGAGACTGTAGCACCAGAGAAAGGAAGGAAAATAACAAATTCTAAGCCAAATAATAATAATAATAATAATAGTTTTTGATCAGTCAATTCATCCTTTTTCTCAAATTCAGTGTCTTTTAATGCCATTATTTTATGAAATGCCTTTTCTATATTCTTTTCATTCGCACTATTAGAGACAAGAGCTACGACACAAATTGCTTCTTTTAAGTGCAAACAAAGACATTTCCAAAACCCCATGAACTCATATTCTCTTAACAATTGAAGCATAAGGTCTTTCCGTTAAAGTTTCTTCGTGGCCTCTATAACACCTTGGTCCATGGACTGGGCAACTTATGTAATATTCGGAATGGACATCAGCGACAAACTGACTCATTTTTTATTCTTTTGAATTTGGAAAAGGAACGTTCCCCACTACATTTTGTTACCATCATGCTTTAAAAGAATTCTGAATGCGATTTCTACATTTGGAAATGTATCTTCAATTTTGTTTTCTTTCAAAAGATGATATATTTCCAATAGACTATTATTTCCATCATTTTCAATATATTTCCAAATATTCTTTTAAATGCAGACATTCCATTAGCAACTCTTTCTCGTTAATAGATTTTAACAAATTATTTGCAACTGTGTCTCAACTCGTTTAGACATTTAATTTCTCTTTTCTATTCAGTTGGACTGACGGCGCAGGGCTGTCGAAAAAATCTTGCGCGAGCTTCTACGTCTTGTTCTTTGAGATAGGCCCTTGTAGTCAGATTGATTATCACTTGATTTTCCCGAATTAAACATGTTTTTCAGCACGTGCCCCGAGTGCCCAGTGGGAAAGAGGGCTCTGTCAGGTGTGCCATTACAACTATTCCAACCATTAAAGTCACTTAAAAAATATATATATTTCTACTTTTGGCCAGCTTTTTGAGAATTCCGACCACTGTGCAACGTTCCTATTACTTCGTTAGCTAAGAACTTACTACTTGCACAGACTACTTCGACCTAGGATTTACTCGCCATCTATTCGAGCAATCAAACCAGGATACGCGCTCGAGAACAACTACTTACGACTGGTGAGAAGAACCTGTCGAAGCAACTATAAGATATAATTTCGGTTTTAAATTTTCATGATGTTAGTTGAACGTATCTCCGCAAAGCGTCCTTTGCCCAGCCCTGGTATATAATTAAACGATTTTTATATATATATAATTGCAAATAATGCTCAAATCTCTCCACAGAAGAATATTTTTCCCCGCGGATACCACTACTGTTGTAAGAAAAACCAGGACTGGACATCTGTGCCAATAGCGCACATTCCAAAACGTTTGTCCCACGTTTTGAATAAATGCAATTGTTTTATAGTTCTATAGTTTGTCCAGAAACTAAGGGTTTCTATTACAACGCTAAAATCTACCCCCCCAAAACATATTAGAAAACGTGCGAAGGCCTATAAAAACCTTCTTATAGAGATTAATCAGAGGACCAGACATTTTCAGGGATTTAGATAATTTAAGCCTCGATTGTACATGGGAGGAACCAAGAAAATTCAATCTCCCCCTTATTTGAATTAGAGGGATCTTCTAACCCCTCTTACAGATATATTATACTAGGAATGGTATAAATACCATTTTCCAGTTGTCAGTAAGAGGTAAGAAGTAAAAAGTAAGAAGTAAGAGAAAAGAGAGTAGAGTGGTAAGCTATAAGTTCTTAAGTCTTAAGTTATTTCGTTGTATTATTGTTCAATTAAATTGTTAAAACCAACTCGACTATTATTCGACAAACTACGTGCCTTGCGAATCCCGGTGAACATTACATTACAAGATCTCGATATATTTAGATATATCTCAGAGCCCGAAGAATTGTTGGCCAGCAGTCTTTCCTTCTCAACATTGAAGTCGGCGGCGGTTCACACGATAACCCCCTTCACAACATTGGTGGCAGCCCCACAACGTTGGTGATAGCCTCACAACACTACTATCATCGGAAGGATCTAAATTCAAAACAAATAGCATCATAGCTTATTTCTTACTATACGTATGATTAGATTATGATTGAAGATTAGAAACGATGAAGGTTAGGAACAAGGGATAATTCCTAATAAACAGATATATTTGTCTCATGGAAATTAAATATACAATCAATTTATTTTTCAAATAATACGTAGGCGCTATTGCGGTTTACTAATTATTATTCATACTCAATACTTAATAAAATTTAATATAAGATAATGAATATGCATATTGTTACTTTACCTCAGGTTGACTTTCTCCATGTACGATGCATACGAGCTGTGCTTCAAATCCCTCTCCAGAGTGCACGACTGGTCTCTCAACGGAGATTTCTGGCGGATCTGAAACCGAATAAGGAAAATTCAAATACTGGATAGCAACATCCACACAGTTAGTTAAAACTATCCACCTGTAAGTTTTCCACCTAGTGCATAAAAATATTTCACGAAAGATTCAACCGTGCAAAAGTTTTATCCGCTGCTAAAAATTACTTCGGATAAAATATTCATATATACGGATGGTAAAAATATGAGATACATTACTTGTAGTTAGAAATTAGCAAATAAAATTGTATTGCTTATACAGAATCTTAAAAATAATAATGATGTCTAATATATTTGTCTAATATATTCAATCTAATTCTGTCACTTTAAGTCTACTTTGGTGATTGTAATCCAAATCTGTCTAATATATTCAATCTAATTCTGACACTTTAAGTCTAGTTTGGTGATTGTAATCTTTATAATTGAAAGTTTATTCTTCTATGTACACTGTATTTGAATTTTTTTTCTGATAATATGTTGGTTGAAATGCTAAACCACGGCACATGAATTAGATTTAAAAAAAGTAACGAACTAGCTAATTTACATATCAATAATAAAAAAAATTTAAGATTCAGCTGTATGCACTAGATGAAACATTTAAAAATAATAAGTAATGAACACTAAATAATAGACACATCAATTTGTGAAACTTACGCCTAGTCTCTATTATTTATTATTATTAATAATAATAATTCTCTTTCCTTTTTAATAAAATTTGCTTCGTCAAGTTTAGCAGTATTTATATAAGACTTTGAGTTTTAAATTTAAAGGTTTTTCTATCCTAGCATAAATATTTGTTAACCTTGGCTGCCTAAGGGGTACCTATATATAAAGGCAATTTGAAATATAAACTAGGCGTATATATATCGAGGCGTGACAATAATTCAGTGGCGTAGGTGGTATTATGATGATATGGTGGGTTAGTGTGAATTAACATGATTTTAAATATTAAAGGAGATGCGTTCAGTCTTTTGTAAGTCGGAAAATATCATAAAGCGGGATCCTCCTCGCCGAGTTACATAATGCATGAGTTCGAACGAGTTTTCGTCTAACAGTACACGGACGGAGAATGGGAAAAAGGACCATTTTTAGTATATTTTTCTCTATCGAATCGAGTAAATCAACACCTGTCAATTAATTTTAATTTGAAAGGTACTACAAATTCCCAATCAATGTCAACATTTCATATCAAACAAGAAAGAATAGACAAACTCTAGAAATATGATTGAGCTAAAAACCATCTACCGTTCTCAGATACGAGCAATTATTTAATTAAGGACATATCTAATTCTCGAATTTAAATTTCGAATTTAAATGTCTATACAAAGCGAGAATACAAAATGTATGATGCAATTTAAAAAAAAAACGTTGATGACTTCATAGCGCAAATTCTAATGTCGTTACGAAATTTTTTTACGGCATAACATTGCATTTTGAAAAATAATACTGACGTGTTTGAGCAATTATCCCAAATACCGTAAATAAAGAAATTATTATAACACGGGGGACAATGATCATCTATTTATACAACACGGCGGAGACCAGAGCGGATTGACAAACGTAGACAGATAATAATATTTCGATGCATTTAAATAGAAACCATTAGAACGACGTAATTGACAAACTATACTGAATAGATAAGTCTAGACAAAGAAGAGAGGGAATCTCTGTATGGTTTTATGTGAATGTGCTTGTTTGTCCCTTGGTATAAATTCCGATGGCTATTAAGGCAGTGGAAAGGAATCCGGGAAACTTTTTGCGATGCGCATAATTGCAGTCCCAAATGCTTTGTGAAATTTCAGTAAATTATTGAAATATGCGCATATATGATGCTCTTACTCATTCCAAATAATGTATTCACACGAACTTCCGGATTACAATTCTTTTTCCACCTCCTCTGGTTATTTATAAATGAAACGAATTTTTTTTCTATCCTTTATTATTTTCTATAGTTGTTTTAATCTCGCCTGAATTTATTTATCTGTCCATCTATTTGATTCCTAAATGCGTTTGCCTATTTTATACTATTGCATATCACTCTTTGTTCATCGGTCTAATCATTTTGGGCTAATCCCAGTCTAAATTTGTTAATAACATAATGGTTTTAATGAAAACCGATCGTAGTTAATTATTTCAATATTTTTAACTATTTTGCTATAGGTATCAAAATCATTTTATACGTCACAATACGCGTTATTAACTATTTAACTACAATTAATTATTTACTAAAAAAGGGTAACTTTTGAAAAACATTTGTATTGTATTCCTAAAATATGTTTGCATTCAGGAGGGAGTCTTGGGATTTGAGAACGCAACCATTATTACTTTACTACTACCAGTTTAATGCTTATAGGTTGGCACAAGAACCAAACTGAGAAATATCTTACCATACGAGCATAGACCTCGTCATAATTATTTCCCCTTTTTTTCTCAGAACCTCTTCGTTCGTTATTCTGTGAACCCAACTGATCCGCAGAATTCTTCGATACACCTACATTTCGAAGGCGTCGATCTTCTTCGAGGATGCTTCTGTCAAGGTCCATGCCTCCATACCGTAAAGCAAGACTGAAAATACATAGCATTTCACAAAACGTTTTTTTAACTTCAGGCTAAGATTGTGACTACACAGCACTGATCGCTTGCGTATAAAGGCTACTCTTATAAGTGCGATTCTTGTTTTTATTTCCGCCGCGTGGTCCTATTTCTCGTTCATGTTGCATCCTAGATATGTGATGCGCTGTACTTTTTCAATAGCTGTGTTGATTGCGTACAGACCAGTATCTTATGGATTTGACACTTAGCTTATCACCATGTACATACTTCGTCTTGCTTGCATTTAGTTTGATATCATATTCTTCACTAGCTGTAGCTATTCTGCTTAGTAAACTCTGCAGTCCTTCAGGTGTGTCTGCGATTAGCAAGGTGTCGTCTGCGTAACGGATGTTGTTTATTGTTTCGCCATTTTTTACATACAGGGTATCTTTAAATAGTTCTTCTCAATATACGTTGAAAAGAAGTGGTCACAGAATACAACCTTGACGTACTCCACGTAGGATTTAGATGTCGCCAGTGTGACTATCCTCTGCCCTGACAGTCGCTCTCTGCCTCCAGTAAAGGTTACCGATTATTCTGATGTCCATGTCGTCCATTCCGGGGTTCTTAAGTATTTCAAGCATCTTCTGGTGTTTTACATTGTCAAACGCCTTTTTAAAGTTTATAAAGCATGCATATACGTTCTTGTTAAATCTCTGCATCGCTCCATGAGAACCCGAGCGGCAACCTTGCTTTAACTATTATTCCTTTTTCATTAGTCTACCTTTAAATACCCATTTACATGGCACGGTTCTTTTATCTGATGGCAAATCTACCAGTGGCCAAGGTTTATTCTTTAGTAAGAAGTCATATTCTTCCTTCATGGCTTTCTTCTACTGGTCAGCATGTGGAGATGAACCAGCTTTATAGGACAAAAATAACGCACATCCTGGTCATTCCTCTCTGACTGAGCGACCGGTCACTCAAATACCTCCGATACGCAAACCAAACGGAAAGTGTGCTCGTAATAGCAGTGATAAAGCAGACACTTTTGCAGAGCATTTGGAAAGCATATTCCTCCCCAACCCGGGATCGGTACTCCCAATACTTCTTATAAACAATTGCGAAGATACAATCTCGCTAGTAACACCCAAAGAGGTATCCAAAGAAATTCACACAAATCTAAATCCAAAGAAATCACCCGGATTCGATTTAATTACCGGTACCATCCTCAAAAAATACAGAGAAAAACCTTGGTTAAGGTAACTAATTTATTCAATGCCGCAATTGGTCTAACGCATGGAAGATCTCGGAAGTAATTGTGCTATCAAAACCTGATAAAAATCACAATGATGAAGAGTCGTATCGGCCAATCGCATTACTGCCGATCATGTCCAAGCTCTTTGAGAAGCTGATCATGATACATCTCAAGCTAATAATAAACAAATATTGGTTAGTGTCGGCAACAATGGAACAAGTTCACAGAATTACAAACGTTATCGAAAAATCGCTAGAATACAAAAACGTTTGCTCTACTGGGTTCCTCAAATCAGGTATGGCATGAAGGCCTACTGCACACACTTAAATCCATCCTGCCTGACCCGTACTATATACTACTAACATCATACATATCCGAAAGAAAATTTTGCATTAAATATTCGCGTTCTCCGCTCTTCGGAACAGCAGTGCTGATGTCCCCCAGGGAAGTGTACTGGGCCCGCTGTTATATCTACTTTATACAAATGATACACCTAATATTGATAACACAACTGCCACCTTTGCGGATGACACTATACTGATGGCAACTGGAAAAACTGTAGAGCAATCATTAAAAATACTCCAACTTGCTGTAAATAATATGACCACCTGGACTCGTAAATGGCGAATAAAACTTAATGGAGCTAAGTCTACATACCTCAACTTTACCAATAAAAAGATTGGAAACAGACCCCTGATTATTAATGGCATAACTATCCAGCCAGCCAAAACAGCAAAATACCGTTTAAATGCTATTTGTAGATTTCGCGAAACGTTAGCTGCTTGTTCGCTTGTGAATTGAATCGTTTTCTATTTGTTCGCTAATGCCCGCCATACACGCTACGGTCTACCGGAGAGGTTACATGTGCAAGTGTGCCTGCGCAGGTCAACCGTACGCAAGAAACTGCACAGGTCTATTCCCACACACCTTTCCCACACCTGCGCAGGAAAACCTGTACAGGTAAACCTATCCGGTGGACCGTTGCGTGTATGGCGGGCATTATACGTATAAGTATGTCAGACAGGACGGAGTATTTCAACTCGTTTTATAGAACATTTTCGTTCCTTTCGCCTTAAAAGAGACACAAGTAAATTTTCTCACCTTAGTCTAGATTGTAATAATAAATTCCCCGCAATAGATAATCTAAAAACCTTGCATAACTGCATCAAAGGCCCAAAGTTTAATCTCCTGAAGTCATTAAAAATTTTAAAACAAAGCCGTAATCCATCAGTATGTCTCCTTAACGAGCAAACCATAAGGAAGATAATCCTTTCACAACTTTTTAATTTAACGCAATCATCTGAAGATAAGTCCCCAACTTCAGACAATACGGACTGAAAGCTGTAAAATAACTTACAAATTTCATGTGAGATTTGTTTTGGTAGTCCTAAAAAGACTCAGTAATTGTTATAGAGCTCCGAAAAAGGCTGAATATATTTATATATTCAGGCTGTGTTCCGTTTCTTTTGAGTTTGCTCTCATATATATTTTTACATTCTCTTTACCTAAAGTTAATATTGTTTTGGTTATTGTATTTAAGACGAATAAGGTAATGGAAACTGGTTTTGATAACCTATGCTAAACTATAACGAATCACTCGAGTAAGCTCGAAATGATACTTAAGACTTAGTTTATATTTTAAGTGCATATTTTATTCATTCTATGTTAAAACGTTCTATAATCTTAAATATAGTCGGCAGGACAACTTTGACTTTTTAAAGGTTTAATTTGAATTTTGGTCAGTATGATTGTTGGGTACTTACGTATTAACGCCAACACTACGCTACATTTTTAAATACTGCCAATCTACACCTAAAATTTTTACTTGTCTCATCAAGTCAACATTCGCGCGGCAGCGCGAACTCTCGATCCAATATATAGCAGTGGTGGCGTTAATACGTAAGTACCGATTGTTGCAATATTATTATTTTATTAATCTTGTGTTCTTGTTTCAAGGTGATTACTGGTCTACGTACATTGGACAGAAATATTGTATTGTATGTAAAAAAAATATTTTTTGACATGGGATCAATTCATATCGATTCGGTTTTCAACTTCATAGTCTTTAATTGAATTATGCGAATAATTTTTATTCCCATCAAACTATATTTCCAAATTCAGTCGATACTACAAAACCTAGAGAGAGAAAATATTTATTGTATACTTTATACATTATACAAAGGGCTATCGACCGCAAGGTCCTTCTGCAAAAACCTAGAATAATCCACAAAACTTTCAAAATGCTGAATAAATATCGAAAAAGAAACATGTAATCAAATCCATACGTTTATGCTATTTTAATTTTAAATTAATAGCTAAACTTGTCTGTAAATTTAAATTTGCAGATAAACGATAAAATTTAGGTTCTGAGATAGGCGCGTTATTAATTCGTATAATTAATTATGTGTGTGTCCGTGCTGCTGATTAGTGAAAAGATTTAAGGGAATAAATAAAATGTTGGCTGCTAGAGAGAAGGTTCATAATTAACACGTAGCAAACCCTTTTTTCGTCGGTAACTCACAGTTACCAATCTGTTTTCCTGAAAGGGGAAATAATATGCATTTCAGTAATATGTGTGGCAACAACTGCAAAAGGTTACTGTCGAGATATATGAGTGCTGAGATAAGAGAGAATATGTATGGTCTAAAAATAAATTACCCTATCTTAAGGTCTTTCTGCCAGGTTTAATTAATTTTTTTATTAGGAACATTTAAGCTAAAATGCGTTTATAAAATGTCATTCAACTGCATTAAAACATATTTTCAATTAGCTAACGAATACATTTTTTACTAGACCAGCGATAAATATCTGTTTCTAGCCAGAAAGGCAACCCAAAAATAAGTTAACCTGGATCCGATTGGATCAAAAAAGGTCCGTTAGAATTTTATAAATTCTTGTCTAATTCTATCTCATTCGACCAAACGATATCTAGCTATGCCAAACAAGACTAATTAATACGTATGCTAAACAATATGTGTATATTCTTTTTCATAACATCAATTCAATGCTTAATTTATCCATTTCCAGATTTATAGAACTATTCACTATCATTTTGTGAGTTGTTGGAGTTAAATAGAATATTTTATTGTGAGTAATGGTTTTGGTATTACACATAAATTTAATGTAAGAGCACTAAAGCCAAACGCACGAAACTCTTATTAGTTTGACCAGTTCTATATTCTTCTCCAATTCGGTTAGTGGGTTATATTTTCTGCTCTGAGAAATTTATTGGCGCTATATGCTAAAATACTTATTTTCTATTCTATTGTCTATAAGGATACTAAGAAATACGAATCTATTGACGAATCTTGCAGTGATCTGAAATTTATAATATCTCGACCGAAACTGTATTAGGTTGCATTCGGCAAGGGAGACAAGAGCAGACAAGACCAGACAAGACCAGCCAAGGCCAGACAAGACCAGACAAGACCAGACAAGACCAGACAAGACCAGACAAGACCACACAAGACCAGACAAGACCAGACAAGACCAGACAAGACCAGACCAGACCAGACAAGATCAGACAGATCAAGCAATACCACCGAAGAGCAAATAAATCTATAATGTATAACCGTACGATAGTATGAAACAAGACCAGGCAAGTTTCGACATAATTCAACGACCCCATAAAAGAAAAGATAAACCAAATGGGGCTTATTGGTCACACGTCACACGTATATTGGTCACACGTTAATGCATTTTGCTTTTCATTTATTTAAACTTTTGGTTTGAAAAGTTTGAAATTATTTATCTTATAGTTACACATAAATCATGAACAAATATTTTTCGTGATACTTGACCCTTATTATATTTGCATATTACACAAACAAGTAAACAAAAGTTAATTTGTTGCATTAACAAAAGTTGAATATGCACTTTTACACCAGAATTGCTTTTCCAAGAATCACGTAATGTAACTATAACAACTACATAAAAGTTATAAAACTTTTGCTCGTTCCCTATTTGTATTAATCCCTTTGTAGACTTATTCGACCTGTTTTTAAGCCGTACATTTACAGAAAAACTGCTTTAATCCGTCGCTCGTATCCCTTCTTTTTTTATACCGCTTTCTCCACTTTTACATTTATGTGAAAAAATATACATAATATGTAAATTTTGTTCACCATATATATGCAAAAAGGTGGCAATTTGTTTCTATTTCGTATGAAAGATTTAAAGTTAAAATAAAACGATTAAATTAATGTCAAGATAAATTAGTACAATTAAGTGGTAATAAGTGGATCTTCTAAAAAGATCAAAAGAATATAAATGAATACAATGTTTAGAAATAAACATGTCTAATAACAAAAAGTAAGGCTTACTTTTTCAAAGCCAAGAAATATTGCTTGAACTTAAATACTTATCACTTTTCCTGGGAAAGTTTTTTTTAATTATTTCAGATATATTATATAAATTTGTTTCAATACAAGTGTGAGAGAGAACGTGGTGATATGCTCTAGAAAACTGTACGTGAACATTTTCTACACATGATAAAATTTGTTTTTCGAAGAAAACCTAATGTTTTTAAGCGGATAATATTGTTACCCAGCAAAGAATCATTGTAGATGAAACAGTAAAAAGATACAATGTTAAATAAACGATCACACATAATCGTAAAAATAACTTTTTAAAAGCCCTGCTGTATATAATACATAACACATTGTTTGTATATCATATAAATTTGGTTATTTTGAAATAAAAAAAAAGTCACTACAAGACGATGGAAAAAGAAGTAAAGAAATTTGGTGTGATTTTGTATGATCTTGTCTGCTCTCATTTGGTCTCGTCTGGCTTTGTAAAGTTTTGCTTGGTTTTGTCTGGTCTTGTCTGGTCTCGTATTGCCTTGTCTGGTCTTGTACGGTCTTCTCTAGTCTTGTCTGGTCTTTCTTGGTCTTGTTTGGTCTTGTCTGGTCTTTTATAGTTTTGTTTGGTCTTGTCTGGTCTGGCCTTTCTAGTAGTGTCTGGGCTTTCATATTCTTGTCTGGTCTTGTGTGGGCTTGTCTGGTCTTGTCTGGTCTTGTCAAGTCTTGTCTGGTCTTGTCTGGTCTTGTCTGGTCTTGTCTGGTCTTGTCTGGTCTTGTCTGGTCTGGTCTTGTCCAGTCTTGTCTGGTCTTGTCTGGTCTTGTCTGGTCTTGTTTGGTCTTGTCTGGTCTTGTCTGGTCTTGTCTGGTCTTGTCTGGTCTTGTCTGGTCTTGTCTGGTCTTGTCTGGTCTTGTCTGGTCTTGCCTTGTCTTATCTGGTCTTGTCTCTTTAATCTGTTTTTACCCGCTAGCTAGTTGGGAAGCGATGATGTAATTACCCATCTGTTAGATTCAAAAGTCTCTCAAATTTACTTGAGTAGTGTCTGGGCTTTCATATTCTTGTCTGGTATTGTCTGGTCTTGTGTGGGCTTCTTTGGTCTTGTCAAGTCTTGTCTGGTCTTGTCTGGTCTTGTCTGGTTTTGTCTGGTCTTGTCTAGTCTTGTCTGGTCTTGTCTGGTCTTGTCTGGTCTTGTCTGGTCTTATCTGGTCTTGTCTCTTTAATCTGTTTTTACCCGCTAGCTAGTTGGGAAGCGATGATATAATTACCTATCTGTTAGATTCACTGATCTCTCAAATTTATTTGAAATAATTTATAACATTATGAAACATTAATATTATTTGAAACTTATCTAGTGATAGAGTTACTAATAGTACATTGTGCCTAAAATAGTATATTTTGCAACTAGGGCGGTAAGTTGTCATTTGATCACGAGAGAGAAATTGAGGGCATATTCGCTCGAGAGGTCTGAAGATGATTAAATCTGGTGGATTAAAAGCTGATTAAAACTGATAAGGGCTGATAAAAGCTGATTAATGCTTTTTTGTCTGATTTTATTTGGTCTTGTCTGGTCTTGTCTGGTCCTGTCCGGTCTTGTCAGGTCTTGCCTGGCCTTGTCTTGTCTTGTCTAGTCTTGTCTTGTATTGTCCTGTCTGGGCTTGTCTGACCTAGTATCGTCTTGTCTGGTCTTGTTTTATTTTGTCTTGTCTGATGTTATCTGGTCTTGTCTGGTCTTGTCACGTCTTATTTGGCTTTCTCTTATCTTGTCTGGTTTTGTCTGATATTGTCTGGTCTTAGCTGATCTTGTCAGGTCTTACCTGGCCTTCTGGACAAGACCACGTCTGTCTGGTTTTGTCTGCTCTTCATTGATATTAGCTGGTCTTGTTGGGTCTCGTCTGTTCTTCTCTAACTTTGGTATTGTCCCGTCATGTTTAGACTTGTCTGGTCTTCTGTGTTATTTTCTGGTTTTGTATGGTATTGTCTGGTCTTGACTGGAATTATCTGGTCTTGTCTGGCCTTGCTTGATCTTGTCTGGTCTCGTGTGGTCTTATCTGGTCCTGTCTAGTCCTGTCTGGTCTTGTCTGGACTTGTCTGATCTTTTCTGGTTGTGTCATTTTGTCTGGTGTTATCTGTTCTTGTCTGGTCCTGTCTAGTCTTGTCTTGTCTGGTCATGACTGGTCTTGTCTAGTCTTCTTTGGTCTTGTCTGCTTTTGTCTAGTTTTGTCTGTTTCTTTGCTTTTGTCTGGTCCTATTTGGCTTTGTCAGGTTTTGTCTGATTTTGTATCGTCTTGTCCGTTCTTGTCTAGGCTGTTTTTTTTTAAATTTATGTTCCTTTTGTCTCTTGTAAGGCGGAAGCACAAGGATTTGTTTTCAAGAAATAGTAACTTTAATTTACCCTTTATAAAAAGCCAATACCTATATTTAGTTTAATAATACCCGCGGCAACGCGAAAATTGCTTGATCTAGAGTTGCTGCAATGTTTTGCTTTGGATGCTTTCGTCATTAATTCAGCATTACAATATTCATTGTTGTTTGACCAGTATTGTACGGAGCTAATTTTTCATTGTAAGCAGCTGGTATAAATATTGGCAAGATGCTTGCTTTTAAATCATCACCAATCAAAGGTTTACCACCTTGAACATACTTATGCTTATGTTTCTGAATTATTTGTATAACCATGAGCCACATGAGGTATAAGTTTCTCGGATACCACCATATAACATTGCTGAATCAATAATATCAATTTCTGAATCATTTTATTTTCCCATACATAATATACTCAGAATCAATTAGTTATCAGTTTTTACCCGTTAGCTAGTTGGGAAGCGATGATATAATTACCTATCTGTTAGATTCAAAGGTCTGACAAATATCTATGCAATAATTTAACAAATTATGAAATATTAATATTATATAAAACTTATCTAGAATTACTAATAGTAGATTGTGCGTAAAATAATATATTTTGTAACTAGGGCGGTAAGTTGTGTAAAAGCTTGGATGATGATCTGCTGGACCGTTGCTTGGAGGTGTTTCTGCGATCTTAGAACTCCTGCATACTTTAGTTTTGTTGGGAATTTATTGGGAAATTATTTGGTTGCCCGCGTCTTCAACTTAATCTCCTTGGATGTGTAGGTGAAAATTCAATATTTAGACTCCTCTTCTTCTCAAAATAATTGTTGATTTTATGATATTTTTTCATATGTCGCTTCTCTTCTATTTTCTCAAGTAAAGGTTGAATTGCAAACGGTGCATTTGTAGCACATTTTTTGATTATCAGCACATACTTCCTTATGGCTACGAAGATTATCTTTGCTTGCGAAAAAATTTTACACAAATAAATTTTACACATTGATCGCAGGGATACAGTTTTACTTGTTGATATGACAATTAACTTAGTTAATTATATACCAATTGCGTTTCGAATGTATAGCGATAAAATATGAATGCTTAGCATCCAGCTGCGCTTGAGGCGTGTGTTAGCAAAATTATTGTAAAGCTGAAAGTTCGAACATCTGAATGTGTGCCGATAAAATCAAACAAGTTCTAACAGGCAACATGCTAATTATGAAATTAACTCGTCCTGACAAGTTGAAACAGAAAAATATTGCTTCGGCGGTTCTAATCAACTATCCCACGATTCCATACTCGCTCGTTCAATGATTCATCTAGACAAGTTGAAACTGGAAAATGCTTACTCGGCAGTACTTAGCAACTATTTCACAATTCCATATTTGCACATATTCAATGATTCATCCGAATTTCTCAGAATACATCGTATAATTTCAGACTCCCAGATAAGTTGAAACACGAAACTGATTATGCAGCGTTTCTTAACTCACGATTCAGATATTCCATACTCGCACGACATATCCAGACAAATCAATGACTTATCCAGACAAGTTGAAACAGGAAAATGCTGACTCGGCAGTTCTTGTCAACAATTTCACAATTCCATACTCGCATGCAGTTACAGATAAGTTGAAACAGGAAAATGCTGACCTATTGCATTTCTTGTCAACTATTGGCAATACCTATATTTAGTTTAATAATACCCGCGGCAACGCGAAAATTGCTTGATCTAGAGTTGCTGCAATGTTTTGCTTTGGATGCTTTCGTCATTAATTCAGCATTACAATATTCATTGTTGTTTGACCAGTATTGTACGGAGCTAATTTTTCATTGTAAGCAGCTGGTATAAATATTGGCAAGATGCTTGCTTTTAAATCATCACCAATCAAAGGTTTACCACCTTGAACATACTTATGCTTATGTTTCTGAATTATTTGTATAACCATGAGCCACATGAGGTATAAGTTTCTCGGATACCACCATATAACATTGCTGAATCAATAATATCAATTTCTGAATCATTTTATTTTCCCATACATAATATACTCAGAATCAATTAGTTATCAGTTTTTACCCGTTAGCTAGTTGGGAAGCGATGATATAATTACCTATCTGTTAGATTCAAAGGTCTGACAAATATCTATGCAATAATTTAACAAATTATGAAATATTAATATTATATAAAACTTATCTAGAATTACTAATAGTAGATTGTGCGTAAAATAATATATTTTGTAACTAGGGCGGTAAGTTGTGTAAAAGCTTGGATGATGATCTGCTGGACCGTTGCTTGGAGGTGTTTCTGCGATCTTAGAACTCCTGCATACTTTAGTTTTGTTGGGAATTTATTGGGAAATTATTTGGTTGCCCGCGTCTTCAACTTAATCTCCTTGGATGTGTAGGTGAAAATTCAATATTTAGACTCCTCTTCTTCTCAAAATAATTGTTGATTTTATGATATTTTTTCATATGTCGCTTCTCTTCTATTTTCTCAAGTAAAGGTTGAATTGCAAACGGTGCATTTGTAGCACATTTTTTGATTATCAGCACATACTTCCTTATGGCTACGAAGATTATCTTTGCTTGCGAAAAAATTTTACACAAATAAATTTTACACATTGATCGCAGGGATACAGTTTTACTTGTTGATATGACAATTAACTTAGTTAATTATATACCAATTGCGTTTCGAATGTATAGCGATAAAATATGAATGCTTAGCATCCAGCTGCGCTTGAGGCGTGTGTTAGCAAAATTATTGTAAAGCTGAAAGTTCGAACATCTGAATGTGTGCCGATAAAATCAAACAAGTTCTAACAGGCAACATGCTAATTATGAAATTAACTCGTCCTGACAAGTTGAAACAGAAAAATATTGCTTCGGCGGTTCTAATCAACTATCCCACGATTCCATACTCGCTCGTTCAATGATTCATCTAGACAAGTTGAAACTGGAAAATGCTTACTCGGCAGTACTTAGCAACTATTTCACAATTCCATATTTGCACATATTCAATGATTCATCCGAATTTCTCAGAATACATCGTATAATTTCAGACTCCCAGATAAGTTGAAACACGAAACTGATTATGCAGCGTTTCTTAACTCACGATTCAGATATTCCATACTCGCACGACATATCCAGACAAATCAATGACTTATCCAGACAAGTTGAAACAGGAAAATGCTGACTCGGCAGTTCTTGTCAACAATTTCACAATTCCATACTCGCATGCAGTTACAGATAAGTTGAAACAGGAAAATGCTGACCTATTGCATTTCTTGTCAACTATTTCACAATTCCATACTCGCACGCGTTTACAGATAAGTTCAAACAGGAAAATGTCGATTTGGCGGTTCTTATCTATTATTCCAAAATACAGAAATCCGTCTCATTCAGAAGTCACGTCTAGCTAGTAGATGACAAGTTAAGCAGGAATTATGCTGACTCACCCGTGGCGTGGAAATTTCACGAAAATCCGTAAGCAGTTCAAAATCAGTCGAGTTCAAACGGGAAAATGTCGATTCCAGGGTTCTTATTAATTATCGCAGAATCCATACATCCGGTCACGTCTAGCTAGTAGCTGACAAGTTAAACAGGAAATATGCTGACTCTCCCGTTGCGTGAGAAAATCATGAAAATCCGTTAAGGAAGTGGACAAGGTCACTAGAAGTGGTCAAGGTCAATTTAACTACGATCAAATTTATGAAGGAAACTCCACAACGACCCCTCCTCAATCGCGCATTTTCGTATATCCTGGCGCCATCTACACATCCTCGCTCGGCCACGTTCAGAATTACTGATAAGTCGTGGCGCCATCTACATATACTCGCCCGGCCGCGTTCAGAACTAGTATGTCCGTTGTTGGGGCAGGTCAAGGAATCGGTGGCGATGGGCCTAGAACAGGGATGGCGAACCAATGGCACGCGTGTAATTGATGGCACGCGAGAGAATATTTTGGGCACGCTATCAAAACGGTTTGCATTTTAGTTCAAAATAACAAAGTTCTCCATGAAGTGTTATATTACAAACGAACGCGAGTGATCCTACGCTACGGAGCGATCGGGCGCAGTGCGCGGGGCGGTGGCGGCTTGTTTGTCATATGAAATTGTCATACGAGCGCCGCACGTGGTCTTTACTTTACTTCGCTGAAAATGTCATTGCTCGACATAGTAAACCTTATCAATAGGGAGAGTTTTTGAAGGAAGCCTGGTTAGCATGCGCGCGCTTACTTTTTGATGATTTCGATAATAAGGATAAGATAATTCATCGCATCAAAACTACTCGATCTTCTATTTCGAAAACAAATCAAAGAATCTTAAAACTGGCTGGAAATGTAACGGATTAACAATAAATTGACATTAACTCCGCTCCTTTTATATCGCTAATTCTTGACGAAAGTACGGACGTCACAAAATCTGCCCGTTTAGCCGTTTTTGTTCGATATTGCGTTGGAAACGTCATTATGGAAGAATTAATTGCGATAACATCGTTTATAACAACTACAAAGGACACATATATTTATAGGATACAGATATTTCTTCAAAATTCGCATGCTGAGAAAGAAATAGATTTGAAAAAAATTGTTTTAGTAACAACTGATGGTGCTCCAAGTATGGTGGGCAAAAACATGGTTTAATAAGTTTATTTCAAACAGATGTAGGACATTCAATTCTTGAATTCCACTGCATCGTTCACCAACAAACCTTGTGTGCTAGAGTGGTTTAATATATATATATATATATATATATATATATATATATATATATATATATATATATATATATATATATATATATATATATATATATATATATATATATATATATATATATATATATATATATATATATACTCTTGATAATGTAATGGGGGTAATGATAAAAATAGTCACCCTAATATCGTCGCAAGTTTTAAATAAGCGAAAGTTTGGATGTTTGTAAAGAACTATAAGTATTGTAAAGAACGTGTACCAATTCGATTAATTGGAAATTGCAGAATTTGATATGCCGCTGATTTCCAGCCTAGTTCAATATGGATTCAAAAATTTATTGAAACAAAGAAAGAGTTAGAATTAATTGAAACAGAGTGATAGACACACAATATAAATACAAATGCCAGGAACAGCATTTTAGAAACATGGAATTCGTTTCCAGACACATTTAACTGTTTTAGGAAGCTGGCTTGTGCAATTTTAACCATATTTTCATCTACCTATGCCTGCGTATCATTATTTTCTAAGATGAATTACATTAAAAACTCGATTAGAACCCATTTTACAACCATAATAAAGGGTGTCCCATAATTCACGCAAGATATGAATTATCCGCCATTTGTAAGGTATAGTGTTTCTAACAAAAAAAAGACAGTTTGACAACTGATAGTTTAGGGTTACTAAAAATGGAGCACTATACGAAAGAAAAACGCGTTTTCATTGTTGAACAATATTTAAAAAATGGTGAAAGTTTTGCTGCCACAATTCGAAAATTTCGCGCACAATGTGGTCGTAATATTGTTTTAAATTCTTCAACTGTAAAGAATATCTTTACAAAAAATTTCAAATAGATGAAGCTCATTTTCAGCTTGATGAGGCTTCGTTAATCGTCAAAATTGCCGGATTTGGGGTTCAGAAAACCCACATGTTGTTATCGAAACAAATATGCATCCACAACACGTCATTGTTTGGAGCGGATGTTGGGCAGGAGGCATCATTGGACCATATTTTTTTGAAAATGAGGCTGGTCAAGCAGTAACTGTTACTGGTGTTCGATATCGCAACATGTTAAGAGAGTTCTTTCTTTCTTCCTAAATTAGAAAATATTGATGTAGACGACATGTGGTTTCAACAAGATGGTGCCACATGCCATACATCCCGTGAAACAATTAAATTACTTCAAGAGACATTTCCTGGTCGTCTACTCTCTCGTTTCGGTGATCAGAATTGGCCTCCTAGAACCTGTGATTTAACCCCACTGGATTTTTTCTATGGGTTTTTTTAAGTCACAGGTCTATGCCAACAAGCCTCTAACCACCCGTGCATTGAAGGACAAGATTCAACGCTGTATCAATGAAATTCAGCCGCATTTATGCGGAATGGTAATGGAAATTTTTGAAAAAGGGTTCGTATTTGTCAGCAAAGTGGTGGAGGTCATATGTCCGATGTGTTATTTCATACTTAACCCTAGACTATGTACATTATGTTCCAATAAAGAAATTAAAAATCATTTTAAAAAACTCTGGTTTCTATTTAATTCAAATCTGGCATAAATTTTGGGACACCTATTATAAGTAATCTGTCATCTAATCTTCAACAAGAGAAGTCCCACTAATCTTATTTTAATTTTAATTACGTGTATAACTGAAACAATATTATTATTATACTTTGAAAAATGTATTTTTTGGTAGTAAATAGAGAGTTTTGGGTTGCGCCACCCCTGGTCTAGAATATAGTATCTTTCCGTAGTAACACGCCAGCGTTTTTGCATGGGATAATTAAAATTGGACGCTGGAACAAAGGGGGTCTGTTCTGTTTTCAGATGAGACCAAAATATACTTCTATGGTAGCGACCGAAGAAGAAAAGTGTACCGTACACCAAGAAAGCGGTTTACAGAATGCTGCGTTGAAGAGCGGAGTACTTATCTAGGTGGTTCCTGCATGATTTGGGGTGCAATTTCTATAGGATCACGAAACTGACCCTGTTTCTGTCACTAGGAGCGCCCATGGTCACGGGAGCTCCGCCCGTGGTCACGGGAGGTTTAAAGGGTGCGAAGACGTACATCGCAAGAATCGTCCAAAAATACATTACAAATGTTGGGTTATGGAGTGGATAACATCCAGTCCCGACCTAAATCCTATGAAACATATAAGGGATGAGCTTAAACGAAGAATTCGGAATTAGGCTTCGTACCCCTACCTCGATCCCAGAGTTTATTGTTGCAGTAGAAGAAGGGTGGCTTAACATCCCACAAGAAAAAATAGCCTAATCGTATGAAAGATGTTATTAGGGAAAGACAGGGTCATAGCCGTTATTAAAAATGAGTGTCAATTTAGATATTTGTCAATAGCCATATTTGTTTTAGTAATGAAAAAAGTCAATTTGTTTCATGAATTAATTTCACTATGTTGAACATAAAGTACCGAAATAAGTTTTAATAAATTTTTCGTGGCACATAAGTATAGATTATATTAATTAATAAATGAAAAATAAATCATCTCATATTATTTTGTTTTCTGGCGAGGAAATATCATCAAATATTGATACCGAGCTATCTTGAATTCATTTCAGTGGATATTCAATACCTGGCGCAGAGTTATTAAGTTTCAAATATAATTTCGCTGTACAGCAGACGCAAACATTCTCCCATATATCCGTCCGCTTTCTTCCATTTCCCCCAAGATTTTCTCCCTTTAAAATACACTTATCCCTTCTCTCCCCGCCTTGACAACTCAAATTTCTTAGAAATTAGTCCCCGAGGATATATCCGATACAAAAAAAATATTCTACACTTCATTCTTTAAGCCAATTCATCTCAGGCGGAAAATTTCTTTATGAAAGTATAATAAATTACAATTTAAAAAGTAAGTATGCTTTTTATTTCGTGGCTTTAATTTTTACATTATATTAAATTAAGATGTGAATTATTCTATAGTCTAATGTTGACGTTATATCTTAACTATTATTACTAATATTTTATTAATTACAAAATTAATAAGTAGTTATTCTACATTAAGATTGATCTATTTTATCCAGTAGCCTTTATCCTTTGATGCTTATGTAGTAACTGATGTTCTACGGGAATATTAAAAACCAATAAATATACAATATTAAAGTATCTGAACTCGTTATGACTGAATGTGGCTGTTTGTCACTTAATGTTAACTATAACTACTTAAATTTTAGCCGTCTATAGGTCACCGTCGGGAAAGGGGGAATTATTTTTGTCTGACTTAGAACCGTTTTGGAATCCCAGTACAATTCTAATTGTTGATGTTAACCTAAACATAATCAGTACAAATAAATCTAAAATAATAGAAGATTATCTAGGACTGCTTGCTGTCAGGGGATTAGTATCCCGAGTCACTTTAACCATTAGGATAGACGATGAACCAGCGGGGCAAGGCCGTCTCACCCAACCTTCACGTATTGACCACGTAGCTTCAAATATTCAATCAGCACTCATTAACTGCCGTGGTTATGAATACCAACGTCACAAATCACGAAGCAGCCGCAAAAACGCAGCAGATCCTAAGCTTCTCTAGAAGAGAAATCAGAATTTTGGTAGGCATACTCACAAGATGTCGATTGATGAAGATTGTCCGGTGAGATATCACCTGCACAAAATGGGAAAGGCAGAGGAAGTTGCCTGTAGATTATGTGAATCAGACGAAGAAACCGCTGAACACATAATGTGCACATGTGTAGCGCTAGCACACATAAGGCCTGCCCACTTCGGGGTCGCAAGAATGACCACATTGGAGCTGAGTAGCAAGCCTCTCAGGAACATCTTAGAATTCGTTCACGAAGTTGAATTCCTGGGATAGTAATTGTAGTGGGGTCAAGCACAATAGATCAAGTTGGTCGCAGTACAGAAAGGCTTTGCAGCCAAACGACCCCCGCACAGAAAAAAATAGGTAAATCACAAAGCAGTCTAGAAGGGAACCCCTCCACCTGCAATGGCCAGACCATAAAGAAAGTAAGGTTTGATGAATTCACTGATAAAATTAAAAGTCTCAATTGGAATGAGGTTTATTCATTCACATCTGTAGATCAAGCTACTCAATACTTAACTCTATCTGAAAGATTTGAGGTTAGGAAAGGGTTAAAACAAGGGTGCCCGTTAAGTCCACTACTATTTAATCTATATACTGCGGACCTCGAGAGAACGCTAAGCTTGGGTCAAGCGGGAGGGGTGGTAATAGGGACGAAAAAGATTTGGAGTCTAGCTTATGCGGACGACGTCGTTGTCTTAGCAAGTTCGAAAGTGGAAATGAAAGAGGTGTTGGTACGAATGGAAAAGTTTTTTAAAAAACGAATGTTAAAGGTAAATGTGCTGAAAACAAAGTGGATGCTGTTTCGGAAGAGAAAGGGATCAAGGAAAGAGAGTTTTGAATGGGAAGCGAGTGAGATAGAACAAGTTAGCAGTTTTAAATACCTATGCTTTATGTTCCAACAAAATGGGTCGTGCGCTGCACATATCAAGTATATAGTAAAAAAAGCGTGGGTGGCTGCTAACAGGCTCTGGGATACATGGAGAGTATACTTGAGGGAAAATTTTAGGGCGAAAATGATTGTATGGAAGGCGTGCGTACGTAGTATTATGATGTATGGGGCAGAAATTTGGGGTGTGAAAGAGGAAAACGACATAGAGAGAGTGCAGTTACAGTTCATAAAGAGGGCCCTGCAGCTAGAAAAGTCCACCCCCTGGTACATCGTTCAACAAGAAGCAAATTCTAACAAGGTGGCAAACACCGCGGTTATGAGAGTCGCTAAATTTGAAAGGAAAGTGAATAGTGCGGGAGAAGAAAGAATAGTGAAAGACGTTTTGAAAGCGGTAAGAAAGGAGGGTAAAGGGAGTAATAAGGCAACAAAATGGGGATGTCTGCGCAAGCGTATGTATGAAAGAGGGGGATGGAACCAAGAAGAGATCGAGAGAATGATGAATGAGGGAATGTTAGTGGAAAGGATTCTGGTAGATAGACTACTGGAGATAGAGCTGCAAGAGAGACAAAGACACATAGGTGAGAGTACCTATAATAGAGACTACAGCAAAATCCAAGTTTTTGGCAGATGTCCAGAGTATCTAGTTAATCCTAAAGCCCCACAGGTAGCGATTGCCCGGTTTAGGTGCGGTAGTGAGGAAAGGGGTAGAAGATATTGGATGGCTGCAACAGATAGGACTTGTCGAGTATGTGGAGAAGGGGAGGAGCTCTGGGAACATTGGGTGTTAAGCTGTAAGAAATGTGAATGGAGCGAAGAGGAAAAGTCAGTGGCGAAAAACTGGAAGAAGGTTATGGATGAGAGTGGCTCCGGTTTTGTGTACATGAAAAAAATATTGAAGTGCAAAGGACAGGGTTAAAGGCTTCCTTTTTATTTGTTTTTTTTTTTTTTATCTAAGAACTTTTGAACTGTTTATTTTTTGCTGTATTAATTTGGATATTTTTATTTTCCGTTTCATTCTGGTGTCTTTTTTTTTTGTTTTTTTTTTTTGTTTTCTTTGTTTTTATTTTTTGTTCTATACTTGTCACAACACTAATGTACGAACGGTCGTGTATTTACATTTATGCCAATAAAGGATTATTATACTACTTAACTCTTTACAATCTAATCTAGAAATTTGGTCTGAAACTAAAATTATCATAAAGCCCTGTAAATTCAAAAGTAAGAAAGCCTGAATTACCCAAGGCTTAATGATATCATTAAGTAATAGAGACTATTTGTATAGGAAGATGGAAAAGGAGCCTTTTGATAGAAAATTAAGATTCGCTCCCAACATTCTGACTAACTTTAAACAAATCCGAAGCAATATTATTAACCACTTATGTGAGCCTACCACCGAAACCACTCCGAAAAAAAGAAACAAACAAGTTACTGTATTACAAAAAAAAGTTACTGTATTTAAAATAACGAACTGAACGCCTCTCCCGCGCTCTGGCTGTGCCTTTGCTGGAGGTTATTACCATTGTATGTGTGAGTAAATATATATTTGTAATAATTATTATGGAAATAAAGAAATTATTCAAACTTAAAACAAGCGGAACACTGCCTGAATATATAAATATATTCAGCCTTTCCTGAGCTCTATAACAATAATTATATAATTGAATAGAATTGTTATAGAGCTCCGATCGAATATGGTTGTTGCAAATTTTGTGCACCCTGTATCTTTGAAACAAAGGGGTTTTTCAGAAATCAATATACGTCCAAATATTCTTAAAATAGGCCAAGGAATAACCCCTTGATTTTTTGCCGCATGTTTACCCACCACCCTGTATATTCCAAAACTGCAGAAAATCATAACAAATTATTATAATAAAACCCAATGACACATCCTGTTTAATATTTAATAAACCTAATAATATTTAATAAATTTAGACACATTCTGTTAAGTATTAAATACATCTTTAATAATGAATAAACCAATTCAAACCGCAAGTCATAAATATACGTAGTTTTAGTCATTTGTATACTTGTTATATTGAGGCGAAGAAGTGTTTACTCAATTATATTGGCAAACTGTAATTGCAATTACAACTGCATAATCTGTTTAATATATTCAAACAAAATATATTATCTAAATTTGTTTTATTTTATCACAAATATTTAGATAAAAGCTACAAAAGAACCATGATCGCTTAGCACTTGTGTAAGGTGAAAATTCATTTCACCATGCTTTCGTGACACCCATCGCTCGACGTCTGGTGGAAAGGTCCTGGTCCATTGTCCCTTGTTCGATAGCTGCCATTCTTTTTGCCATGCCTTATACGTTCGCGCCCTGGTGGATTTTTTCACACTGGCGCTTGTTCTCATTCAGAACAGTTCCTGTCTCGCACCATAAACTCTATTGGTACTATGCCTGCGTTTATATCCACTGGAGATATCCACTGGACACTCCCAGTGCCATTTTCCGTTGAATTAGCGATAACTTGTGCCTGTTCGATTTCTTCTCCATGGCAATTGCTCACTCCATGCCCATACCGAGCTGCGTAAACATGGTCTTGCTGCTTTTGGGGCCACCGACTGCAGCAGTTTTGAGCGCTTTATCTGCGATTGCGATGACGTGGTTTTTAAATGATGGACATTTGTCGATCGTTACACCCAGGTATTTAATTGATTCTTTCAGGATTATCTTATCTCCCTTTGCAAGGAACGTAATGGGACCGATTTTTTTGAACCCTGTCAGCAGCTAAAATTGGTAAAAGACTAAATAATCAGGTAAAGACCCTGTTAGAGACAAAATTGGTCCCCTGTTCGGGAACCAATTTTAGTCTTTTTCCTTCCAACCAATTACTAACTTGTTCTATAGCTGTATTTACTCTAAGCATTATTCCCCTTTCTGTTTTCCCAGTCACTGCGAGAGCCAGGTCGTCAGCAAAGCCCTCGTTCTCCACTCCCTCCAGCAGTTAGAATCTCGATCATACAGGATGTTCCACAGTGTCGGGCCCAGAACCGAGCCCTGTGGAACACCACTTCTAATCCTCTTCACCACGAGATGACGTTGGTGAAGAGGATTACCAGAAAATCGAAAGATCTCGAGACAAAAAAAGATGAGGTTAATGTTGAAACGAAGAAACGGAAGTTTAAGGAGGAGTTCAGTTCGGCGAATTCATTTGTCATGGAATTTAGGCGAATTTGACAGCTGTTCAATTTTTGCGTTGGGGGAAAAGTATCTGTATATAATGATTTGGGGCAGTTCAACCCATACAAAACCCGATCCATGTCCAGTCTTCAGAACAGTGACTTTGCTGTTATTTATGCATATCGCTGGATTCTTTTTGTCGTCTATGAGCCATTTAGAGCTATTGTTGCCACAGCCACTCAATTCAGTAATAAACTGCACGTGATTTAACGGCGATGATTCCCTATTGGTCAGTGCAAACGCTCTTGAAGCGTAAATCACGCAGCCGAAACTTTAAAACTTTAAGCCAGTCGACCAGTCCGGTTGTATGCCACGTGTTCTCGAGTTTTAAGTGTTTTTGTCTTAGTTAAAATTAGTGATTACATTTTATCCATAAATCAGTCTTTTTCAAGACTTTGTTTACAAAAGAAAAATTTGGCAAAGCAGTGTAAATCAGAGGAATCATTTATATATTTAGGCTGTGTTCCGTTTGTTTTAAGTTTGTATGATTATCTATAACGTAGGATGGTTTCACCAAATCTAAATCTAAAAGAAATTATTTATATTATTATAATGTTGTTATAGGTTTGTTTTGGTATGATTTATGAACAGACGTCTTGTCCACTTTTATTGTAGACAGGGCGAACTGAACCTCGCCCAACGGTTTGTTTATTTTATTGATATGTTTTTTGTTTATTGTGAATAAGGGCCTAATTCGTGATGAGTTCTAAATTATTCATGATTCAAACAGCGACTAAACTTGCTCTAGTCTTGATGATTGATTGCATTGACATTTGCAATGAACATTTTCGAAGATGATGAAGTGGTATTACCTTCTTGTAGAATACTTTTCTCTTGTAATGTTAACTTCTCTTTAACATTATCGAGATATTGAATTATTTATTTTTTTAAATGTACACTCAGATGCAAAAAATCGAGTCATTGCGTAATTTTTTAAATTTTGAAGTTATTTTTGCACTTCGAATAAAACTTTTAGTGTTTTAAATCAAAGAGACCATCAAAACGTAGAAAAAACGACATTTGGTACTTATCAGTTTACTTAATGAACATTAATAAGCGAGAATAAAATTTAAAGGTACGCGTTCTTCACTATCTATTGCTCATTTAACATCAGGCACAGAGGATCAAGGTGGTTTCTGGTTTGACTTGTTTGTTTTCGATTTTCGATTCCCCCTCAGGGCAGATCGATGATTATGGTTCTAAGTGCTGAAGATGGTAAAAAAGCTGTTGCTCTTGTGGCAGATAGGAGTAGCCAGCAGTATGTGTCCAGATTTCTTCATGTCAGTCTTCTACCGTCCAAAGAGCACTTTAGGGAGACCGGCAGAAACTACTCGGAGGGCGGGATCTGGCAGGAAACGAAAAACGACTGCTATCGATGATCGATTTATCGTTCGTACTACTCTACGGAATCGTCATGTGACATCAGTGGAGACCAGGAACCAACTCCGTAAGTTTCATGGTACAGCTGTCTCTTTGTGGACAGTTCGCCGAAGGTTGCAAGAAGCTGGCTTAATATCTTGTAGACCAACAACTGGACCAAATTTCTCGCGAACATTTAAATTGGACATTGGCACAATGAATGATTGTACTGTTTACTGACGAGTCTAGATTCTGCCTACATTCGGCAGATGGAAGAGAACGAGTATGGAGACGAACGGGAGAACGATTTGTGGAGTGCACCTTTAAGCCCCTTTAAGCTATGGTGGACATTCCCTGATGGTACGGGCTCCTGCCCGTACAGGGAATGCCTGCGCCGAATTGGTTGTCATTGATGGAGGCTCGCTGACTGCACAGCGGTATATTGAGAAGGTTTTGGAAAACCACGTAATCAGATTTGCTCCAGTTATCGGCGATGGCTTCATTCTGATGCAGGATAACGCGAGACCTCATTCTGCATGGTGCGTCACAGAATACTTGGATGCAGTTAGAATAAGAAAATTCAACTGGCCTGCATGTAGCCCAGAAGGAAATTCTATAGAACATGTTTGGGACATGATGGGCAGGCGTGTTAGAGGACGTGCAGTTGCACCAACCACAATAGACGAGCTGCGTGTGGCACGTCAGGAAGAATGGCAGAATATTCAACAAAATGATAATCTAGAGCTCATTAGGGGCATGCGCCGACCGCCGTATGCAGGCAATAGTTAGGACTCGAGGAGGCAATACGAAGTATTGAAATCTTATTCAACTAAAATTTTCACTATTAATCTCTGTTAAGTTTATTTTGCAGAAATGCCTTTTTTTTCGTGTATACGTACATTATCGTTTTCGCATATTAATGTTCATTAAATAGACTGATAAGTCCCATATGTTGTTTTTTCCTACATCCTGGTGATCTCTTTGATTGTAAAACACTTAAAATTTTATTCGAAGTTCTAAAACATCAAAATTAAAAAATTAAACAATGAACCGATTTTTTTGCAAATGAGTGTATTATTTACAGTTTATTCTATAACTATTCCATTACTATAATTAATAAAGACTATTTTGATTAACTTATAATTAATGTCTAATATTAGAAGAAATGAATAATTCCGTTATTGTGACAAGTTCAATCCTTGATCATTCATTAATAATTTGTGAAGTAATGTTACAATGGGGAACAATATCCGCGATAATCTTGAGACTAGTTCGTCGAGATGACATCGCGTCAGAAATTAATTATGGAAATTCCTAATGCAATCCTTAACTATGTTATACAATTACAATGATAAAGTGGTATCCAAATATCATACAATTCTATACTATTGTGCTATAATAGATATCGGTTTTTAATTAAATTCAGTCTGAAAATTACATAATTTTACATTGAAAAATGTACAGATTAAATGTTCATCTGGTAATCCAAGAGCCTTGTCTGATAATAATAGAGGGAGAAAATTAAGCATTCAAGACTAGAAAACCAAAACTAGATAAGAAAACTAAATATATAAAGATATTCATAAATAAAACAATTTGACTGAAAAAACACTAAAAATAAAATGGAATAGTACATTTTGTAACTAGGGCGAAAAGTGGTCAATTTCTCGCGAGAGCAAAATTGTCACATTCGCTTGAGAGGGAAATTAACAATTTCGTCTGTGTTACAAACAATATTTTTTATTACTCATGCGAGGTGTTGTATCTTACAAGTTTGGGATCCACGGGCCATCCAAAAAAATTTTTTTTTAAAAATGAGAAATTAGATTTTTCAATAGTCTCCGGTGGTGTAGATTCGTCATAAGAACTCTCCTCAGTCTCCGGTATCACCCTAGAATTCACGCTAATTTTAAAACGTTTTATTTTGTAATGAAAAAAAATTCTGACATTTCACGTCACTTTTTAAATATCGCGGTCTTGATTGTGTTCATTTTATTTTTAATTATTTGTTTATTTTAATGTAACCTAGCGATATTGAATATTTGCGTGCGTTACCCAGGTTATGTGGAAATACAACGAGATTTCTCGTATTAAATAATCTACGTCAAGTAGTACTTTTCGCAACTGTGTAATAAAAAGAAATTTGATAAATAACGAATTTGATTAATAAAACTAAGCGACCATGATTACAAGGATATATTAAAGAATAACCAATTTTATACTGAATATACATTTATAAGGCTTTTCAATATAATTTGGAGCTAAAGATAAAACATTATATCAATATATTTGATTTATTGAAACATTTATTTTAAAGGAAAATAAAGGTAACTGAAAAAAGCGAAAGATATTTATGTAATTTAATACTTTCCACAGTTGACAATAATGAGGGGGAGATTAAAGAAGGAAGAATAATAAAGACTTAACCTTTTCGGCTAGCATTTTAAACATTTGGCCAATTTTCAGGAGGTTCCTTAGAATCATTAAACGCAAGCTTTCAGTGGCTTCTTTTATGTCGACCTCATTTAATTTTCTACATGTGATATAAAATACGCACCATCAGGAGAGTAAAACTCTTCAAAGTTGAAAAGGTCCTGAACTTTTTTCAAGTGCCCTATACTCTTTCGTTTATTGAATTCATAAGAATCTTGTAGTACAGTCAGGCGCACATAGAGTGACTTCTTGTTTTTTATTTAGATAAATAATTCACAGAAGTTTTATTTGGTAATTTATTGCAAGAAGTTAAATTTTCGGAACCTTCAAACTGTTATTACATTATCTATTACAACTTAAAATAGCTTCTACTGTTTGCTCTTTATGAGGTAAATTAAATCAAAACTTATTATGTAACTGTTTGTCTTGGATGTCTCTAGTCTAGACTTGTCTCGAGGACTCTTTTTATAAAATATCTAATACAATGTGCTTGATTAGTCTGCCTAGTCTTATCTGTCTATTTTTGTCTGTATAGTCTTGTCTGTCTTGAATTTAGCCTTGCTATTTTAGCCTATGCTTCGCTGTATGGTCTTGCCTGTACAGTGTCCTCTGTCTTGTCATATCTGTCTAATATTGTCTGTCAAATCTTTTCTGTCTAGTCTTGTCTGCCTAGTCTTGATTGTCTAGTCTTATCTGTCAAGCCTTGTCTAGTCTGTCTAGTCTAATCTGCATAGTCTTGTATGTCGAGTCATTCATGTCTAGTCTTGTATGCCTAGTCCTCTCTGTCTAGTCTTGTCTGTCTGTATAGTCCGTCAATCATCAATCATCAATCTCTTCAAAGATAGTAACCCAATGTGTAATTCGAACCGTGCTGAGGGGTGGATGGTCCTACTATAGTGGATCGCTAATTGTGACCTCCGGATATCTGGCGACCTGAGGTTGTACCTAGTGTTACTTTAGGCTCTCCTACTAACTAATAAGTCTAGGAAGGGGTAAAGCAGCAACAGGAGCTCTTTTGGAACAAGTAGCGAGAACAAGTTACAAATAATTTTTATTCAAGAACCTCACTTTTTTCGTGGCAAGCTGCCAGGTTTTCCAGGCCATTACAGAATTATTTACGATAAAACATTAATGGATTTAACTGTCAAGTCTGCCATAATTATCACTGATAATAGAATAAACGCAATCTATAATACGGAGCTATCCAACAAACCTAGGACAGTAGTCCAAATAGTTAACCGTAAGTTGGCATTTCATGGCATTTCCGTTTATTTGCCACCACAAGCGCAAGACCAGCAGAAAATGATTATTTAAAAAACATATAAATGAACTGAACTCTTCCAATATACGACTAAAATGTAAGGGTGATGTCTTGGTTACGGGCGAAGTCATATTCTTGGGGAGCGCAACAGATGATAAGCTTGGGAAAATTGTAGAAGAAAATGATCAACTGCAACAACCTCCTCATGGCAAACCGAGTATCGGAATCAACATTTTTGGGACATAGTGGTTCAAGTTTAATAGATCTTACCATGGCAAGCGAAAAGCTGAGAAATCTGGCACCTCCCAGTTGAGGAAACTCTCGGATCACAGATATTTCAGCTGGATCATAGGTAAAAAAATTTAACTGAATTAACGGAGAATCAAAAACGATTCTGCACTAAAAAGGTAGAATGGCTGGAATTTGAAAAAAAGTTGGCGTTCTACATAAAACAAATATCACCAAGGATTGAAGAGTGTTTATCCTCAGAAAAGATATCTTCATAGGCTGAGGCCCTAAATAAAAGTACAATTAACGCAGCCCACGATACAGCCCTAACAATTCAAGCAGTCCGTTCCATGGTGGACCACAGAACTCGCCGCTATTAGCAAACAAAACAATAAGCTTTGCAGAAAATTTCAACATAGCACAGGACCGATTAGAGAGCAAAGACGAGAACTATTTCAACAAAAACATCGTCAGTATAAGCTAAAAACCGTAGATACGAAGAAACTATAATGGAAAGAATTCTGTACCTCTTCCTCAAACGAAAATCCATGGGGAGGCGTGTATAGGATGATTAGGCAAATAAAATCGACAACTGGTTACCTAACTGGACCAAAAGTAAGCGAATTTCCGGTAGATAGCGAGGAGGATTTAGAGGTACATGCGATTTAAAGAAGAGACACTGACAGGCTTGGGGGGTGGGGGTGGCAAATGATGGAGCATTCTCTCTCGCAGAGATTGAACTGGCCGTCTTCAGAATGAATCCAAAGAAAGCACCCGGTATCTCTGCAGATATAGTCCAAGCTGCTCTCAATTCTAATCGCCATTTATTTGTTGAGCTGTTCAATAAGTGTCTGAACTTCGGCGTCTTCCCGGCGTGCTGGAATGAACAATTAATAAAAATCATTCCCAAACCCAATAAACCTGGCTTATGTGCAGAAGATTTTAGGCAGATCAGCTTGCTCCGTGTCGTGGGGAAAATCTTAAATTATCTTCGGATTTTAAGAATTGAGTACCACTTCTACAGTCGAAATCTGCTGAATAAAAACAAATTTGGTTTCCGCAGGGGAGTAGGTACAGTCGATGCAGTAGCCAAAATTATAGATCTCATCAGGGATTCTATCAAGAAAAAACAATATTTTACAGCCATTGCCTTGTATATTAGCGGAGCTTTTGACAACGTTTGGTGGCCGTTAATTATTCACAGATTGATTCAAAAACAATGCCCTAATAATCTCATAAACCTTGCAAGACATTATTTCTCAGAGCGAAGGGCCAGTATTTTCGAACCAGGAATATATCTAAAGTGTTAGCAAAGGCTGTCAGCAAGGCTCGAATTTAGGTCCAGGATTTTGGAAGATCTTATACGACTCCATTTTTGAAAAAAACCTTCCAGAGGACTGCAAAAATGTGACTTCTGCGGATGACACCATGCTGCTAGTTAGAAGCAACACAATTACAGAGCTAAGAAAAAGGGAAACCAGGCCTTGGAATCTCTGCGTCAATGGTCATTCGAATGCAAACCTAAATTTAATGCCGCTAAGACCGAGGCTCAATTTTTCGGAAAAATGCCCAATCAAAGAAGACTGGTATTCATAATTGCAAGTGAAAAAATTAAATGTCAAAATTCTATTAAATATCTTGCTATATGTATAGACAGATGTTTAAACTTTAAAGAATCTTGCGGTAAGGCGAAGCAATGGAGTTTCAAAATTGGCAACGCCTCGAGAAATGAATGGGGCCTGAATAGATCGGCCACAGCAGACATTTACCAGGGGGCTTTGGAACCGGCACTTTTGTATGGAGTCTCAATTTGGCACAAGTCCGGTAAAACCAAAGAGAATATGAAACTTCTGAGCATATAACGTCTATGTACGATTCCTGCTGCCAAAGCCTATGGCACCGTATCAACAGAGGCAGCCTGTGTTATTCCAGGTCTCCTTCCAATCGACATCCGGAAAAAGCAAGTTGCATTAAACCTTACTATGCATGATCTGGACGAAGCAAGTTTTAGAGAATTAACGGGTTTAAGGGCCTCTCCAAACCAGATCGAGCTAAACCCTCAAAAACTCTTTCACCCCTGGTATATTAGCTACCTAAAATACCTCACCACTTTGTCCAGCACCCTTCAAATCCAACTTTTCACAAATTCCCCAAAAGCTAAAAATTGAATGGGATCAGCTTTTTTGGGTTCCAAGGAAGGGAATGAAAGATACTACGAAACATTCCGACTCGAGAGCTACTGCACAACATTCCAGGCGGAACTTTAAGCGCTCAAGCGAGGGCTACAGCACATCCGAACCAATACCGACAATGTAGATGGTTATTCAATAATTTGTAATACTCGTTCAGTGCTCGACGCCCTGAAAAACACTACGAAGCCTACGGAACCAGTTGTAGAGATATGGGAAGCTGTCAGAGAAATTTTTGAGTGTAAAACTGCAAAGGCATTGGGAAAAAACTATATATTGGGAAAAAACTAAATATGCTGGAGTTGCTTGCAACGAGCGAGCTGGAAGCTTGGCAAATCACGCGTCAGATACCAATCATTTAGATGAAAACGTATGTAACATACCCATATCATTCTATAACATACCCAGCCAATCGACTAAGTCCAGGCTGAGTTCACATTTTCAAAAAGAATTGCAAACAATATGGGATGCATCAAGAACAGGCATACGGAACAAAATATTTAATCCCTCAGTTCATAACTGGCTTAAAATGGACATCGCCTTTTTACATAGAGCTGTTCAATTAATTACAGGGCACATCAAACTCTAGTCCTATCTTCAGTGATTCGGAAGAGGAGATTCACCATTATGCCCACGTGGAGAAGAAAACACAGCAGCACATGTCTTATTCAAGTGCTCTTTCACTAACAAATGGAGAGCTCAAACCGAAAGAATAATGATTCGGGCAGGACTTACGTGGCCACAAAATGAAGAAACCTAAACATGGGCCGCGAAATACAAAAAATGGGAACTTTTTGATCAAAAAACAAACAACTACGGAGACTGGATCATGACAATTGATTTGATTTGATCACGACCTTAATTCAAACTTAACTTATCGTTTAAATTGTACACAATAATATAATGCAAATGTATGGTAAATAGCTAACGTTAATGTAATGTAAAAAGCTAATGTAACTGCAATTTAAATAGCTATGAAACCAGCATAATGTCCATCTGGACGGAGTGCTGGTCACATAAGCCAATCTTATGCAAATAAACAAATAAGCTGTCTAGTCCGTCTAGTCCATCTAATCTGTCTAGTCCGTCTAATCCGTCTAGTGCGTCTAGTCTGTCTAGTCTCTCTAGTGTGTGCAGTCTGTCCAGTATGTCTAGTCTATCTAGTCTGTGTAGTAATAATATAAATCATGTCTGTCTAGTCTGAGCTGTCTAGTCTTGTCTGACTAGACTTGTCCGTCTTGTCTTGTATGTCTAGTATTGCCTGTTTAGTCTTGCCTGTCTAGTCTTGTCTGTCTAGTCTTGTCTGCCTAGTCTTGTCTGTTTTGTTTGTCTAGTCTTGTCTGTCTAGTATTGTTCGTCTTGTCTTGTATATCTTGACTAGTGTTGCCATCTCTCCGGGTTTGGCCCGGAGACTTCAGACCTCCGGGATTCAGTTATCTCCGGGCTCCGGGTTTAAATATTTCTCCGGACGGCATAAGTAAAATTGAATATGCACAAAATAATATGCTGTGGAATGAAAATCATTATATTTTGATTCAACAACTAGAAAACAAATCCATTGTGGCAAAACAAAAACCGAAGCAATTGTTGAAAACAGACTAGCACCTATATACAAGTCAATTCAAATAGTTCTTGACAAACTTGGAATCAATAACGGCAAAGCAATTCCGTTTTCAAAGACAACAGAAAAATGCTCCCGAATGCAGTTGAATATTTTCATTTAGAATAAGGAATTCAAAGTAGAATGATTGACCTTTATGAAGATTCAGACGAAACTTCTAGCGCAATTGCTGCAAGATTATTGAATTGTTTAGAAGAATGTAAATTTAAGTTCTTATTCTGCAGGTAACGCATCTGTTAACGAGATATTTTGATATTTTGATAACGAGATATATTTTTAAAACGTGATATCACTAGATGGATTTAGACGATAAAGCTCTTAACAAAGCTTTAGAAAAAATTGTTAATGCCTGGTCAGCGATAAAACTTCATTTTGTACAACTGGGTGAAGAAGATACGCACAAAATCATTTGGAAATTCGTAAGGATAGTGAAGATGAGATTCGAGACAATAAAGATAGTTTATCTTTAGCCGAACGTTATATTCACTGTGTGCATCATTTTATGGGGCTTAAGAACAATTTCTCAGTAGTAAAGTGAATACAAGTTTAGATTTCCTAAATACGAAAATCAAAAATTTGTGACACGAACGGAACGCGAGAATAAGGGAAATGATGTGCAAGGAACAGACTGTGGCGGACGAAATCGAAAGAAGACAACTAGTATGGTTTGGACATACCAAAACAATGGAGAACAGATGCCCAAAGAGAGTTCTGGAATGGATACCATCGGAACGAAAGAAGAGAGGACGACGGAGAAGAAGTTGGCGAGACGACCTAAAAGAAGCAATGGACGCTGGAAATTTAGAAGAGGAAATTTGTTACGATAGACAAAATTGGAAACTGGGGACAGAGAAGCGGCGACAGCCGTAGAAATCTGTTTAATTTAATTTGTAGCAATGTGAGTTTTGAACTTGTTAATTTATATAAATTTAAAAAAATTTAAGGTTCTTGCGTTTGGTTTTTTTTTTAGTTACCGTTTCCGGGCGAGACCAATGTCTGAGGTGGCAACCCTAATCTTGACTTGTCTGTCTAGTCCGTTCTATATAGTATTTTTTATCTAGTCTTGTCTGTCTGGTCCAAATGTATTCATAAAAGGGTAATTTCCGTTTTGAAAGGATTTGTGCCCACTAATAATCATTAATTTTTATTTTTATAATATTTTGTTTTTAATAATAATTGAGTTTGTAATTAAAAAATGTAGTGTACAGAATAACTCCGATATTTACGACATTATCGTATTAATCTATTTACTAGGACAAACAGTACATAAGTGTGAGGTGGTGCATGTCATTTACATTGTCACCCGCAAATTAGCCTTCAAGCCCCGACTTCTCATTTACAACAGGATAATTATTTTTCAATTATATATTCCCAATAATAGTGCATATGTTATTGCAATTACATTTCTACAAAAGAAATTCTTTAAAAGCTTTGTTTAAAAAATATTATAGTTCTCTTGTGTATATACTGATACCATTTAATGATAATATATTCATTGCATCGCATTGCAATTACATTTAAGTAGACAAATTTATTTGGCAAATAATTGAAATTGCACCATTATGTAATCATCGACAATGGTGCGTTTCAAATAACCCATCAGGACTTCCTTTTAATCAAAACGTTCCTTTTAATCAAAAGAAAATTCTATTTACAGAAAATAATCTGTTACTGGGTTATCAGTAAATTGGTTAAAATTGCGCCGAATAAAACTGGAAACTCGAAACCGTACATCATTCAATTCAAATATAACTATAGCAGGCATACCACTAGCTCTGCAAAATGTAAACCTGCTTCAGTTATACCCTGTAGATAAATCTGCAATAAGAGAAAAGTGGAAAAATATGATGACTAAGTTGAAATCCGTTTCTTCTATTAAACTATGGCGACTAGTCCCGATTTTATTATCTTGCCTTAACAATTTATCTCGCGTCCACTGGTGTTTGAAAAAAGTCTCGGGTTTTGCAATAAGTGTATATAAGTGTATGTAGTAGTAAGTGAATGTTTAGGATTCTCAAAGATCATATTGTATCACATGTATCAGTACTAAGGTGTGCGTCAGCATCGAAAATAAAGAATACTGCACTGACACAACCCTGGTTAGAAATATTTTATCAATTTGAAACAAAATGTATAACATATACAATAATGCATTCAAAACTGTGGAATGCGTCCTGTCCGACGGAATGCGTTTTTTCTACCGTAAATAAAGTGTGGACAAGGGATAAATCACAATTGGATGTTGAGACTTTGAAGGCCATATTATGTGTGAAATAAAATGTTACAATTATTAACAATGGTTTCTTATGAAAAATTTGATTTTAAACCTAGATACCACTTACAATTTCTGTGTGCTTTGGTAATATATTTTTTTCAACAAATTAGAAAATAATTTGATGTTATTACTTCATCCAAAAAGTAATAACATCTAATAATTGCCAAATCGATTAAACTTTTTAGTCACAGCAGGATTGTAAAAAAATAAAGGTTGTTTCAGAGATATCCTATCGCATATATTTTGTAGGTCGCTAAATAAAAGTTTCTTTATTTCAATTCGAGTTTTAAAAGCATTAAAAAAAAATTATTATTTGATTACTTTTTCTACTTTCTGTTGCATGGAGTTAATCAATTTGGCCTGTGAATGGCTCATATAAGAAATATTTGATTTTGAAAACGAGTTGGTCTTTCAATTCTATTAAATTTATTTTAACGTAAAACTCAAATGAGAATGAATAATTGGCATAAATAATGATTGTCAAATGAATTTTATTTAATCTCCCTGAAGGGTATTATTTATCCTTTCATTTGATGAAAATAGGCAATTGACGGTTTTGAATCAAGTGCCCGCAAGAGGAGGAAGATGGGCGTGCTATACTGATGCGTCTGGCATTATTGGTTTCGTAATATTGCCGTTTATCTGATTTACACGCGACTCACCTGACGCAGCTTCTGCACGTGACTGCTGTGCCTCTTTAAACAGAATCATTTTACCACAAGCACATCACTATTTTCTTTGAAACTTAATCAAATTAGATTAATTCGCTTTGGCAACAGCAGCGAATTTCTGCAGGGGAAATTCTCTGCTTGGGGATACAGAAGCTTTATTATCTTTGTTTAATCTGTAGGTTACTTTGAATCCTGGTATTGAAATTTGTATCAGTTAACATCATACCTAATATTTCGCTATAACAGTCGAGATAATTAACAACAATATACAAAGTTTTTTCAATTATTGTAATAACAAGAAATCATTTAAAAATGAAATAATTTATAAAAACCGTACCTATTCTTCCACGTCATTTATAAGCAACTTTCGCACTCAGTTTGCCACGCCCGGAATAGTCCCGAACTTCTTGTCTTCTTTATTTCATCTTTGTTTTTCTGGGTTTCACTGCGTCTTGCTATTTATATGTTTAATCTCTCCTGTGCTCGACAGCTCTATTGGTGCTATGCCACTTATGACTAGGACCGCTTCTCTGGAGATAGTTCTATAGGCACTGCTTGTTCTGATTGCCAGCATTCTTTGAATCGCTCGAAGCTTGCGTTTGTTTACATCTACGCTCATTGCCCTCGCCCATACGGGGACCCGTAGAGCACTGCAGAGTGGGCCACTAAGCACAAAAGTTTTCTCTTGGTGCTTCGTGGTCCTCCTACATTAGGCATAGGCCGTTCCAGCGCAGAGAGAGATTTTTGGGCTTTTCCAGCAAGCTTTTTTGACGTGCTCTCTAAATACCAAATTCTTATAAATCAGTATGCCTAGATAATTAATTGAACTCTTTGGTTTAATGACAGAATCTCTAAGCTTAAATATAACTTCCCCAATTTTTCTCTTGCCTGTTAATCCCTTAACATACAATGAAGACGTCATGTATATATGATAAGATCACATGTATATGGATGGGTATATGATGCGGTCGGGGATATGACGCGTTTTCGATATCTCGAAAACTCGGCTTTTTGGCGTGTGAAAGATATTGGGGAACGATAGTACCCGCCATCGCCACTAGGTAAAGCGTGTCTACCGCAGTTACAAGCGAACCGTAGTGGAAGGAAGATCTGTTTTGTTCGCTATTTTGAAGATCAACACATGTGAAATTTCATTATATTTATTTCAAAGGTTAGTAATTTGTTTTCTTTTGCAATTTTTGTTGGTTTAGTGTATTCTACGATATTGCACATTCTTTAAAATCAATATTAAGACTTATTTATTCACATAGCCCTGATTATTTACTGTTTGCAATTTTTAACCTAAAATTGCGTCGAATGGCTGACATGACGCATTGTGGGGACGGGGGATATGACGCGCGTCATATCCGCATAATTTATATTGTAATAGTAACTTGTTACTTTCTTTTTTTTAGACATGCCTAGCTACAAGTCTAAAAACCTAAGGGGCTGCTGGACTGAAAATAACCCTTCATGCCGCTCTTAAAGATATGTAGCAGACGGCGCTTCAGTGAGGGGGCAGCTAAAAAGCATGGAATACCGGAAAAAATCCTACGATTCCGACTTAAAACAAAGAACAGCATTAAAGGCAATCTCGGGCAACCTCCTTCCCTTGGCCTGGACGCAGAACAAAAATTAGTGGTTCATGTTAAGAGAATGTAGGCTGACGGATACGCGCCAACAAGAGATTCATTTTGCCGAATGGCTTTCAACCTTGCTGAGCAAATGGGCCGGGTTTCCAGCGCACGTTTCAACGTAGAGAAGCGCAAGGCAGGAAGGGCATGGCTTGGCGCATTTCTCAAACGAAGACCATCATTAACAATTCGAAAAGCCCAAGGAGTGTCTATAGCCCGCGCGAATGGTATGATAAAGGAAGAAGTGAATGATTATTTCACTTTGTTGAAAAAGTTGTTAAACTTATTTAACCTCTTAAACAAACCCGCAAATATTTACAATGTATATGAGTCGGGTCTGCAGCTAAACAACCCCCCGCAAGAAGTCATTGCGGCCAAAGGCAGCTATGCAGTTTAAGTTAGTCAGTCAAAGG